>JAJPGS010001065.1:0-49617 GCA_028654335.1 Alnus rubra | reverse complement strand
TTGGACCTGCCATCCTTGAGGCAAAAATCTACTTACTGTGTATTATATTCAACCTTTTAGTCTAGCTATTGTCCTTGCCATATTATAGCTTTCAAATTTTTTGGGTTTTAATTATGTATTTGGATTTGAATTCTGCAATAGGTATGCATTTGAATTTTGTAATATGTAAGCTAGTAGACTGTTGTTGTGAAGAATTTGAATTTGGATTTGCAAATGGATTTAGCTTTGAATTTGGATTTTGGATTTTGGATTTGGATTTTTGCAGGTTAAAATAAATGAATTTTGTATTAAGGGTTTTTGGGTGCCAATGAGGTTAATATATATTAAAAAAAATATACATTGTTTTGGACGGTTTGGGCCCAAACCGTCTGGAAAATTCTAGACAAAAAAATACATTTTTCTGGACGATTTGAGCCCAAACCATTTGGAAAATTATGGATGGTTTGGGCCCAAACCGTCCACAACAAATTCCAGACGGTTTGGGCCCAAATTGTCCATAACCAGTTACGAACAGTTTTGGCCCAAACCGTTCGTACCTAATTCCGGACGGTTTGGCACAAACCTTTCAGAACCAATTCTGGACGGTTTGTTCCAAACCGTCTAGAATTGCAGATGGTTTGGCCCAAACCATCCAAAACCCGGATTAGTGACACATTAGTAGAGTTGCCTAATTGTACACCACATGGTGGGCTTGTAGCTATACAATTGTTGCATGATAATTTGTCATGTAATGGGCTTGTTTAAACAGGGTCCATAGTTATTTATCCGCAAATCATCACAATTTTCCAACAACTATATACCTATAACGAACCTTTAATGGATAAGAAGTCACTCAGGGACAAAGCTACCACCACCCTTGGGGGGTTTCTGGCAACCTTAAACTTTTTTAAAATGCTTACTAAAATATTACTTTTGATGCTCTGTCTCGTCTACTGTATATAATTTTAGATCATTACATAACAAGGAAGGTTTAGTAGTTCTATGGTTAAACCAATTTTTATTGAACAAAGAGGGAAGGAGATTCCTTCAAGTAGGCTGTTTTGAGAGTCTTTAATAAAAGTTTAACTTGTATGATTGTAGTTCAGGAGGTTTGAATGAACTTTTGCCTCAAAGAATGAAAATATGACATTTTACCATCCAACTGAACAACTTATGATTTGATGCACTAGATGCAAATATTAATAAGTTAGCTTTTGATTACAGATTTTTCTTATGCTCCGTTTGTTTCGGCGTAAAATAATTTCTGGAAAATGATTTCGGCATTTTTCGGTGTTTGGTAGAGCGAAAAATAATAGTCAACCGAAAAATGATTTCTGTTTGACCAAAAATGCTTAGTAAATTTCGAAAATGATTTACACTTTTAAAACCGTAAATCGTTTTCCGAAGACGCCAGACGCAGTTGATCTATTTTAAATGGCACAGTCGACCATCAAGTTCAAGCAGCCGACCATCATCGAAATATTGCCGATATCGGAATCCAACAACATCCGGTTAATGTCGCCGGAATCTGGCGACGAAATCCGGCCACCTTCGCCGAAATCCGGTCAGCCAGATTCCGGCGACCAATCTGACCGGAATTCGGCCAGACCGGCCGGATCTGGCCAGAGAGGCCGGATCCCGGCCGGCCCTGGCCAGAGAGGCCGGATCCCGGCCGGCCCTGGCCAGAGAGTCCGGTTCCCCGCCGGCCCTGGCCAGCCTGCCGGGATCCGGCCACATTCGCCGGAATCCGACTACTTTCGCCGGAATTCGGCAATCCCAGATTCGACGAATTGTCCGGATTCCGGCCTTTATCTCGAATTCTGGTTATATTAGCCGGAATCAGGTAAAAATTGTAAGAATCTTGTCGGTCAGTGACCGAATCTCGTCATCGATGATTTTTATATTATTTTACATTAATATTTTTATGTTGTGAATAAAATTGATTTTTATAAGTTAATATGATTGAATAAAAATATAAAAAAATATTTGCGATTTTCCGTACGCGCCAAACACCGGAAAATGCTTTCGACGGAAAATTTTTTTCTGAAAAATGACTTCCTTGAAACCAATTTTACGACGGAAACCATTTTACGTCGAAACAAACGGAGCATTAGTGAAAAGTTTGCTATCTTTTTGTTTCTAAATCTTGTTGTTCTCACCTAATATTTTTATAACACTTTTAGTGTTTCTTTTCTATTCTTCTTCTTTATTACATTATTTTTTCAACACCGTCAAATATATAGTTTTTGACTCTCAATAGTACATATTTTCTACTTTTACACTATGTTATATTGCTTTATATAACTTATGACATGTAATCTTTGTATACATTTATGTTAGCCAACAAGTCTAAACTATACATTCTCTAAGTACTGTATAAAGATTTTGTTTTACATAGATTTATTTAATTACTCCATAACATAATTGTTCATTTATCATATGGACATGAACATATATATCACAAAAAAATTGTTATTCTCATATCAGGTTATATGTATTTACTTGTATCTATCTGTACTATACGTATTTCCCATCCACAAACTCATTTCTAATATTCACGTACGTCTGATCACTCAAAGGGTACTTTCTTTTCTTTTTTTTTCTTTTTTTCTTTTTTCTAAGCATATAATATCTCACAGGTTTGAGTAGGGGGAGCCACGGACAGGGTTTCAGGTGGGCACTATATATGTCAATTATGCCTCGAGAGAACAGTGGTCAGGGGTTCACACAGTTCATACGTGCGACCTCGCGGGATAGGCTCCCTGGGAGTGAGTGCAGATCACTCTGAAGTTCGAAGAAAACAGAAAACGAAGACATGTGGCAATCGCAAAGACTTGTGGCAGTGTGATCGTCCTCGTCTACCACGCCCAAAACCACAAATGAAAGATCACTCTATGTGCTACCTACCTGGGACCCCCACCGCAGAAAGATGCCCGTTGATGCTTTCTTTACAAAATTTCAATGGCTTTTATGAAGTCTGATTATAACATTTGCTAGGATTCTCACAGAAATAGTCAGGGGAAATAATTAATAAAAGAAAAAGGTTCCAAAATTTTCAGTTAGGATGCGTTAAGGGAATTGATATGATTGGGAGCCACTTATGCTAAGATTATTACTCACTGCCTCGTTTTCCTGTGATTCCGATTGCATGGTGCTTCAAACCAATACATTGCCTTCGGGAATTAGAAAGATGATTTGTTCATCATCAATGTCCACCATTTACTCACTCAACTGTGATTATACCAAAAAAAAAAATTGTAACTGATTTAATTTAAATCACATGTTAGGATTAAAGAATTTGACTAGTTTAATTTAAATTGTCCACATCTTGATATAACCCAACCCAACCCGACAAGCGAAAACGAATTGTCACCCTTAATCTCATGATATCATCAAGAGAATGAGTCCAAAATACTTTTCTGTAGATTTTGAGAACTTAGACAACCACCTTTAATTCCAAATCTCCCAAGTAAGTCTTACACCGTTGCACCTCTTTCTCTCTCTCTCTCGTCATCTTCTATGAATGGCCTGACAGTGACAAAATTCATTGTTTTTCTGGTTCTTTTTTTTTTCTTTCTTTTTGCCTTCCTTCTTATCTCAATGTTCTTCCAACTTTTTTAACTTACATTGCAGCAAAAGAGAGACAAAGAGGCAAAGAACCTCAAGAAACAAAGAATAGAGAGATGGGGAGGGTGAAGCTTCAGATTAAGAGAATTGAAAATACCACAAATAGGCAGGTCACTTTCTCCAAAAGGAGAAACGGACTTATCAAAAAAGCTTATGAACTTTCTGTTCTCTGTGATGTTGATGTAGCTCTCATCATGTTTTCCCCGTCAGGAAGAGTCAGTCACTTTTCAGGAAATAAGAGGTCTGCTTAAGATATATATATTATATGGTTTAGATTTCCCCTTCTCTTATTATAATTGCCTAATAATCTCGATCATAAAATTTCTGTTCTCTGTGATGTTGATGTTTCTTTTCTCTCGTTGTTGTTGGTTTCTCTCTGAAATATTTTGTTTTCTACCATCAAATATATATCCACACATATATACAAACACACGCTTGTAAGAGAGAGAATAATATATATATATATATATATATATATATATATTTGATCTCTGATTATGTCCTCTTAGGTATGTGTAATCTAAATTATATTATATTCATCCACTCAGTTTAAGTAAAACAATCTGTTTTTTTGGTTTGTTGAAGCATTGAAGAGATTCTGGCACGGTATGTTAATCATCCTGAGCATGAGCGAGGACGGTAAGGAGATCTTGGTTCTCAGATCGGTTTTTAAGCCGCTACAACTATGTTCTGTTGGTGTTAACGACGTTTTTTTTTTTCTTCTCTTTTCTTAAATTCTTCGATGGTTCTTTTCACGTTCCATGCAATTTCAAAGGCTGCACAACCAAGAGGTAAGCACTCTCTAAATATGCCTAGAAGAAGAAAATACAACAGCAATTTCTAAATAGTAAATATAAACCTTCAACGGGCGAGGCATGCATCTATTGCCTTCGTTTTAAGGCTGGCTGTGAATTTGTTTAAGATGACGAATCTAAACATATTTGCAGAATCTCCGAAGAGTTCTTGGTAAGCTAAAGGGGGAAGCAGATCGAACCTATAAAGAAGCCAGGTTTGCTTTTTCCCACAATCCCTTACTCCGATTTGGCTCAAGTGCTGTACAGTAATTTTTTTTAACAGTTTAGCAGACTTAGACGTACTGTAGTTTCTCAATGGTTCAGCATACTGTTGGAAAAAACTGTAATTTTTTTACAGCACCTAAGCTACATCCGACTTTATCCCTAGTAGTACTGATGTTTAAGTTAGGGTAATTGGTTTTTAACCTATTTTAATTTGTTACTGCTGTCCTGTGAAGCAGCCCAGCGAGTACTGATTCACAACTTGAGGTATTAAATGTATGAGAACTAATTTTCGTTGAGCAAATAATTGGTTGTCATCTTCATTCTTCACTGTTAAGAACAATTATACTCGGACAGGAGATTCAACAAGAAATCCTTAGCTGTAAATCCCAAATGGAAGATATGGAGAACCGACTAAGGTATCCACTTATTTTCATCTACCAATGCATATAAAACCCTAATTTCTGTAGTTGTAGATCATTGTTTATCTCTTCTTCTTGGTAGAATATTTGAAGGAGATCCTTTGGAAATCACAACATTGTACGAGGTTGAGTTTCGGGAGCAAATCCTTAAAGAAACTTTGAGACGTGTGCATTTGCGCAAGGTATAATTAAGATCCACAACCCACTTCCTTATATTTTTCTTCCATATATATATATATAAATATATCCTAAAACTTCTGAGGCATGATGGAACAGCAAGTTTTGGAGGAAAAGTATAATTCTTCTGGAGCACCGTCGACTTCAGAGGTATGTACGCGCGTAACTCAAATCATCATAGCATAAATAAGGAAAAGATGAAAAAGAATATGCAAAGAGATTTCGATTTTACACAAGGTGAATTAAAAACTACATATTTTGTACGTATATAGTTAGGAGTAAAAACTCTATGTAATTTCCTTGCCATTGTGATTAGGTACAAACGCCTTCAAAGCTGGATTGGCTTACTGAAAGAGACCCACAAGTCCAGATCCTGAATTTTTTGGATTCGAATGGCCTTCTTCCTCTGAGGTGCTTCGGTTGGATTTGGCAACAAAATCTTATTACATTGCTTCAATATGATATGATCTCAAAACCCCTTTTTTTTTTCTTTTTTCTTTTTTCTTTTTTTCTTTTTCCTTTCAGAGGTCAGCCGCCACCTCGGACTCTTCTTCATCACCGACAAAATATGAATCTTGATGAACACATCAGCCCGAGAAGTGGTCTGGTGGATGACAATAATGTGCACCGTCCTGATTTCGGACAACCTATTGACGTCAACTTGTCATCGTGGACTGAAATTTACCTGACAGGTACTTAGGCCCTTTTTGGTAAACGGATTTTTTTCTTTGTTAATTTTTTAATGGTATTGAAATGGGATTGGCTTGATATAAAATAGTAAGAAGTTTGAAAAAAATTTATGAAAAAGGGAAAACATTTTGTTTTATAATGAATTTTTTAATTGAATAGCAATAAAAAATTATTAATGTGATATAAAATGCGATAAATTAAAATAGTTTGAAGTTAGCTTTGTTTATAGGAGAAGTGAAAAAAAAATAAAAAAATGAGAGAATAAGGGGGGGTTTACCAAAGGGGGCAGGTGCATTTGGCTTCATAATAGAATCCTTATTCTATTTTAGGTTTTTTCTAAAACTTACCCACTTGTAAAAAACTCGAATTCCACCTGAATGTAGTCTCAATTCAAGACTGACACTCTAATTTGATGACCAGAGGTGGCCGGGGGTGCATGGTCCGCGGCCACCCCCGGCAGGGGTGGCTGCTCTATGCTTTTTTTTAAAAAAAATAATAATAATTTTAATTATGGTTTTTTTTTTAAAAAAAAAAAGGTTTTATTTATTTTTTAATTAAACAATCAATATTTAAATCAATATATAATAAATAATTATTATTTAAAGGGTTAAATAGCTTATACCCTTGTGCTTTACGATCTTTATTTTTTGCCCCCTCAGTTTTCTTTTTTACCAAATTTGGTACATGTGGTATGGGAAAAGACGAAAATGGTACCTCCGTCCAATTTCCCGTCCAAAACTAACGTCTAGTCATGTCCTACAGGTGTCGGCATGCATACGCGACACCTGTCTCCGTGGTACACCTCAACGCTGACGTGGCTATTATTTTTTTTTATTATTATTATTTTAATGATTTCTTTAAAAAAAAAAAAAAATTCTAGGGCCACCCCCTTTGGGCCACATGCCACCCCCATTTTGGCCAAGGGGGTGGCTTCGCCACACTCAAGGCCATTTTTGGGGGTGGCCGAAACCAACCCTAATTGGCTTGGGGGTGGTGGGGGGGGCCGGCCACCCCCATGTGGCCCAAAAGCCACCCCTAGAATTTTTATTTTTAAAAAATAAAAAACCTTAAAATTGAAAACCACAATTATTTTTTCAATATATACCCCTGTGGTTTTAATAAGTACAAAAAATGGTACTTTAGTTTTGTAATTATATCACAAATGGTACTTTATACACAATTAATATTTGGTATATTTGGTATGCCTGTTTTGAACCAAAAGTAATATGTATGCCTGTCGTGTATCAAAATAACATGATGACAAGAATTGAACCCTTCATAAAATTAAATAAAAGAAAAAAAAAAAAAAAAACACAATCAGCCATGTGTAACAATTGGAAACACAAAATTATATGCGTGACCAATTGATATAACCCAAAAAATGACCAAATGTTTGTTACTTAAATACAATTTTTTTTTTCTCAATATATACCCTTGTAGTTTTATAAATTTCATGATGTGCCTCCTATGATTTGAATAAGTATCAGAAATGGTACTTTGAGGGTGGCTTCCCTTGGCCAAAATGAGGGTGGTAACCACCCTAGATCATATATATATATATATAAGAAATCATTAAAATTAAAATTAAAAAAAAAAAAAAAAAAAAAAAAAAAAGTAGCCACGTCAACGCTGAGGTGTGCCACGGGGACAGGTGTCGCGCATGTACGCCGACACATGTAGGATGACATGCATGGCTGGACGTTAGTTTTGGATGGAAAAATGGACGGAAGTACCATTTTCGTCTTTTCCTATACTGTAGGTACCACCTATGATAAAAAGTAAAATTCAGGGGGCAAAAAATAAAGGTCGCAAACCACAGAGGCAATAAGGTATTTAACCATTATTTAAATCATTATTCCACACAACTCTTCACAATACCAATCATTATACATAACTTTTCAAACTTCCAATCATTTCTTACTATTAAAAAATAATTTTTTTCAATCTCAAAAATTCAACACCTAAACATGTTTCTTTGTCTCGAAATCCACAAAGAGAATAAAAATTCAATTCTAATTTCAAAAATTTAACACCCAAACAAACCAATCTCTGCCTGCAATTAATAACATTGAGAGAAAAGATAATTGCCCTGTCATAGGAGACAACTTCACTGTATTTAATTAGGATGCTGTAAGTAAGCACATATATATATCTGCGAACCAAGACTGGCAAACAACGGGAAAAGTGAGAACATATTGTTTCTACTCCCCTTGTGTGCAACTGTCATCCTTAGCGTTATTTTAAAGTAAATCATACATATATATGCATATATCTTATAGATATAAGCATCCTTCTTTTTAAGACTAGACCAAAAAGAATATAGGGTCCTTCAATATGGCCTGTAAAACAATTTGAAAAATGTATGATTTGATTATATATTTCTACACACTCGATCGTTCAGAATACAAGTCTCATGCAAATTAAATATATGAGGATACAACGTTTGTTTAGGGAAGAACTTTGGTTTTCGGAAGTCATTTATTGTTGGGCAAATCTTCCTTTTTCTGGTACGTACTGTCAACAATTGGGTAGGGGATCGGAGTCGCCTTGTATATTGTTGGTGTAGATCATGCACGGGATTAATCGTCTCAATATGCCCCTCTCAAGTTCAACATCAGACGTTGAGTTTGGACTAAAGAGAAGAGAGCTTGGTAGCGACCAACGGCTAGGTGAGGCCGGATATCAGCGGTTGATCACGACCAAAAATAAACTTGACAGGTAGATCACCTGAAGCAACCTTTTCGCAGAAAAAATGATAATGATGGCAACATGCTTTGTACGAGCATGAAACATTGGATTAATAGAAAGATGGGCACTGCTACGGAGTAGCAAAATTTCCGGATGAACACTCAAGTATTACCCTAGAAAGATAAGTAGCACCATTATTATCATGCCAAAACACAGGAGGATGAAGAAGAAACACTCCCAATTCGTTGAGTGAATTTCGCAACCATATTAATTGTGACATTCTACATCGCCTGGGAATGGAGATCGATGTACCTATATGTATAAACACACACTTCTTAATACAACGCGTTTTAAAGCCGTGATTGTCATAAACCTATCAGAACTCTGCAGTTAAGCGTGCTTCTACGAGAGTAGTACTAGGATGAGTGACCTCCTGGGAAGTCTAGTTTAGAGGACCCAAAAGCGAACAATTAATATTGTGTCATTAGGGATGGGTCGTTACAAATGATATCAAAGCCATTGTCCAGCTTGAGATGAGGGGAGCATGCACAAGTCCATGAGAGTCGCTAGTGGGCACTCGCTGGGACGCCAAGAATTGGGTGATCCCATGAGGATCGCCAGTGGGGACGTTGGGTCCCAATAAGGGGTGATTGTGACGTCCCACATCGCCTGAAAATTGGGATGTACTTATATGTATAAACGCACCATTTTTGACACAATACTTTTCAAAGTCGTGATAGCCATGAATCTATCATAACTCCGCAGTTAAGCGTGTTTCTGTGAAAGTAGTACTAGGATGGGTGATCTCCTGGGAAGTTTGGTTTGGAGGAGCCAAAAGCGAACAATATTGTGTTATTGAAGTCTGCAAGAGTAGTACCAGGATGTGTGACCTCTTGAGAAGTCTGGTTTGAATGAGCCAAAAGCGGTCAATATTGTGTTATTGAGGGTGGCTCGTTACATTAATTAAGCTAGATCTTGCAACGATAGACTGCATGAAATGAAAGACTTTGTTGACTGCAAATGAGAGATTAGGTGAGTGATCAAAACATACTGAAGGGCCTTAACTACACACTGATACAAGGTTGCATCATTAAAGGCATCACCATCAAAGAGGGAAAGATTATGAGCAGAGGCCATGGGAGAAGAAACTGGCTTAGCTTCCATATGTAGCGTTGTTGAGAGAGCAAGAGACCACTAGAAAGATGGTGAGTTTCAATGCCAAGAAAATTCTGATGCATGCAATACTACTAATTCGTTCTTGTTTTTCTTCCATTGTGTTTGATGTGCATGAGATGCATATTTGTTTCAAACAAACTATTTGACAAAAAACAATATGGTGCATGTTTTGTTGTTGACTGATCGAAAATGTTTTACAGTTACTCAAGTTTTCTAAACGTAGGCAAACACCAAAGAACACTGAAAATGATTATTGGAGCTCTAATTATTATAACTTTAACTAATAGTTTTGGATTAATAACATATATATGACTAACACTGCCTTAGGTAATGACAAATGGTATCATAGTCAACCTAGCTAGCAACACTATACGGCGTTAGGGCACTACAACATTACGTGACTTCTAACCGAGACGTAAAAAATTTGAATGGGAAAGGTTTTGGCACCCCAAAATGTTAAATCTTACATTAGATGGGTCAATTGTGAATGTATTTTACGAGTCGTAAGTCTTTAGTTCTTTGTAAAGGTGAGACTAGATATATAAGTGATTTTAGGGGTGTAATTCTGGACCAGTTATAACCGACCGGGAAACCGGCTCCAGGTAACCGCGTACCCGGAGCTGGAGCCGGTTATTAATTTTTTAGACACCCGGTTATAACTGGGTAACCGACTTCGAGGGAATATATATAATATATTATTCTTGAATGGGCCTATAATATATATATATATATATTGTACATGGGCTTTTTGTTTGGGCTAGGCAAAAGACCGGTCTGGAAGATTGGTTTACCAGGTCCAATATCTAGAGAGTGCTTTCATTGTTTTTTTTTTTGGATAATTGTACCGTTGGTCCCTGTGGTATACCATAATTATTTTTCACCCCTATGGTTTAAAAAGTTCATGGGAGGTCCTCGTGGTATTCAATAATTACAAATCGATCCCTGGCGTCAAATTCTGTTAAAATTTTTAACAGATTCCGTCAAATACCACGTCAGCGACACGTGTCGCCAATAAGATGGCGACACGTGTTCATCTTAATAAAAAAATAAAAATTTATTAAAAAATAAATAAAAATACTTATTTTTTTATTAAAAAAAAAAAAAAAAGCTCAAAGGGGTGGCCTGGCCGCAGGGGGTGGCGCGCGGCCACCCCCAGTGGCTAGCCACCCTTTTGAGATTTCTTCTTTTTTTTTTTCTTTTTTTTTTGAATTTTATTTTTTTAAAAAAAAAAAAGTATTTTTATTTATTTTTTAATAAATTTATTTTTTTATTACGATGGACACGTGTCGCTGACGTGGCATTTGACGGAATCTGTTAAAATTTTAACAGAATTTGACGCTAGGAATCAATTTGTAATTATTGCATATCACGAGGACGTCTCATGAACTTTTTAAACTATAGGGAGTAAAAATAATTATGACATACCACAGGGACCAACGGTACAATTATTCTTTTTTTTTTTTTTTTTTTTTTTTTTTTTTTTTTTGAAGTCAAGTGCTTTCACTGCTTTGGTGTCTTGCGAATATATATAGTTATATTTTAAATAATATAAAATAGCTTCCACTTGAAGCCTTCCAGCCTCTTCTTCCATTCCAGCGCATTCGTTAGCTCTTCCTTCTCCTTCACTTCACATATCCTTCTGTCACACACACACACGTCGCACGCCTAGAGCCTAGAGCCTTCCACACCGTTATTGAAGAAGTTCTAAGGAGCTAAGGTTCTGTAAAGAAACTAAGAAAATGGGAAAATCGAAGGAAAGCGGACCTGAAAGACGCTGAGGGCGACGAACTGCTCGAGCTTGGCGGTGAGCTGGTGCCAGAGCTTGCACTGGTGCAGATCTGCAAGCAAGGCGTACCATTCTGCAAGCTCCGGGTGCGCGGTGCGCAGCGTCTCCAGGTACTGCAGCGGCGCAGCCACGTCTGCGAGTCTGAGAGAGAGAGAGCTGAACAGCCGGTTTCTATTTCGCTCCATGGACGGTGGATCCGATTCGTGAGTTATTTATTTTGTCATTTTTTTTTTCTTTTGGGATTTTGAATTAGTGTCGTTTTTGGCAAATTTGGAGCTGATTCGTTTAATTGTTGCACCGTCTCTGGATGTATTGGATCCGATTCGTGAGTTATTTATTTTGTCAAATTCTTTTTTTCTTTTGGGATTTTGAATTATTGTGTTGTTTTTGGCACATTTGGAGCTGATTCGTTTAATTGTTGCACCGTCTCTGAATGTGTTGTTTTTCTGATTTTCTTTCATTGGGAAAATTTTCCTTTTTTATTTATTTTAATCAACAACATTCTTTTTTTTTTATGTAACCGGTCCGAATAACCGGTTTTACCCCGGATAACCGTGTAAGCTTCGGTTAACCGGGTCCCCGGTTTCGGAGCTAGTTTACTGATTTTCAATAATCGGGACCCCGGAGCTGTTCCCAGTTATTGGCCAATAACCGAGAACCGGTTCCTGGTTTATACCCCTAAATGATTCTTGAGAGATTTAATTGTAACTTTGACTAGTTCTTATAAAATAATAGAACAAATGTGGCTAGCGCTTCTGTTAGTCATGACAAATGATATTAGAACCAACCTAGTAATATTATGTGGCACAAGCTAGGGCATTCCATGAGAAAGTTAGACATGGAGAATTGGAGTATGGAAGATTGTGACATTTTGAAATGTCAAGTCCTACATTAGGTGGGTGAATAGATTATAAAAGTGTCGGTGTATGGGTGCTAAGTCCAATTGTAACTTTGACTAGTCCTTTTAAAATAATAATTCAAATGTAACTAGCGCTCTCTTTACGGCATGACATCCATAGTGTTTCATTTTAAATGCTTTGAAAGAGTACATTTGAACAATGGTCTTCGCAGTATACATTTGGGTCATGGTGGAAGTAAGGTACGAACGGGTTTTAAACAGAAACTCCTCACGTGACACCTAGAAAGTAAAGTACGTCCAGATTAGGTGGGTAGATTGTGAAGGTTTTGACTAGGTACTAAGTTCCATATTAATTCTTTATTGCGTGAAACTAGGTTATATAAGTGACTCTAGGAGCGTCAATGGTAAATTTGACTTGTCCTTTTGAAGTAATAACGCAAATGTAGTTAACACTCTTCTTAGGTCGTGACATCCAAATGTTTCGTTTGAAATGCTTTGAAAGTGACATTTGAGCAAGGGTCTTCCCCATAGCAGCATTTAATTAAAGCGTGTTAGCTAGAAACAACGTTTGAATGGGATTTAAACAGACACTCTTCGTATGGCACTCAGAAAGTTAAGCTCATGTAGGTGGGTGGATTATAAGATGATGACTGAGTGCTAATTAAGTCTCTTATATTTCTTGTTATGTGAAATTTGGTTATATAAGTGACTCAATGAAACTCCAATTGTAACTTTAATTAATTAGTTCTTTTAAGAAATATATAACACTAATGTTGCTAGCGCTTTATTTAAATCGTGACACTCCATCTCTTATTTTGCCTTATATATATATATATATTGGTGAAAGAACTTCTAATCTTTGGCTACGAATTCTGCATTGATAGACTAGTGAAGTACCAATAATCTGTTAACATCCCAAAACGTACAACTATATTTGGACTATATATATCTCACAATTATCTGCTAATTAATCATAAGTTGATATATATAGTAGAATTTATCGATCCTGGTTTCGTAATTTTTCAAGAATTACTGCTGTTAATGATTGGTATTGACATTTTGGTATAAATATGTGGCAGGGAATGGAAACTTTCCAACTACACGTATATAGAGGATAAGCAGTACTCCTCGAACTATATATCTATCTAGCTCATATCACACCATCAACTATCTTGACGTACACCCGATCAACATCAAAGATGATAAATATAATGTGCTCCCCTGTTGCCATTTAGTTGAATAAATTAATTTCTACCAAAAAGTTTGGATTGAAATCCCATTTTTGTCATTTAGTTGAATAAATTAATGGTAAGGTATTTAGCATTCTCAATGCCTCATGCAACTGTTTACCCAAATATCAAGAAGATGGTGCATTCTCGTGTTAAAAAATTCGGTCCTCCATAACCAGCCATGACGGTATAAATGTATAATGCAATTGATTTCTATTGCGATCCTGTGTTTCACAAACCATCTGTATATAATTTTTGGGCATTATATCTTTTTAAGTTGGTTTTTTAAGAGTGAGTTTTACCTAAAGTTTGTAATATTTGTTATCAAAGCCAACTAGCCAAGCATCGATCATGTCACAGATTCAAGTCACAAAAAGGGCGATGACTTATGAGATGGAGTGAGCTGATGTGGACGTCAGCTGCTGAGCGTATAGTAATATGTTACGATTCTATATGTCTCACTAACCATGTGTATATATGATCGTATCATTTGACTGGATGACCATGCCATTACCACATCAGCAGTGTGATAATGGTGCTAGTGTAAAGCCTAGCATTACTGTAGAATGAAGGACATAAAAGAGCATCACTCTTTAACCAATTCTCTCTAATAAACGACATCATTTGGAGAGAACAACAATGATGTTTTTACAAAACCGTCCCTTATATTATTTTTGCTAATTGTGGCATTCTTCTTTAAAATGTTGTTATAAATTTCTAATATAGCGGTGTTTTGTGCTTGACCACTGTTACATCACTCACATACATCAGCAGTGAACATTAACCTCCCTGAATTGTCAGCACTTTTGCAATGTTTTTCTAAAGTTCAATTTCTCTCAATTTAGTGTATTCATCTTTCAATTGTTTGTAATGCCACCCATCCGTTAAGATTTTTTGTTAAGTCCAAATAGAGAGGTGCCAAAATTCCCAAAATCCCACCACTTGTTTTAGGAATAAAAATATTGCAAAGATTAAGGCGTTGGTCAAGATTTAACAGTATTTATAAAATATTCATACCTCAATCTTATATATATATAAAAGCGCTATTTTGGAATTGTTATGGGATTTAAGGAAAAATTCTAACGGAGACGTAACATTGCAAACAATTGAAATATGGATACACTAAATTGAGAGAAATTAAACTTTAGAGAGAGACATTGCAAAAGCGGTGAAAATTCCGGTGGATTAAGTGAAATTTCTCCAAAGTATTAATTATTGCATGCGGCTGTTTTTTTGACAGCTCCAGTGTTTTGATTGGCCTTCTTTTTGGTAAACAATAAATTTACAATATTTTTTATTAGGAGGTGTACTACACTTACAATATGTAGAGTGCGCAAGGAATTTTATGAAATAAGCCAGGAAAGTTGACTAAGGCTTTTACTGAATAGTACGAAATATTAAATTAAAAGGGCATTTAGAGAAGGTCGGTCTACTGAATACAAGCAAGGACTTTAGGATTTTCTTTCTTACCTCACTGACTTCTAACGCCTACAGACGCCTACTATTTATAGACTTAATTACCATTTAGGTGCTAGATCCAACTGAATGGTCAGCTCACATATTCCCTCAACAGCAGAATATTTCTCCCAAGCGAATAAACGCAACAACCCAAAACAAACTAGCTGAAATAACATAAAGCAAAACGACAACCACAAAGGCTAAAATGCAGAGTTCTAGAGTACTCTACCACATCACTACCAAAATACCCCTAAATCCCTAATTGCAATACACAATCAAATCCCCAATTACTATAACCCTAATTTCCCAATTACCGTAGCCTTAATTCCCCAATTGTCCAATTGAGTCCACAACACAGTACTGCATAAAATAGAAATTACTAGTCTCCAAGGAGTAGCTCAATCGGCTGGGGACCACGCCTCATGAAGCAGAGGTCACTAGTTTGAATCTTCATTCCCTCTCTTATGTAAACATGTCAAAAAAAAATAAAATAGAAATTACTACCTAGTAGAAGTGGAGAAAACTATATACAGAGAGAGCATCAAGAATTCAAGATCTAGAATTTTGGATTTAAGTGCTCAAGAATGCGAGCTTGTTGCATTCTCAGATGCTCAACTGATCAACCTTTTCGAACAAATCATAGGAGCTCATTTTAAAAGGGTCTTTCTTGCAGATTTCAGTTCGTGTAGATCACTTCTAATACAAATGCGGCCATCACAAGATTCCGCCGTGCAAGATAACCCGACCCCAAGGATTGTCATCAGGCAACCATATTGAATCTCAGGGCTTACAGGTTCGCCATTATGGTAAAGGCTGCTCATAAGCAGTCACATGCAGCTCAGGGTCGAGTATTTGCACCACGTACGTTGGCGGGGAAAGCTGACTTCACCCATTTGGTTAGGTTTAGGCCTCCAATGAAGCTCTCATGCGTTGGGTTCTTCCCACTCAAGAGCTCAAGCAGAATTCTCCGGAAGCTGTATACGTCTCCAGCCGTTGATGGTTTCTCTCCCAAACCATATTCTGCATATTATAGGTGATTCATTTTGTTAACAAAATTTAGAAAAAAACTATCAATTAACCAACAGAAGAGAGAGATGTTATAGTACTAATTACCTGGGGGAATGTAACCGATGGATCCCTTTAGAACATATGTAGAGCTGATACAAGGTTGATTGCCTGTTCTTTCCATCAGCAACTGGGCTAGGCCAAAATCTCCTACTTTGCAGTCATGTCTTTACCCAAAAGAATATTGTTGCTGGGCTTCAAATCACAATGCACCACTGGAACTTCATAGTCATGGTGCAAGTAATCCAATGCACAAGCAATATTGTCAATCGCCACATTTATTCTCTCCACAACTTTCAAGGCATCTCCATTTCCGTGCTTTTTCTTGCCCTTAACCCGGCCAGTCTTCTAAGCTACCATTACTCAGAAAATCATAGACTAGATCCATAAATTCCTTGTTCTTGAAGTCTATGCTAGAGCATGATGTAATCAATCGAACAAGATTCCAATACTTAACATGCATCATAGCCTCGCACTCTGCCAAGAAACTCTTCCAAGTGCTTGTCCTCTCAGTGTGATCAATGACCTTGACTACCACAGGAATTCCTTTGCTTATATAGCCTTTATACACTGAACCAAAGCCACCTTTCTCAAGAAAGTTTTCTTGATTGAAGTTTCCGGTTGCCCAACGCAAATCACTGTTTGAGATCATTTGATATTGTCCTTAAACCATGGGTTTGATTTTCTTTGAATGGCAATGCACGATTTCGATCCATAAGGGAGCAAGCCATGAGTTTCTAGGTCTGAAACCTTGTGTTTTTCTAGCTTTCATGTCAGTCCCATCCCCTCTTCCTCTCTCACGTCGCTTGAACTTTGAGCATATATGGGTTTTGCTTCCAAGTGAAAGTGTCCATCGATTTCAAGTCTCGGATAGTGTTTATCGACGTCAAAGCTTACTTTTCACCAATTGAATTAAGTTAATTTTGTAAAACTTAGGTTTTCTCTAAATTAGGTTGATTTTTAGTGCGAAACTAAATTCATAAAATTAGCTTGAGACTTTTGTGTATAGTGGATTCTTACGCCAAGCTTCAATTAATAGTTGGTTGATTAGGTTGGCGCTTCAATTTCACCGATTGTTCAATGTATAAGCACACCCCAATTTGCATAGTTTTAACTAATTTTGGGTTTTTAATGTTTAAACTCTAGGTTTGTCAATTGGTTGGGTTAATTATATTTAGAGTGTTAATTAAATGTTTATCAAAGTACCATAAGTTTTTCATGGTTTCATGAATAAAGGGTATTTATAGAGTTTGATTAGGTGATATTATAATTAGTGTTGTTATAAATGTGAAGTGAATGCGTTGTGCATATTAAATTGTAGTTGTGTTTTGAGTTGGGGGATCCATGCATCTCAATCGTTGTGGATTGGTAAGTATAATTACTTACTAGGATAATACAACTTTTAATTGCTTTAAGGATTTAAAGGTTTTATAAATGAAATGCTTACTGAAAAGAGAATGCATTTGAAGTATTGTTTTTAAAGTTTGGTAATTATATGTGATATTCGAGACAGATATTTTATGAAATAACATGAGTAAATTGTAGTTTGATGGATTTACTTGCGTTATGAATTATGTTATGAAATGTGTAGAAAATGATGTTGAACATGGTATGATTGTGAAGACAAAGAATGGGTACTTTTGATAAATTGGCATGATTGTTGCATGTGAATATTGAAATGTGAATATAAACGGTTAATGCATGATGGGAATGTGATAAGAAAATATGATGAAAAAAGAACGCAAACAACAAGCTAAGTCTATGAAAACAAGAATAAGAGACTAATGCATTGTGACTATGAACCCCAACACGTGGAGTACGAGCCACAATATTATTAACTTAATAATAATATCGGAACTATGGATCCTAGACTGAAGGAGTACGGGCCCTAGTGTTAAAACTAAAATAAGAAATTTAATCATGGAGTGTAGGGTGCCATCAGCCGTAAATGCAAAGGAGGAGTACGAGCCTCTAGTAAGTCGAATGGAGTATGGGCCCGTATGTTAGAAAATAAAATAAAGAAATAAAAAGAAAGAAATAATGAAAACATTCCATATGTTTTGTGTTGATGATTTATAAGATGGTTTTCATGAGATAGTGACTGATGTTTATGAGTTGTTCTTGTTTAGATGTGCTTATATGCTTGTGTTTCGTTTAAGGATTCGGAATGCATGTAATATGCGTATAGCTGGGTTATATGATATATTCTCACAACTAAGATAATATGTGGAAAAGATTTATTTTCCTAAAGTATTTACCTTATTAGCTATAGTTTGCTTTGACAAAACATAAAACCTATCATATCTATTATTCTAAACTCATGGTAGAAACATAAAAACGGCTCATTGCTTAAAGTTTGTAATTTATTTTACTACTAAGAATATGGACTCATATATCCGTCTATGTTATTATGGTTAACCCCACAATCTTACAGACATTGTTGATACAAGTAATGGAAAAAAAGATGAGGATGACCTAGTAGCCTTGTACCTAGGCTATTATGGATGAGGCCTTGCATGCCTTGGGTTTTGTGAGAGTAATATCTCAGTCTTTCTTTTGTATACATCATTCTTCTTGCGGATAGACACTTGTAATGTATTTGGGATTGTGCCGCATGTGGCACTTATGTCTAGACGTTGTACTTGTTATGTAATGTTGTGTTGTAAACTTTTAAGCAATTTAGATGTATTTTGTCATTTCTATAGTGTTATATAGATTGTGAGATGTTGTTAAAAAGAAACAGATATTCCACCCCGATATTCATAATATCTTATGTGATATTGAGATATACTAATGTTACAGGTTAGGCAGATTAATTTGGCTATGACAATGATAGGTTTTATAGGTTTATTTAGAGCTATTTGGCTCTAATGAATATAGGTTTAGCATAAAGGCCGTTCCGCGCACGTGCCAGTATATCAGGTGGTATTTGTGCTTGGGGGCGGCTCGCTACAACTCAAAGCTTGCGGAGGAAAGGGGTGGCTCGGCCATCCTTAGCTGGAACACCCTCTTATTTTGCTTTTCTCTTCTTCTTTTTTCATATATATATTGTTTTGGTTTTTCTCCTTCTTTTTTCTTCTTTTTTTTTTTTAATTTATAAGGTTCTTTTTTTATTGAAAAAAAAAATCAAGGTCTAAACGTCAAAAAAATATTTTTAGGGTAAAAAATGATTTTGTTGAAAATATTTTCCGACGAAAAACCTTTCAGGTAGAAACAAATGGAGTGTAAGCAACAATCTCTTTCGTGGATTTGACTTAAGTGCTGTAAACAAATTATAGCATGTATGTTGCAATTTTTTCAGCGATCTAGATTTAATTTCAAGTTTTTCATAAGAAAAAAAGAATGTGAAATTAAATATGGACCATTGAAAAAACTATTGTAGTTTTTTTACTACACCTAAGCCAAATCTTCTCCAATGAGTACAGGGCCAAGTCTAGCTGTCATCTTTGTGACGACCTGTCACTTTGAAATATCAGGTCTCACATGACAGCTTCTTTCTCGTGCATGTGTGACCGCCTATATTTCTAGGGTTGTACATGCGAACAGATATTAACAGCAACTATTCGTTATTACCAACTAGTTACTATCCTCATATGCGAATGTAGATAGCGGTTTTAGTGTATGCAGATGCGATTAATAAATGCATCCGCATACCCTTTATATATAATGTATATTATATATTTAAGAAATTCACAAAAATGACGTTGTTTTGAGTTTGTATTTTTTTTTTTATGTATGCTAGATTTGTAATGTTGTTGGATTTACATTTGAATAACCGCACATTGTAATTTGTATATTTTCTTTTTCTTTTTCTTTTTCTTTTTCTTTTTCTTTTTCTTTTCTTTTTGGATAAACCCATCATGGGGATGTTTATATTTTCTTTGTTATTTTAAAGTTGAAATGTGAAATCAATTTATGGATTTTATCTAAAACACTAGGGCTTAAGAACACTAAAACAGGCCCAAAACACTAAAAACATGCCCAAACTATTTTTCAAAATCGTTTAAAAGATGCCTTAATAGAAACCCAAAAAAAATCCAAAAAACTAAAATGTGTTCAAATTAAAGACTCATTGTCTGATATGCGAATAACGGATAATAACCACATTTAATAACCGCATGGATGCGGTTAGTAATCGCATACTATAGCTTTGTATGCGGATACCTAAAAGTGATAACCGCACATATGCGAATATGGCCAATAACCACATCTGCTTGTACAACCTTATATATTTTGAAGCCCGTCAAAAGAGGTTGAAACCCAATAACTACTCTTCCAATAAGTAGCCAGGAAACTTCTATAACTATAATTCATCTAATTAATTTTATTTGGCATATAGACAATAGGAACTTGTTAGCAGGATTTTGGAAAACCCACTGGAAAGAAAGAATACTTGCCAAATCAGAGTGAGGAGAGTGGCAGCTTGTGGACAGTGTAGAATATTGTTAAGGTGAAAATCAGAGTGAGGAGAGTGAAGAATGGCTGAACCAGTGTTCTCTATGGCAAGTCCCCCTCCATTGCCAACTGCTACGGTCTCTTGGCCCTAGAAGGGTTGCTGCTGGAGGGTCAGATTTTCCAGCTCATTGGTGATGTGGGAGTTGGCTCCGCTGTCGGCAAACCATTGCTGATCCTCAAGAGAGTTGTTGATGTGAGCCACCATAGCTGTCAATTGTGATGGAGGATGCCTGCATTGATATGAATGATCCATTCTATGGAAGCAATCAAGGGCCTGATGACTGGTCTTCCCACATATTTGGCAAGCAGGACGTGTTGCAGGCTGAAAAGGAGGGCCACTAGACTGAGTAGGTGGCTGCTGTGGAGGAGCAAAATGGCCATAGCCTATTGAGCCTTTGGCCTGTCCAGGTCGTGAAGAAAACTTGTTGGGTGGAAACATCTTTGCCTTGCCTTTCCAAGATGGGTGATAAGGTCTAGCTGGACCACCATTGCTTGGTCGCTGCATGAAGAGTGCAAAGGTGGATGAATCTTGCACTTGGGCCTGCTTTTGGTTGAGCAACATCTCATGATTGAGAAGCTCATCTTGGAAATCTGCAAAAGTCAAAGGATTATCCCTAGTAGCTAAACCATAGGATGTGATAAACCCATTGAAGGTTGGATTAAGCCCGCTAATGATGAAGGAGATTAAGTCCTAATCATCAGTAGGCTTTCCTATAACAGCAAGTTGATTGGTCCATCCTTTAGCAGTCTTGAGATATTCAGCACAAGACTTGGATCCTTGATGAAGACTTTGCAATTGGCGCTTCAGATGAGAGACCCGAGACCTGGATTGAGAAGCAAAACGATTAGCCAATGTTGTCCAAACCTGCCGAGAGGTGTGGAGACCATAAACACTGGCAAGCACTGACTCAGTAAGAGTCACGTTGATCCAGCTAAGGAGGCATTGGTCCTTTTTGACCCAAATTGAGTACAACGGATTTGGGACCTCTTTGCCTTCATTAGTCAGGAATGGAAGTGGGCAGGGTTTAGAACCATCCACAATGCCCATCAGCTCATGGCCTTTCAGTATAGGAACAATCTGAGATAGCCAGAGTAGGTAGTTGGATTCATCCAGTTTGTAAGTGAGAAACTGGTTGAAATTAGGAACCACAAAGGTGGCAGCAGGTGCAGAGGCATCAGTGTTGCTGCTGGAAGCCATTGAAAAAAATAATTGTTGAAAAAGGAAGAAAAGTTGAGCGGAAGAAAGGGAAGAGGATCAAAGAGGTGTTAACCTAATGATGCTCTGATACCATGAAGAAGTTTTGGGAATAATGGTTTTGTCAACTTGACTAAAAACCAGTAGCATAGCTTCTATTTATACTGATGTACATCGAGCAGATACAAGGCAAAAAATAAGTATAAAATATGTTCCTAGTCTATAAGGATACAAATAAATTACATAGAAGGAAAGTCAATTCTTGGACAGTACGTGTAGTTGTGTAAGGAAATTCTTGAGCAGCACACATAGGTCTTGAACTGTACGCACGGTAGATAAGGAAAGTTTTTGTGCGCTGTTGAAGGATTGTAGCACATCAGCAATATTGCTTGCTGAATTGGGAGCCTTGATTCTAGGAGAATCTGGACACGTGTGTGTCAAGGCATATGAGGCAATAATGCCTTGATTTGATTCTGATATGGAGGAAGCATCCTCAGAAGGATCCTCGGCTGCTGATGAGGAGGCTGGATGATTTGCTGAGGTGGGAGCTGGATCATCTGTTGCTGAGTTGGAGGCTGATTCATCATGTACTCACACAACACACACACGCGCGCGCACACACACACATTATTTACTTTCTTCTTCTTTTGTTTGACTTTTCTTCTGCTTGGTTCTCTTTTTCTTTTCACATTATTTACTTTCTTCTTATTTTGTTTGACTTTTCTTCTGCTTGGTACACACATTTTTACTTTTTTCTTCTTTTGTTTGACTTTTCTTCTGCTTGGTTCTCTTTTTCTTTTCACATTATTTACTTTCTTCTTCTTTTGTTTGACTTTTCTTCTGCTTGGTACACACATTATTTACTTTCTTTCTTCTTTTGTTTGACTTTTCTTCTGCTTGGTTCTCTTTTTCTTTTCACATTATTTACTTTCTTCTTCTTTTGTTTGACTTTTCTTCTGCTTGGTTCTCTTTTTCTTTTTATTAAATTTCTTTTTGTTTTCTTATTTCTTTTGTCTTGTTGCTATCCACGTCTATCATTTTTTTTCTTATGCATTCTAGAGGAAACACACACATATATATTATTTACTTTCTTCTTCTTTTTCTTCTATTTTTTCTTTTTCTTCTATTTTTTTTTGTTTGACTTTTCTTCTGCTTGGTTCTCTTTTTCTTTTTATTAAATTTCTTTTTGTTTTCTTATTTCTTTTGTCTTGTTGCTATCCACGTCTATCATTTTTTTTCTTATGCATTCTAGCATTTCCTCTTTTACTTTTCTATTTTTTTAATTTTATTTTATTTTCTAATTTCTATTTTCTTTATTCAATCCATTATTTCACTTTTCTTATTTTCTTTTACTTCTCTCATTTAATTTATTTTCTTTATTTAGTTTCTTATTTTCTTTGGACTTCAAAAATATTCACTTGCATTTTCTTTTATTGGCTACCATTTATGAGTCCATAAGATAAAAATAAAACACTTTGTTTTATTTTTTCCACACTAAATAAACTTATTTTTATTTAATCCTAATAAACTCATTTTATAAATTTTGGTCTTTAAAAATATTTTTTTTTGCATTTTAAATACACATAATTAAGTTTAATCAATTATTTACTCAAATTTATACTTTAATTATTAAATAATGTTCCGGACATTACACCACTGTGGCAGAGGCCATGGGTGCTCGTCAGGGATCGGAGCTGAGTTCAGAAGATTCCTGGGTCTCCAATCAGTGATGTTGGAAGGGGATTCTCTGTAGGTGGTTCTTGCTATTCAGCATGAAGACGTGGTTGACGGGTATTACAGCAATCTGGTATTGGAGACCAAAGCTATTCCTCAAGATTTTATTTTGGCTACTGTTCATCACGTGGGTCGCATGGGAAATCAAGCTACCCATTCTCTTGCACGGCATGCGGTCTCTAATGCTTTAAACCATGTTTGGTTTTCATCTGTTACTTTATATCTTTCAAGTATTGTATATGATGATTTGTTGTTATTTGATCATATATGAAATGAATTTCTTCTCAAAAAAAAAAAAAAAAAAGAGTACTGTGAGAGCAAATGAGCAATTAATGACGTTAAACTCCCCTTTAATGTGCTTCTCTAGAACTCTAAATGCTTCTCTCAGTCGCTAGAAATTCTCTTTTGGTAATGTTTTAGTCAAAGTATCAACTACTTGCTCCCTTAACCTGCAAAACTTCAGGTTTACTTCCCCAAATAAAAAGATCAAGAAAAAAATTAATAAAAGACAAGAAAAATAAATTAAGTTGAAAATTTTCAAATAAATATCTCGTTCGGATGAGCTTGCCATGTCAGCACGACCAAGTTTCAAATTTACCATGCCATGATAGCAAAACCATGTCTGGTGTCACGTCATGCCACGTGTTGCGCTTGATCCTATGCCAACATGTGTCAGCATGCCAAATCATCAAGCCGTGTCTGATGCTGTGTCATTGCGCGCGCGCTTCAAGTCAAAAGTTGTGTCGGATGACACGTATCACTCTTAGGAGGATTTTTATATGTAAGGCTAAGAAATAATCTCGTTCAAGCGAGATTGAGGCTCATTCGAACGAGCCACGTCTTATAAGAGAAAAACACTTAGTTGGAAATGCAGGTTTTGCTAGCCGCCACATCTGGTTTGAACGAGACAACTTCACTTCCGAACAAGCTTGGAAAATTTCTATAAATAGTCGATTTCAAAAGCTAAAAAATTCACAGTTTCTTCTCCGCTTACCTTCTAGCACCTTGAGATATATTCTTAAGAATATTGGTAGTGAGTGGGGGGAAAAGTGCTTGGAGAAATCCAAGAGAATATTGAAAGCTTAGGAAAGCTGAGTTAAGGCAAAGATTATTTTAGACTTGAAAATACTTCCAATTGAATGAGTACAAAGGATCCATAGATAAAAAGAGAAAGAGAGTATTTTTAACTATAACTAGATCTTCAATTTTATGATTTATATAAGTAGTTCCAGCCAACACTATCGAAAATTTATATATATATATTTGTTCTTATTCTGGATTCTAGAACATTGACAAAGATACAGCTTCCAATCTGTTGCAGGATGCTTGCAGTTTGTCATGCTTTGGTAAGTATTCATTCTTTGCAGCCGGTTTAATTTCCAAAATCCTCCAACCAAGTTCCTTTTTTCTATACATCAAATAAAATTAATAAGAGCAACTACAATTATAGAAGTTTCCGGGCTGCCAATTGGAAGAATAGAGGGTCACACACGCATAAGAAACAAGAGACTTGATATTTCAAAGTGACGGATAGACTTGGGCTGGATGTACACGTACTCGACTGGATGTACACGTACTCGATCATGGACAATTCATAAGATATTAATATTCCTTGTCAACGAAAGAAACTGTACGTACGTTGCTTAGAGTCACATGGAGGGTAGGGAAAACAAGCCAAGTGAGGACCAGTTCAGAGCTTGAAAGCTTAAAAGGTAGAGAATAAAATAGGAGAAATGCTGCACGAACTTTCCTTTTTATATTTTCAATTTCTTATTCCAATCTTCGCTCCCGTTGAAGGTGAGGTAGAGGTGTAGTATATAGTATTTGTCTAAATTTTGAGTGGGGCGTTCAAAGATTGAAAACTTCAGGATGAATCGTGGAAATGGCCATCTTAATTGAAACAAAGAAAATATGACCATCTTCATTGTCAGTCCATTTCATTGCATTGGCATATATTACACTTCAAGAAGCAAAGTCCTTGTCAGTAGGATAATACTCATGTACTTAGCTTGGTAAAAGCAAGAATTTTCATCAACGACGGCTGATTAGTCGATCTGTTAATTACCTTACATTTTCGCCCATCCTTGGTGCGTACGTTGTTCCAAGTTTATACTTTATATATCTTGACCCGAATAAAACTTGAATAGTAAACAAGACTAAAAGAAAACAACATTTATAAGCTAGGCGTATTAGAACATTCTAACATCTTCCGCCTGCAAATTAAGACAGAATAATTGCACCAACATATTTTCGCTTGTGAATTTGTTCCTTCCCATCAGTTTTTTTTTTGTTTATTTATCCAGTCAAAGATCAAGAATTGAACCTGCTTAGACGTGAAAAGGTCTTACAAGAGAGCCAGATAACGCGTGAAGTTCACGTGTGGCAGTAGGTGGATTGTTATAAATACACATCTTTTGTGTTCCAAAGGGACGCAGACAGTACTGCTCTCGTCCATCCAATTCAAAAAATATAATGCTTCCGTCTACCTTATTATTCGTCCTCATATATTTCGACTCCAACTTTCTTGGAGTAGAGTCGGCCACTCCAAGTATTGTTACAGACAAGGAAGCCTTAATCTCATTCAGGTCTACGATAAGTCTGGAGCCTCCCAACCCTCTGTCTTCTTGGGACCAAAACTCATCATCTCCCTGCAATTGGACTGGAGTTGTCTGTAACAAGCCTGGCGGGAGAGTGGTTGGCCTTCATCTTTCAAGTTTCGGACTTAAAGGGTCCATCACCCCTCATATTGGCAATCTCTCCTTCCTCCATTCCCTTCAACTCCAAAATAACCAATTTACAGGAAAGCTTCCCGATCAAATTGGCAATCTTTTCCGTTTGAGAGTTCTGAACATGAGCTTCAACAGCATATCAGGTGTGCTGCCCCCAAATATAAGCCAATTGACCCAACTCCAGACCCTTGACTTGATGGGAAACAAGATTACAGGAAGAGTTCCAGAAGAGCTTAGCTACTTGACGAATCTCCGAGTCTTGAAGTTGGGAAGCAACCATCTATGTGGTGCAATTCCAGCAGCCTTGGGAAACATTTCGTCACTCACAGAAATCAATTTAGGCACCAACGCTCTTAGTGGCATGATACCCAGTGGCTTAGGCCGCCTTCAAAATCTGAAGCTGCTTGATCTCAGCGTCAACTATTTGTCTGGCACCATTCCTCCATCAATATACACCATATCCTCCCTGGTTTCTTTGAGCTTAGCTTCAAACCAACTTTCGGGTGAAATTCCCGGAGATATTGGGATTAAACTCCCAAATCTTTTAGAATTGAGATGCTGCCTTAATAAATTCACAGGAAAAATTCCATGGTCTTTGCACAATCTCACCAATATAGAAATCATCCGCTTAGGATACAATCTTCTAGAAGGAACAGTACCGCCAGGCCTGGAAAATCTCCCGTTTCTTAAAATGTATATTATTAGTTATAATACGATTGTTAGCTCGGGTGTGGGTGGTCTCAGTTTCCTTACTTCTTTGCAAAATAGCACTCTCCTCAACTTCCTTTCCATCGAAGGCAATCTTTTGGAGGGTGTGATTCCAGAATCAATAGGCAATCTTTCTAAGGTTCTCTCAAAGTTAATCATGGGAGGGAACCGTATTTATGGTAACATACCCACCTCCATTGGTCATCTTACTGGCCTGGCTTTGCTAAATTTGAGCGGCAATTCGATTTCAGGTGAAATCCCACCTGAAATAGGCAGGTTGGAGGAATTGCAGATGTTGGGCTTGGCCAAAAATCAGATCTCTGGCAGTATTCCAAATTCCCTTGGTAATCTTCAAAAGTTAAACCATATAGATCTATCAGGAAACAGTTTGGTGGGTAAAATACCCTCAACTTTTGGAAACTTCAAGAGTCTTCTTTCCATGGACTTATCCAACAATAGGTTCAATGGAAGCATGCCCAAAGAAATTCTAAGTCTCGGTAGTTTGAGCACTGTTTTGAATTTGTCTAAGAACTTTCTGAGTGGACCTCTACCTCCAGAAATTGCTCTCCTACAAAGTGTTGTTACCATTGACCTCTCTGACAACCATTTGTCTGGTAATATTCCCAGCTCAATCAGAAACTGTAAGAGCTTGGAGAAATTATTCATGGCCAGGAACATACTTTCAGGTCCTATTCCGAATACTCTAGGAGAATTGAAAGGCCTGGACTCTCTCGATCTCTCCTCCAACCAATTTTCTGACTCTATTCCTACCGAACTCCAAAACCTTCTGGTGCTTCAGCTCTTGAACCTATCTTTCAATAATTTGGAAGGGGTAGTTCCAAACGGCGGAGTTTTTGGAAATCCCTCTGAAGTTCATTTGGAAGGCAACCCAAAGCTTTGCTTGCATTTGGCATGTGTCAATTCTCAAGGTGGTGGAAGAAAGGTAGAGAAAATTTTAGTTATTACAAGTATTCTTCTAACATTAGTCCTATGCGTCATACTTGGCTCGGTGTTGTACATAAAGAAAAGTAAATCAAAGATTACAAAATCTTCTGAACTGCTGCAAGGACAACATCAAATGATCTCGTACAGTGACCTGCGTAGGGCAACTGGAAACTTCAACCAAGAAAGCTTTCTTGGGAAAGGTGGTTTTGGGTCAGTGTATAAAGGCTATATAAGGCAAGGAATTCCCGTGGCAGTCAAGGTCCTTGATCACACTGAGAGGACAAGCTCTTGGAAGAGTTTCTTGGCAGAGTGCGAGGCTATGAGGCATGTTAGGCATCGGAATCTTGTTCGATTGATTACATCATGCTCTAGCATAGACTTCAAGAACATGGAATTTATGGCTTTGGTCTATGAATTTCAAAGTAACGGCAGCTTAGAAGACTGGGTTAGGGGCAAGAAGAAGCACGCAAATGGGGAAGCCTTGAATGTTGTGGAGAGATTGAATGTGGCCATCGACATTGCTTGTGCATTGGACTACTTGCACCATGACTGCAAAGTTCCAGTGGTGCATTGTGATTTGAAGCCCAGCAACATTCTTTTGGGTGAAGACATGACTGCAAAAGTAGGAGATTTTGGCCTGTCCCAGTTGCTGATGGAAAGAACAGGCAATCAACCTTGTATCACCTCTACATATGTTCTAAAGGGATCCATCGGTTACATTCCCCCAGGTAATTAGTACTATAACATCTCTCTCTTCTTTTGGGTGATTGATAACTTTTTCTAAATTTTGTTAACATAATGAATCACCTTATATGATATGCAGAGTATGGTTTGGGACAGAAACCATCAACGGCTGGAGATGTATACAGCTTCGGGATAATGCTGCTTGAGCTCTTGACTGGGAAGAACCCAACGCATGAGAGCTTCATTGAAGGCCTAAACCTAACCAAATGGGTGAAGTCAGCTTTCCCCGCCAACGTGGTGCAAGTACTCGACCCTGAGCTGCTACTGCTTATGAGCAGCCTTTACCATAATGGCGAACCCATAAGCCCTGAGATTCAATATGGTTGCCTGATCACAATCCTTGGGGTCGGGTTATCTTGCACCGTGGAATCTCGTGATGGCCGCATATGTATTAGAAGTGCTCTACACGAACTGAAATCTGCAAGAGAGACCCTTCTTAAATCAGCTCCTATTGATTAGTTCAAAAAGGTTCAGGTTGATTAGCATCTGAGCAATATTAAGCTCGCATTCTTGGCTAAGGCCTTTGGTTTTGTAGAGATGGTTGTATAGTTTGGTTTTATTCTTACTGTATACATGAGTGTTCAGCAGGCTTGCTTCTTCCTGGAGTCTCTAGCTGTATTGTTAGAGTGCGTTGTATACTTTTGTTCGTTGATGAAATACTCATTCATCAAAAAAAAAAAAAAAAAAAAACTAGAATTTACGCAAATACAAGATATTTATCATTTACATGTCTCTAATTTAAGCAAATACAAAAGCTAGCTATTAGGAGTTTATTTACACTCGAACTCTACTTCTGCAGTATCTTTACAGGTGTTGTGAATTTTCTTTACAGGTGGAAGTCTATTCTTGAGCTGTAGTGAATTATCATACATAACTATATAACAAATTTTTATTAACACATACATACATACATATAAACGACCTTACATGAGCTCCGTTCATGATCCTAAGTCGAGCCAATTTGGCTTAGTTATTAAATGAAATGTGTTTTAGTTGAGCTTATTCGAGTCGAACATGTATAAGCATGTTCATGAACAACTTTATTTGTTTATAGCCATATATTTCAATCATCTAGAGTTTATTTTGAGCTCTGTTTTTGCATTGACAACTTAAAAGTTCAATTTATTTATTCTTCAAAAAAAAAAAAAAAAAACTAAAAAGTTTGTGGAAACTTCACCTAGAGTCTTATCCTTCCTAAACTATCACCACTTTTTCAATTTCTCCCCCAAACTTTGAAAAACTGGAATATGGATGTCCAATGTATCAGCCCCTATGTCTAATATATCAGCCCCTTTCAATCACTCCCCCGTTAAGATTTAATGATAAATCCTGACAAAATAAGCAAAAATGACCAAAATCCGCCCATTTATAAATTAAAAATTAAAAGAAAAAAGAAACAAAAAAACACCCACGGCCTGACGTGGGTCTTCTATGATTTTTTTTCTTTGTTTTTTTTTAAATTTTTATGTTTTTTTCTTTCTTTCTTTTTTGGCTATTTTTGTTCTTAATTTTTAATTTTTTTTTTAATTAAGGGTATATTTACAAACCACTCCTAAAAAAACAAAAATTAAAAAAAAAATCACTTTTAAATCACATCATAACTGTTTTTGAAACCAAAAACTAAAAAACAACCATTAAAACACATTAATAAACCGAGCCTACAATAGTAAGCTACATTATATTTTATATATATATAAACAATTTTAACGAGCCAAGTCGAGTCGAGCTACATGAGCTCGTTTCACAAGCCTAGGTAAAGTCGTGCCGAGCTTTCGTGAGTTTGACTTTTTTTATTAAATGAATTGTGCTCGAGTTGACCTTATTTGAGTTGCGTCTAAGTTTGTTCATGAATAACTTGGTTCATTTATAGCCCTATGTTTCAATTATCTGGAGTTTTTTTTTAGATCCATTTTTGCATTGACAACTTCAAATTATTATTTATTTTTCAAAGAAATAAAAAACTAAAAAGTTTGGGGAAACTTCTTTACCCTCCTAAATTGCTATAGCTTTTTTAGTGTGAGTGTATGATGTATCAACTCCTTTCAATCACTCCTCCCCGGATTATAATTTTCTATTAAATCGTAACGGAATAAGCAAAAATGACCAAAATATCATCATTTATAAAATAATTTTTTTAAAAAAAAAAACCATAGAAAATAATAATTGAAAAAAATGAAGAAAAAAAAGCTCCCACAGCAACTTCATCAGTCTGCATTGACTCGCGGCCAAGTCATGGGTCTCAATTGGTCACGATCTTGACTGACCCATTGCCAGCAATGGGATATCCTTTTTTTTTTCATTTTTTAATTTTCTTAATTTGTTTATATTTTTTAAAAATAAATTAAGACTATATTTCCATTTTTATAAATTTTACAACGGTAGGAGGTGATTGAAAATAACTAATACATCGAACACTCACATTGCAAATTTTTGAAGTTTGAAGGAGACCTATGGTAGTTTTGAGAGTAAATAAAGTTTTCTTGAAAGTTTTATTTCCACCTGTGTAGGAGTTAATGTGATATTCAAAATATTTAAAAAAATTTGTGTACCCAAAATTCTCCCTTTTTTTTTTATTCAAAGATCCCTTTCAATATATATAAAAAGAGACTAAAGCGGTCTAATGTTTAAGAGTACAAAGATTCCCTAATAAATTAAGTCAGAGGCACATGGAGTAGAGTTCCTCCACCCAGACAAAGTCAGACTCAGTCCATAACAAATCACAGCTGCTACAAAAGAACATAGACAACAGAAGATGCCTCCACGTTACATGAATCTCTACTAGATCTAGGAGAGGGCACACATTATGCACTATACAATAGCTTTTACAGACCAAGTTTGATCTAAAAAATAGTGCAAACTGCATTAGAAAGACTACTAAAACACAAAGAAACAAAGAAACAGGAAAAAAGTTCAACTTCTCTGGCCTATCCATACTGATTGAAAGTCCAGATTTAATGCCAAAAAAATCTCCCCCAATCAAAGAAAATCGCTATTGGTTGATGCCCACAAACTCGGATGTAATTGGTATTCACCCAACCCTTTGACAGCAAGCCAATAGAGTGGTGGCACATTTTGCAGATGTAGCTGATCCTGCTTGAGCACATCTCCTTTTTCCCAACCAGATATTCCACCCGTAGTTAGAAAAGGCTTCTATCCCTGGCCACGTTCCCTGCAGTTACCGTGATGTGCCGGATCCGTCTACCGCCTTCACTGCATACCGAGAAAGCCCATCTGGATTTGCAAAAAGTCCACGATCCCTGCATCTACGCCTTGGATTTTTTGCTGCATATTGATGCTAAGGACGATACAAAAACCTAGTGAACCACCTGGAAACGAGCAAGCAAAAATGGATTTGCAAACCATCCACCAACGGCAACGCCTTGGACACCAGATAGACTATCCTCCCCAGCTTGGCTACTAGCAAACTACTCCACTACCTTAACCACAAGCGATCTTCAAATGAGAAAAAAATCTCCAAATGAGAAAAAACCACAACAAAACATAAAACTTGTAAAGACTAAGAAAAATAAATAGGGAAATTAAAAATTAATGAATTATATTTATTAAATAGATGAGACTAATAATTATATTCTAAGTGATAATATTTATATTATGTAAATATAATAAGTCTAAGATAAAATAATGGAGTTAAAATAAATAATAACAATAAGTCATAGTTAAATAAATAATTAACTATAAGTGTAAGTTTTAATGGAATTAAAATGATGGGCTAAATAACAATTTATAAATGATAGGATTTTGATAAAGTGAGGTCCTGCAGTAGTTTAACAAAGTTGGGGCTTAAAATAAAAGACAATCTCACTTTGCCACGTGTCACAGCCCGGTTAGCTATGGAAGATTTCATCATCTCTTCCCACCCACTCACAGCTCGCCACGTGTCACCTTATCTTTTCTCTTTTTCTCATTTTTTCCCCTTTGGACCCAATCTCTCCCCCTACCTGTTCTTATTTTCTTTATTTCTCTCTGTCTCTCTCCCTCATACCCGACGCAGCCCCCTTCCCCTTCTCTTCTTTTCCTTCTTTCTCTCCCTCTGCTCTCTGTTACCAATGTACGCGCTCGACCCCCTCCCCATTTCTCTCTTCCCCTTCTTCACACATGTTGAGAGAGAGTAGACCGAGACTGAGAGAGTGAGACATGGAGATGGAGAGACCCGTGTGAGGACCTGATTAGAGGGTCGTTGCCGATGGGTCGACGACGACAGAACCAGTCGATGCCGGTGATGCTAGGAGGTGCAATTTTCGGAGGGCTGTGGGTGATTTTTGGCGATTTTCGATGGATTTTTGGTGATTAAAATGAAATTTCCAAGGTAAGTAGATTCTTGCGATTTAGTTTGATTAATGGTTTATTATTGTTGATTTACTTTGGGTATTTAGGAATGATGATTTTTGATTGATAAATCATCTGTTTTGATTGGGGTGGCCGGATGGATTTCTTATTGGGTTTTTGTGGGTTCGGCCGATGGTGTGTGTTGGCTGTGGATGATCGTTTGTGTTTGGGTTAACAAATGATCATTAGATGATTTATTGTCTTGGATTTGCATATTTGTTCTTATGTTTGTTGGCTCAGCTCGGGTTTGTTTTGATGGTGATTAGGTTAAGGTTTTGGTTGGAAGTAATGTGGATTTATGGAGTATTGTGTGTGTTCTGGCTGTGTGTATTGGCTGTGTTAATGGATGGTTTTGGTGGTAGTTTAGAGGGATATTTTGCTTGGCTTATGTTGGTTGAAATTGTAATGGAGTTGTTAATTTTCTTAGGGCCTTGATTTCGGTGGTTTTAGGATGTTTTAATTCAGTGTTGATGGCTATTTGTATTTGGGCCAGTTGTATGTGTGGGTTGGCAGTGTTTATGGAGGTCTTTTTGATAATGTTTAAGGCGGTGAGTTGGAGCTTTGATGGGTGTATTCTCAATTGTTGAAATTCTGGTTTTGGGTTGGTGATTTGATGATGTTGGTTGTTAAGTTAATGGAAGTTTATTTTGGTAGCTCATGGTTAATGCCTTAAGCAGAATTGTGAGCAGAGAATAAGAGGAAAAGAGTAAAACAAATAATTAGTAAAAATGAGAGTAAATAAAAATAAAGTGTAATAAGGGTCATTAAGTTAGTATGTTAAGTAAGATAAATAGGTAATCATGATAAACAAGTGAATGGATAGTGTCACAAATGAATAAATTATAAATGGATATAAAGGAAATACAAGGTTTAATGGAGTTAGTCAAATAAACATAAATAATGAGTTAGATGTTAAAATATAAACATAATTAATATTGAATAGAGTTCATAAGAAATATGGATTATTAATAAATCAATTCTTAGCATAATGTTTAGTTTTGAGTATATGTATGTGCATCAAGCTTTAGTAATGGATATATTATAAATGTGACTATAATCTAGTCTAATAAGAGTTATTAAATTAGTACCTTACTATAATCTAAACTACCTGATAATTGTAACTAATAAAAGATAAAGTATAAAATATACTAATAGTTGTATCTAAAGATTATGAAACGAAACCTAAAGCCTAAAATTAATATCATAGGGGACAAATAATAGGTGGATAAAATAAGTGAATAACTAAATATAAAATAAATACAAAAATTGTATCAAACAAACATAGATAATAGTTTGGATATTGAAATAGACATAATGGGGTTCATAAGAGTGATTGACTAATAGCAAATCGATCCTAAGTATAATTGTGACGACCCATTTTTTTTTCATGCATATAGCGTAAAATGGATCCTCACATTGTTACGACTACTTGTCGCTCAGTCAACATAACGAACACGTTCCATAACCTGTACCTGATATTCAAAGTAACATCTAACACAGCGGAATATATTATGATACCAATCAGTCATAACAAAAAGCACATCTATAACTAGTCTGTGGTCCATACAAAAGAGCCAATTACTCATGTCTATCTGTTTAAGGCTTACAACATCTACCATGATTACAAAAGAATGGCTATACCAAAAATACGTGACACATGCGTCACAAGCCATATACAAAAATATCCAAAAGACAGGACTCCGTAGTCCAATACATTACGATCGTCGCTGTGGGCTTCAATCGTAATACCCCAAATATAAAGCTACTGGGTCATCATCTAGCTCAGGAGTACCTGCAGTCACAACATCAGAATCTGTACAGTTGCGGGTGTTGACGCATCCGTACAGGTGGAATTATGAGCCCACCGCCTTAGCATAATTAATTACACTAAGACCTCAGAGGTATACTATTCATTGAGTTTTCGCAAAGAACCAACTCTTCATTTTTAGTCTCACGTACACTATAACAGCTACCAATTTATAAACTTTTGTTTGAAAATCCTCATAGCTGATTTAGCAAACACCGACTAATAGAAAACTTTTAAAGCATACTATGTAGCTACGAACACATATAGAAGTTTCAGTCATCCCACATTGGAAACAACTACATATCTTCTCACCTACTATAAAACTATTGTATTTTGTGGCTCAAATGTGCAAAGAAACAGTATTGCCAGATGTAGGTAATTTCATGTCCAAACTCACTTACATTACACAATCCAGTAGCGTACAATCTAGGTACATCAAGTATAAAACAATGGTGGCTCAAATGTACAAAGAAACAACATTGCCAGATGTAGGTAATTCCGTGTCAAAAGACACTTACATTACCAAATCCAGTAGCGTACAATCTTGGTACATCAAGCATAAAACAATGGCATCTTACTTAGCAATATAAAGAAACAGCATTGCTAGATGTAGGTAACTTCATGTCAAAAGACACTTACATCACCCAATCCAATAGTGTACAATCTAGGTATACTAAAGATCGATGCCTTCAAATCATGCAAATAAAAATATACATAACATAAAAACAGCTCACCCTAACACACCATGATATATGTATGCATATGCAATGTCCTCAGAGCCCTTGGCTCAAGAAACTAAGTCCCAGACTCAAATCGTCGAGTCCCAGACTCATATCACCGAGTCCCAGACTCAAATCGCCGAGTCCCAGACTCATATTGCCGAGTCCCAGACTCAAATTACCGAGTCCCATACTCATATCACCAAGTCCCAGACTCAAATCACCGAATCCAAAGTTGTGCCGTTAAGCACGCAATGCATCATGTCCCCCCCTTTATAACTCACTAAAAATCTCAATCATTTAAATGCAACCCTAGTCTACAAAATTCCCAACCACCAAGTACAGTTACACAATTATTCAAACTCTACATATCATATACATACTTCAACATCATCATAATTTCAAGATATTCAAAAGTACTCAAATCATCCAAAACAGATATAATCAACATATAGTTGGTTTAAGTTTGTAAAACAATATCTATTTTGCAATTCATCATATATGAAAATAATACTTTTCTCAGTGAGTAGAATACTCACCTTGGATTGCTCGTTCTCCTGATTCCACAATCCTATGTTTGACCCGCAAAGTGTCGCTATGATCACAACACAATGCACCATTTAGCTATATAACCAACAACCATAACAATTAGCACTTTGAATCGCTCAAAGGTTACGATATAAGTTTCCCACTAATTAACTAAACCTATACATGAAAATATTCCTAAATTTACAATTAAAATCTCCACTTTATACTAATTACTATTTTTAGGACCTAATCCTATAAACGCCTATTTTTCATAAAACTTATAAATGATTTTAGAATTAATTAACACTTTCAATGCAATTAATCCATAAACTCACAATCTATGTGTTAAACACTTTAAAACCCCCAAATTAATTTAACTCATCAAATTAGGGTTTCCTAAACTTAACCCATAATTATAAAACACTATCATAGTCACAATATCATTAACTCATGGCATTTACTAAAGGTTAATCCCCTAAAATACATCTAAAATCTAATAACTAAAAGTTAGGATTTGAGGAAAACGTACTACAAGATCACCAAACCAAAACCCAAGGTTTGGATAGCTTCAAGCAATTTCCAACAAGCTCAAATACCTAAAGAACATAGAGGGTTAAACTCATTTATAGGATTTTACCCAAAAATCACATAACTATGAGTTTAGTGTTTTACCTCAAAGCAAACGATAGGAACGTAGATCCGAGTGCAAGGATCTCGTATCCGAAGACGGATCGAAGATCGGACCGTTGAATCTTCGAAAATCACAACTTTTGTATATGGAAAATCTCTCTCTCCCCCCTTTTCTCTTCTCTCGGCTTACAGAAATGAGGCACTGCCTCATTCCTTTCTTTCTTTCTTTTTCTCAAGTGAGGCGCATGTGCGCCTCACACTTTTTTTTATATATATATATATATATATATTAGTTTTATTTATTATATTTTCAAATTCTTTTCTTTTCCTATTATTCCAAATTTTCTTTTATTTATTTATTTATTATTATTATTATTAACATAAAAATATCACTTATTCTTTCTTGAACATTACAATAATACTAAACTTTGAGGTTTATGTATATACCTTAAACTCTAATAAATAAATAGGCAAAGTGTAATAAAAGAATGTATACTACAATATGTGATTATAAGTTAGTTTAATAAGAGTTATTAGATTAATATGTTTTATAAGATTAAGGTCTTATATCTTAAATTACTTTGATGGTTCATAGTTAATAAAGATTAAGTACTAAGTATAATAGTTAAAATGAGAATGTCGTAAAATATTAAATTATTCAAATAACCCTAAGACAAGAAACACAAAATAGTAATATTATAGACAAACATGAATAAGTTCCAAAATCAATTGGTAATGTAATTAGAAGATTAATGTGCTTACTTATGCAATACGAAATACCTAAGTGCGTTATGAGGTTATGCTTAGCTTAATAAACATTCTATACATATATGTACATATATATGTATATGGACGGAATACACTTAGCTTAAATGGATAAACAACTATAAGACTTATAATTAATAATGATACTAAGGTAACTTGATACCCAATTTACCTATCCACGTACACCAAGTGTTTAAATGTATCATTATATTAGGTTTTAAGCTTGTTAAGTATTGCATGTATATATATATAGACATATAAATGAATATGAGTCACGTAAGTAATGCTAAGTTAGTACATAAGCAACAAGCTATAAAAAGATTAACAATAATGACAATATGATATAACGATAATAAGGAGACAAATAAAATAGCAAACATATCCTAAAGATTAAAGTGGGATAAAATATGAACCTAAACCTAAGTGTTAACCTAATAGTAGCTAAATGTGCCGAATTAGCTTTACAAGCGGGTTATGCGACGTGTGAGCACGCGGGTAATTAGGATGTTATAGAGTATGGGATTCAATAGTGTAGTCTAACAATACCAATATTTGCAGGATCGTGTCCAGATTGAAGACTTTAATTGGTTCTCCAATGTAGAGTTCGAGTAACTAGAACACGGGAAAAATGTTGGAGTCATGAATCCTATGCAACTAAGGTGAGTATTCTACTCACTGAGAAAATGTACTTTTACGTATTTAATAGATTTGCAAATGATATATGATTTTATTACCGAACCGACAATATGTTGATAATATGTTTTGGATGAGTTGAGTAGTTTCAATTATGTTGAAATATCAATGATGTTTATGAGAAATGATGTGTGACTGGAGAGTGTGATTTGAATTGATTTGAAGAGTTTGATTACTTGCTGTGGTTGGGATTTAAATTACTTAAATATTGAGTGATGAATTGATATGTTAAATTGTTTATGGATTTACATTAAAAGCATGTGTTAAAGGCATGATCATGAAATTAAATGTATAGTATTTAAGCATGAGCATTGAGCATGAAACATTAACGCATAAACGAACTATTGGGGGACCTACACCCCATAGGAACATACGCATGAACTAGTATTGGGGGACCTACGCCCCAGGGGGACCTAAGCCCCATAGGAATACAAATAGAAACTTACATGAGCATGTATATCATTGTTTTTATGAGTATGATGTTTTTATATTATGAGTAGTTTTATTATACGTATTAGTATGCATAAGAATCTTAATGGGAAAGAACTTATGTATATTTCTATCGGATGGTTGCATGATTTAAATGTCATTGTTTTCTAAGTCTCACTGAATCAAAGGTAATATAGTAGGTGATGATGTATGTAGTTGTTTCCACCAATGGAACTTCTACGTATAAGCTCAATTGCGTAGTATGCTTTAAATGTTTTCGATTAGTCGATGTTTGCTATATTAGCTATAGGGGTTTTCAAACAAAAGTTTATAAAATTGGTAGCTGTTATAGTGTATACCTAACTAAAAAGAAAAAGTTGGTTCTTTGCAAAAACTCAGTGAATAGTATACCACTGAGGTCTTAGTGTATTTATTTATGTTAAGACGGTGGGCTCAAAATTCCACCTATACGGATGTGGCAAACCCCCACAACTGTATAGATGATGTTCCTTTGGCTGCAGGTACTCCGGTCGTAGTTGATGGTGTTGTAGATATGCACTTGGGATATTATGATCGAAGCTCGCCGTGACGGTCGTAATTGCAGGACCACGGGTGTCCACTGTTTTATAGGTTTTGTTTATGGCTTGTGACGCGCTTGTGTCACTTGTTATTGTATAAGCCATTCATGTTGTGTAATTATTATGTTAATAAGACTTAAATAGATAGATGTTAAATGACTCTTTATTATAAATAACTTGTGATAGATGTATAAGTTGTGAATAGTAAAATGTCCACTGATTTTTACTTTTTTTTTTTCTTGTAACTTTTCCAATTAACCGTCTGATTTTGGCTAATGTCTACTTTTGAATCAAAATTTGTATTCACGCAATCGGATTAGGATATGTCTCAAAATTTGGCCCGCCAAGTCTTAAAATTACCTTTGGAAATATTTGAAGGAGGAGCGGTTCAGTTGAGTTGAATAAAACAAATAAGCAAAGGCGCAAATTGGCCCGCCAACTCTTAAAAGTTAAAATTACCTTACCCCACACCCGGGAAGTGGGAACCCGGTTTACCAAATCCTGAAATTCCAAAACATTTGAGCCTCAGCCAACCAAATAAAAACTCAAAAAATCCCCCCACTCATTTCTCATCCAAAAGCGCGTTTTTTTTGAAAAAAACCGTTTGCCGCTCTCTCTCTCTCTCTCGCCCATTACATATAGCCTTTCACAACTCTTCAATATTCCTCCCCAAATCTGGAAATCCCCACTGCTCTCACTCTCTCTCTGAGCCCCAAGTCCCAACTGAGAGAAATGGCCGAGCAAGAGCAGTGCGTGCGCATCACTCGCGCTATGAAAAAGAGGGCGGCGGCTACAGCAGCCGAGGACCAGTCCGCGCACAAGAAGCGCGTCGTGTTGGGGGAGCTCCCGAACTTGTCGAACGTTGTCGTATCCGTGAATCCGAATACTGGGGTCGAGCCGCTGAAGCCGAAATGTAAATCGAAGACGAGGGCCAAGAGCAAGGGACTGACGACAGCCGTAGCGAAGACAACGAAGGACATTGACACGGAGCTGGGCATTGATGGGAAGTCGGATGATCCGCAACTGTGTCGAGCTTATGCTTCTGATATTTATGAGTATCTTCGCAAAATTGAGGTAAGAGGGTTTTTGTAATTTGTTCGATTTCGTATTCGAAATGGGTGTTGACATTAAGGTTTTGGGGGATTTGAATTTGGTGCTAATTCTGAAGACGGGTTGGTGTTTCAGATGGAGCCAAAGAGAAGGCCGTTACCTGACTATCTAGAGAAGGTTCAGAAGGGTGTGACTGCTAATATGAGAGGAATCTTGGTGGATTGGTTGGTTGAGGTTGCAGAGGAATACAAGCTTCTTCCAGACACTCTGTATCTCTCCATTTCATACGTTGATAGATTCCTATCCTTGGATGCGGTCAATAAGCAGAAACTTCAATTGCTGGGAGTTTCTTCTATGCTCATTGCCTCGTAAGCCCCCAAATCCTTGAAAAATGACTGATTTCAGATACTTAGTATGTATGGGCTTTCCTCTTACTCACGAATCTTGGTTTTCTTATTCCGATGAGTAGGAAGTACGAAGAGATTAGCCCTCCGGACGTGGGTGATTTTTGCAACATAACAGATAATACATACAATAAAATGGAGGTGATTACTTTTACTTCATCCTTCTTTCCCATTTGGTCTTATTTTTTCATTAGTACTGATAAAATGTTGATCCTAAAAGGTGGTGAAGATGGAAGCTGATATTCTCAAGTTGCTGAAGTTTGAAATGGGCAATCCTACTATAAAGACATTTCTAAGGCAAGGATACTCTGAAAATACGAGTACTTTCCTTGTTTTTTGGTCATTGATGATCTACAAATGCACTAATGTTACCAGATAAATGACTCATTTGACTGATTCTAGTTACTTTATCCCATTTTGGTTTGCAGAAGCTTCACTACTGTTGCTCAAGAGAATTACAAAGTAAGCCAAATCTCTCTCTGACCCTTTCAGTGAATGTCCCCAGTTGGAAATTTCTGTTTTTAACTCAAATTGTTTTGATCTTTCTACAGACTCCCAATTTGCAGTTGGAGTTCCTGGGCTGTTGTCTGGCAGAGTTGAGCTTGCTAGATTACAAGTGTGTGAAATTTGTACCTTCCCTGGTGGCTGCATCAGTCATTTTTCTTGCAAAATTCATGATCCAACCAAAGCTGTATCCTTGGGTAAGAGCTCGATTACTGAGACTTACTGGTAGAGTAAAAATTTTTTATTTTTTATTTTTTATTTTTATGAAGGGTACTTACAAGTATGCATTTTACAGTGCCCAACATTGCAAAAATATTGCGGATATAAAGCAGCTGATTTAAAGGAATGTGTTCTTATCATACATGACTTGTATAATAGTAAAAGAGGAGGTTCTTTGCAAGCTATAAGAGAGAAATACAAGCAGCATAAGGTACTTACGGCTAGAAATTTGTAATTGAAGTTGGTGTAGATTTTTACATTGTTGAAACTGTATTCTAATTTCATAAAATTGTTTTCTTGGGAGCAGTTCAAAAATGTGGCAACTATGCCTTCTCCAGAAATACCAACTTCTTACTTTGAAGATCTAAAAGAATGACAGATTGGAGTTGGGTTCAGTTATGGACATCCTAGTAGAAAAAGATTTTGAGTGTGGGCTAATGTTGATTGATGGAAGGGTTCTGTGGGGTGGTATATTACTTCTCATGAAGGCGGGCAAAATTCTTTTGGATGAACACATAGTTGCAGTGGTAATTCAGCTGTTTCTTCTAATTGTTATTATGATTTCATCATTAAGATCGGTTGAGGGTAATTCTGCTGTTTCATCTAATTGTTATTAGTGGAACGTAATTTGCCGGTGCAGAGTACTGCTTAACTGGAAGAATCCTAACCATGATGGTTTGAAGGGAGATTAAGGCTTAGAAGATGGATGGAAGCTTTCTCATCAGCTTACGCCAATACAATCAAAGCTCTCTTGACTGTGACCATGGGAAATGATGTCCCTGGAAATCTGATTACCTTTCTGTTTCCGTCAGTCATGGATGGTTGAAGCAGGAATTCAAATTTTGTAGATCCGATCATGCCATCATTTAACATAGTTTAGTGCTACACCTTTTTTGTATCTTATTCCACGAATATTTTAGTGCTACAATTTGTTAAAGTTTTTATTTTTCAAAACAAATGTATTAACAAATAATTCAGAGAAAAAATATCTTTTAAAAGATGTAAATAAACATACTGATTTATTTTTAGGGTAAAATATTTTTGACTCATGTGGTTTAACAATTTTTTGTTAACTTATGTTTTATTTTGAAATGGAGATGTCTCTTTGTTTAACTTCTGCCCATAAATTAATTAAAATTTACGTCAAATGTCCTTTAAAAACATATATGTATCCTTATGCCTCATTAAAAAAAAAAAAAAAAAATAGAAAAGTAAAACATTAAAAGTATTAAAAAAAGAAGAGAAAGATGATAGACAATCCCTATTTTGGCTAAGGCAGTGGTTTAGCCACTCTTACCTTAGGGTGGTCAAACTATTTTTAAATAACAAAATGAAAGTTATCAGAACTATTCTCAAGGGCTTTGAAGATGGCTCGGCCACTATCTATGAACGGTTTGGGAGTAGTTCAATCACTCTTACAAAGCCAAAAGAATTTCATCTTAGGGAACGGTAAAACCACCTAAAGGGCTAGTTCTCTAAACATATTTTTAAGGATAGGGCTATAATAGTGGTTCGACTACCCCTATATTGACCATAAGGGGGTAGCCTAACCATCCTTTATGGGCCAATTTTTTAATTTTTTTTTTGCTTTGTATGGATGGTTGATTTACTCTCGAGAGTTATATGGGTGATTTAGCCACCTTTAAACTTGTCATAGGAAGGGGGTTGAAACTATCTCTAGGCTAAATAGGGGTGGCCGAGTCGTCTCTAAGGTCTTTGGTGGTGGTTTTGGCCACTCCCATTTGGCTATTTGGGGGTTGAAACTATCTCTAGGCTAAATAGGGGTGGCCGAGTCGTCTCTAAGGTCTTTGGTGGTGGTTTTGGCCACTCTCATTTGGCTATTTGGGGGTTGTTTGGCTAATCCTTGATTAGCAATGGGAGTGGTTCGAAGCACCCCTTTTTTTTCAATTTTTTTTTTAAAAAAACATTAGTTTTAGTTTTCTAGATTTATTTATTATTATTATTATTTTTTTTTTTAATGCTGCATAGAGAGATATGTGTTTATTTTTTAAGGGCATTGACATTAATTTTTGTCAATGTAAAAAAAAAATGTTAAACCATACAGATAAAAAGATATTTAACCTTTCTTTTTCAGAGGTCTCAATTGCCAATAGGTCACAAAGTCATCTATGTTTAGATTTGGTCATTTAAGCTCACTTATTATTATTATTATTTGTGTCTTATTTTCTTAATATGAGGGGCCGATGTTATTCAATTACAAAAATTGGCATAGTTTAGAGCTTAGAAAATTACAATTGAAAAAAAAAAAAAAAACAACCAGAAAAGTTGGCTCAATGGAGCCTTGCTTTCAGTGGCATTACAAAGAAAATCTATTGAGTCGATAGTTTCCGTCTTAACCATAAACCAAACAGAAATTGAATTAAGGTCATTAGTAGACTTATTGGGGCGAGATTGTTGCCTTAAACTATAAGGATCGACTTTATACTTATCTTTCACAATGTTCTACCTGCACAGTCGTTACCAAAAAAATTTATTATGTCCAAATTCGTCTTAGTAACTGTGAGTGCATGGCCTCAAGTAGGGGTGTAAATCCGGGCCGGTTATAACCGGACCGGAACCGGATCCGGGCACTAACCGGGCCCGGAAAACCGGTAACCGGGTAGGTACCCGGTTTTTAAAAACCGGAACCCGGGGTACCCGGTCCCGGTTTCGTTTTTTCCAAATTCCCGGTTAAACCGGGAACCCGGGACCGGGTGTAAATTATTAACAAAAAAAAAATACCCCCCCTCCCCTGACTCACTGACTCACGCTGACTCACGCCGCACTGACTCACGCCACACTGCCACAGACACAGATCTTCGCCTCTTCCTCTTCACTTTTCGAGGTGGGCAAGGTATTGGACATTTTGGCACCGGATCCGCACCCTACGGGTTGTAAAAACCCTACCTGTGGCCTAGCTAAAATGTGTTGTATCCGTTGGGTCTCGGGTTGGGCAAGGCGAGGTGGGTTGGGTTGATGTTGTGCTGGTTCTTGAAGATGATCTTACTGATGTGGAGGGTTGGATGGTCGGCGAATACGGCGCCGTTCTAGACAAGGGCTTTGTGGGCAAGGCCACGGTTGGCCACAAAGATGCCCGAGCACGAGCCGATGCAGAGGGTGACCATGGGCCCGTGGCCGGCGTGGAGGTTGCAGATGACTGGCTTGAACTCGGAGAAGGACCGGTGGAGCCATTGGAATTTGCCGAGGATGGGAACGATGGAGGGTCCAGGAGGGCGCTGCTGGGTTTTGGAACTTTTCTTGGCGAGGATCAGACGGTTGAGCAGGACTGAGATGCAGAGGGAGATGAGGATGAGGAACTCGTGAGGGAATGAGGACTGAGATGCTGGAGTTGAGCGGCGCAGGGGTGAGGGACTAGTGAGGGAATGAGGGATTCAGGAGTTTAGGGTTTTTTTTAAGAGGGGTAATTTAGGTTTTTTAAGAGGGGTAATGTCCACACTGCCATACCCGGATCCGGTCCCGGTTTAACCGGGTAATCCGGGTAAACCCGGGTAACCGGGATTCCCGGTTACCCGGGGTACCCGGATCCGGTCCCGGTTATTGAAAATCCAATAACCGGGACCGGGTTTTCACCCCTAGCCTCAAGACCTAAATTTGGGCAACATGAGTGCTTTTTGTTAATTCCACCATGCTTTTGGCACAAGGTTAATATTTTATGACTAATGCTATTTTTCATATTTATTTTATATTGACTAATTTATTTTAAGTAACTTTTCATATCAGTCCCTTAAAAAAAAAATTACTTAATTAAAACATGTCACGCCAGTGATATATCGATACAAACTTTAGTTAGAACTCTCTCTTAAAAATTGACTTACAAGAGGAGGGTATCCAAGAGCTTGTATACACATGGCTAAGCTTGTACTTAATTAAGTCATGTGGGACATTTAGAATTGTAATATACCACCACGCTCCGCAGCCGACATCCACACTGGCCCACTATATCGACACTAATCCGATGGTAGCCATTTCTCTTTTCGTTGACTTAACATTATGTCTATATATAGTACCAAGACATTTTAATTCAGCCTATAAGTCGCCCCCCTATGTGACTCAACCTCAAAGCTGCAATCCCTGCAATCTCATACACGACGTGGTGGCTAGCTCTGATGCCAAATTATACAAATTTTGAGTAAAACTCATCCTTAAAAACCGGCTTGAAAAAAAGTGTTCAAAAGCTTATATGCACATGGTTAAGTTTGTACTTAAACCATATAAGACATTTAGAATTGTAAAGATTAAAGTTTAGATCGCAGAAAAAGATCTAAAACAAGATAGATTGATATGGTCTGTTGTTATAATTAACTTAGCTTCTTGTTAGCAATTGTAATTAGGCTATGCCTATACATATAAACTGTTATAAAAGATATAATGGAAGACAGTTTTGTCTCATTTATCTTACCCAATTTTTATCTTTTCCCTATCCTCTTTTATTACTATTATTCAATGCTAAAAGGAGCAACATATGTCTTCTGATAATATGATATCTAGAATTTGATTAATTATTTTTGCTTTCATTTCCCTCCATCCCCCTTTTCTTACATCAAGCTAGCCTGTCACAGTATATTATTGAGTAACGTAATATATCATATTTATATCCCACAATGCTAACGTGACAATCCTAACTAATATTTGAAATTTTTTTTTAACAATAACTAATAAAAGAGTTGGTTAAAACTGTTACATCAACATTATAAAATAATTGTGGGTCTAAAATGTAGTTTTTAGTATTATTCTTATCACCATTAATCCTATATCACATAAACAACACTAAATTGGAAAATAAAATTAAAACAACATTATTTAAGAAATTATTTAGAATAAAGCATTAGTTTAGCAAAAACTTGGTTATATAAGTGGATTATTTTGACTGTTTGACTTTAGTCTTTCTTAATTATAAATCCGTGTAGCAGGATTATCAGCATGTCATATCATCTTTATTCTTTTTCAATTGTAAGTGGGGTTACATCCACATAAGTAACTCGTAGTCTCTCTTTTATTTCCAAATATTACGTAACAAAATGTGATACGTGTTAAAGTCTCTTATATCGTTAGGATTTTCTTCACTTTGACATTTTATTAATCATGGTGTCCCCTCCTCTCTCAAAGCGTCTTTTGAGAGTGAGTAAGGCCCATAAATTTTTACATGGTATCAGAACCACATGTTTCTTGCGATGATGAGTATTTTCCTCCCGTTATTGTCCACGTGTTTGGCCATTAGTTGCCACACGTGAGGGGGCGTGTTAAAGTATCCCACATCGCTAAGATTTTCTTCACCTGGGCACTTTATAAGTTATGGTGTCCCCTCGATCTCTCAAGGCGTCTTTTGAGAGTGAGTAAGGCACATGGACTATTACAATACGATGATATATGATACAATAAAAACAAAAACAAAGATAGAGGAAACGGGCCGGTTACATATTCGATCTTAACGGTCAAAGCAAACCTTTTCATTTCAAATTTTAAAAAATTCAGAATGAATCAAATCTCTCTAAATAGGATTTCAACCTACGACCAATCATTTAACACGACTGGCTCTACCACTGGAATTAAGTCGTATGTAGAACCTGTCAATCTGGTTGTTTTGGTTATGGTAGTTTCAGTTTGTTTTCTGCAGAACTTGTAGCTGGTTGAGTGTTTGTATTCAACTACCTTTGGTTTTGTAATGTTTGAGTGTTCTTTTGTAAAGTTTTCATTCTTCCAGAAAAAACAACTCCCTGTTGTCTGATACTCATCCGATGTTGTTTCCTTTGTCTGATCGAGAATGAACTGTTACTGCTTCTATTAATTACACTCTGTTGGTTAACTGCTTTGTCATGCAGAGAAAGAAAACGAGAAGAAAAAGGCCCCTTGGTAAAAAACATCAGCCACTTGATCAACAGAAGAAATATACTTAATTAGGGATGATATCTCGATTAAGTACTTTTTGATGAATGGAATGATAGTCAGTATGTTTTATGCGAGCATGAAAGACAAAATTATCACAACAAACAACAAGAGGGTAGGAGAAAAAAGTGGTACATCGTACATGTAAATACTAAAGAGCATTCAAAGCCATGCAGTAAAGTAATTTAGCTATGACTATTTAGAAGAGTTGAAGGCCTATAGTCAGCTTTAGTGCTTGATTTAAATTATTAAATTTACTAACTTAATTAGGAGTTTTGAATAAGGGATGAATTAACAAGATATCAAAGTCGAGGTCTTTATTTTGAACCTTAACTTTATCCCCATTCAATTAAATTAAAATAATTTACTTGTTGTTTAGGTTTCACAAGTGAGCATTGTTAAAATATTAATTTATATCATTAAATCAACATTTTTTTATCCGTTTAAGCTTTTAAAATAAGGGAAAAAAATCATATTTAGTCCTTGGGTTTTCAATTGACTTGGATTTAGTCATTGAGTTTTCAATTTAAAGAATATGATCCGATCCTTAGATTTTGTCCAAGTTTAAAATAGGTCCTCTATCACTAAAGTGTCAAAGTTAACGGTTTGTCCATACGTCAACACTCCAATGCAATGACACATCAGTAAGTATCAAGTCATTCATAAAAAAAATAAGAAAATAAATACTAATCGTGAAACTTAAAAAAACACAAAATCTGATAACCTAAAGAGCAACCCCACAATAACATTTTTTTTTCATGAATGATTTGACACTTGTTAACATGACATTGCATTTGGAGGTTAACATGGATGCTAGCGTGTCAAATGAGACAAGTGTGACACATTAACTTTAACGATATAATGAAAACTATGGACTAAATATAATTTTTCCCTGAAATAAGTGGTGACAATTTCGTACCAACCTAATTTGTAAACAAGTCTAATTGCCTTGGGTTATTTGTTGATCACACAAATAGGGCATTTGCAACTCTATTGCCATGTCTATTATTTGTTGCTCATGCAAACATCAATAATAGACATGGCATTCCTCAAAAAAAAAAAAAAAAAAAAAAAAAAAAATAATAATAATAATAATAATAGACATGGCAGAATATATAGTATCTCATCATTCAATGGAATAGGCGATCTCCCACTATAGTGAAAAATTTAAAACCGTAACATTTATTGCATAAATAAATTACCATCTGTTTTATCACGCTGACAATAGAACCAAAATCCTTCTGATCATGACCAATCAATTTAAATCAAGCAAGTATTACATGCGAACCCCCAGGGGGCTGGGTGGCCCCTTAAAGGCAACTAGGGTGGCTGTCCAACCCACAATCATCATTTTCTCTTTTATTTATTTATTTTTTTAAAGGAAATAATTTTTTAATTTTTATTTATTTATATTTTTAATATATATATATTTTTTTTATTATGATAGACATGTTTTAGCGGTGTCGCCATCTTATTGACACTGACATGACGACTAACAGAATATGTCAATTTTTTAAATAGAATTTAACTCTAGTGAACGATTTGTAAATTAAGCCAACCACAATAATTTTTAAATTAATTTTGATAATAGAGAAAACAATTTGTAATTTATGCTACACTTGTTTCGGCGTAAAATGGTTTCTAAAAAATGATTTCAGCATTTTTTAGTATTTGGTGAGGGCAAAAATAATAGTCAACCGGAAAATGATTTTTATTTGACAAAAAATGCTTAGTAACTGTAAATTTCAGAAACCCAAACAGCAAACGTATTCAACCATGTTTTAAATGACGCGGTCAACTTTCACGTTCAAGCAGTCGACCACTATCGAAATATGGCAAGTGTTGGAATTCGACAACATCCGGTTACTGTCGCCGAATTATGGCCACCTTCGCTGGAATCTGGTCAGCCTAAATTCCGCGATCAGAACGGTCAGATTCAGCCATTTAGCCCAACAGTTGAATTCTGGCTTACTAGCTGGGATTCTGCCTTTCTGTGCCGGATTCCAGCCATTCTAAGCAAAATTTCAGCCAGAAACGATCGACTTCCAGCCTTAGCAACCTATTGGCTGAAATCCGACACAAATGGCCAGATTTCAACCACTTTTGCCTGAATCCGACCAACCCAGATTCCGACGAAATTGTTTGGATTCTGGCATAGTAACTGGAATTTAGTGAAAGTGGCCGAAATCCTGCCGGTCAATAACGGAATCTCGTCACCGGCAATTTTTATATTATTTTACATTAACATTTATATGTTGTGAATAAAAATTGATTTTTATAAGTTAATATATTGAATGAAAAGATAAAAATATTTGTGATTTTCCGTATTTGTCAAACACCGAAAAATACTTTATAGGA
>JAJPGS010001064.1:0-62039 GCA_028654335.1 Alnus rubra | reverse complement strand
AATTTCTTTGGAATGAAGCAATGAAAGTAATATTAAGACTTTTTTCAAACTTACTATTAGCATAAAAATCATGGACAACCCCATAATAGCTGCTTTGATCACATATTTGTAAACTTGGAATAATGCCATAGTTAAACCTTCAGGTCCTGGCGTCTTTTCACTGTTTTTACATTTCACCATCTCATGGACCCCACTCCCCTCAAATGGTCTCTCTAACCAAGAGGCCTCCTCATCAATGGAATCAAAAATAAGACATCAAGTTTGGGCCGCCAACAAGTTCTGAAAATAGTCTATCATAGAATTGCACAATGTCATCACTGATTGCAAGTTGATCAGAAGAAACTGAGCCATTTATTAACAACAACTCAATGAAGTTGTTTCTCCTATTCGAATTGGCCACCCGATGGAACCTGCTGTGGTGCATTGAAGTCTCCTCCAATGCACCACAATAGGTTCCACCAACTAAGCAAGCCAGCCAATCCCCCCATAATTATCTTCTATCACAAATGGAATCAGGCCCAAAAACCCCTGCAAAAGCCCAAGAGAAACCATCTTCGACGTTTCTAAGGGAGCATGCAACAATAAACTCCCCACATGCTCTTTGATCTTCTCCAAAACCCTCCTATCCCATATAGGCAAGATTCCACCAGAGGCCCTCTAGAAGCTGAAAAGAACCAATCCACATGTTGACATCCCCACAAACTACACAACACTACTGGAAATGAGCTCCAATTTAGATTCTTGCAAACAAATAATATCCGCCTTACATTGTTTAAGAAATTTTTTGATTCTCAAGTGTTTGTGTCCCTCATACAACCCTCTCACATTCCATGATAACAACTTGGGCTTCATAAATAACCACCTGCGGCCCTCCCTTTTACTCTGCCACGGCTAGAACTGTTGCTATTCGCATAATAGTTAATGGAACAAGATAACCTTTTAATTCTCTACGACCTTTTTTTCCCAATTTTGAGCTGGAGGCACTTGATAATGGTGTCTCACTTCAATCCCAGTAAACAAGGCCAAAAGCTCCTCTTCAAAACCCTTGCACGATAGCCCTGCAGAATGATGGATTTCCTTCGCTGTCTACAAAACCCAGGCTGAAGGCATTGTCCTGAACTTTTTTGTTTAGCAACTGCCGGATAGCATCTCAATGGAGTGGGCTCCTCTTCATCCCGCCCTACCTACCACCTCCACGAAGGTACTTCTGGCACCACCTTTCATCATCTCTTTACCCATTGAAACTAAGGAAGAGCCACCCACAATGGTTGACTGCGAACCACCAGTGGGCTAGCATGAGGGCAAAATTCAGCTCCCTTTGCCGATAAGGATACCAAAGAAAGACACCACCTTAGGGACTACAGAGCACTGATACAGAGGTGGAACAGAATGGTTTCCTCTCGAAACCTGCCGTAGGGACGCTGAGGAGCTTTGGGGGAGATACTGACAGAGCCGAGGACTTTGGTGGAGGAGTTCTGGCTTTGGTGCCAGATAACGTGGGCTTGCTTTCTACTGAAACAGGGATAGGGCAGGCTGATGAGAGGAATGAGGAAGTTGGTGGAGGAGTATTGACTTTGGTGCCAGATAATGTGGGCTTGTATACTACTGAAACAGGGACAGAGCAGGTTCGGGTGGTTTTGGAAAAGACTACAGGAGAGCTGGGGAATATTGGAGGTGTTACAGAAGCCCTCGAAGGGGAGAAGGAAGAATTTTTTCCTAAAGTTTCTGACCCGGTGATTCAGCTAGAGCCTTGTCAGGGTTTTGAGCTTCAGTATGGTAAAAAGAAGGAAGTTGGATGTATTGGGGGGGAGGGATTCTCTTCTGCGGGCTTTTCTAGAAAGCTGGAGGGCTCTCTGGAGCTGTCCTCTTATGTTGTTCAATCTGAATGCAGGTCTGAAATTGTGGAGGGTGGAGTAGGAGAAGAGGTGGAGGGTTTTGGCCCGTTTTCGATTATGCCTTTGGCAGTGGAGTTGGACAAGGATTCAAGTTCGGAGGTGTCTCCTAGATGGGTGTTGGAAAGGGTGAAGGGTTATTACAAACGAGTAGGAGTGTCTTGTGACCAATACGAAGATAAATTGTTGGCATTATTTGAAAAAATTGAATCCAGGAGGGCCCAATCCTTGGCTGATTCTTTGGCTATGGTTACCACAGCTTCAGGGGTGAAAGGCCAGAGGGAGATTAAGCGGCTGGATTGTTCCATTAACTATGATAAGAAGGGGGAGCAATCTAATAGAAGGAGAGGAAATGGTAGGGGTATGTCATGTGTTAATGAAGCCTAAAATACTATCCTGGAATGTAAGGGGGATGAATGAGCTGGATAAAAGATTGCGTATTAAAGGGCTCATTCGAGAGTGGAAGGTTGACTTGGTGTGTTTGATGGAGACAAAAATGGAAGTCATTACTAGAGAGGTGGTTCGAAGTTTATGGGGCTGTCAACATGTGGATTGGTGTTATATGGGGGCTAGTGGGGCGTCAGGTGGGATTCTGATTATGTGGGATAGGAGGGCTATGGAGAAGGTGGATGAATGTGTGGGACGGTATACTTTAGCTGTTTCGTTGCGTAACGCCGAATATAGTTTTATGTGGGCATTTGGGGTGTGTATGGGCCTAATGATGATGGGGAGAGGAGGGTGTTGTGGGATGAGATGGCTGGATTGATGAATTGGTGGGATAGGCCGTGGTGCTTTGGGGGAGATTTCAATGTGGTGCGGTTTCCGAGTGAGCGATCGGGAGTTGGTGGTTTTTCTGCTGCTATGGAAGATTTCTTGGATTTCATTCATGGGCAGAGTTTGGTGGATATTCCTCTCCAAGGAGGGCAGTACACTTGGTCCAATAATCAGGCATGGTCTAAAATTGATAGGTTTCTATTGTCTCCGGAGTGGGAAGAACATTACCCTGATGTGTCACAAAGTCGTTTGCCTATACTTTTATCGGACCATTTCCCCTTGATGTTGGATTGTGGTACGCAAAGAGAAGGGAAAAGATACTTCAAATTTGAAAACATGTGGCTCAAATCCGATGGCTTTGTGGAACGTGTGCAACGTTGGTGGGAGTCTTATGATTTTCATGGTTTACCGAGTTATGTGCTGGCAAACAAGTTGAAAGCTTTAAAGGTAGACTTGAAGAAATGGAATGCAGAGGTTTTCGGTGATGTGGGGAAGAAGAAGAAAGAGTTATTGGAAGGTATTAAAGAGTTGGAGTGCTTTGAAGAAGTTCGGGGGCTAGTGGAGGAGGAGCGGATACGGAAGTCAGACATGATTAGGGAGTTGGAAAAAACATTACTGTTTGAGGAGGTTAATTGGAGGCAAAAATCTCGGGCTCTGTGGCTAAAGGAAGGGGATAATAACACAAAATTCTTTCATCGGGTGGCTAATTCGCATCGAAGGTACAATTATGTGGGAGCTTTGAGGATCAATGGGGCTTTGTCTACCGATCCGGTGGAAATTAAGGGTCATATTGTGAATTATTATGACACATTATACACCGAGCAGAGTTCGTGGCGGCCTAGGGTGGATGGGATTTCTTTCTCTTCCATTGACGCAGATGAGTGTCTCTGGTTAGAACGAGCCTTTGAGGAGCAGGAGGTGTGGGAGGTGGTGAGGGACATGAACGGGGATAAGGCACCGGGTCCAGATGGTTTTTCTATGGCCTTCTTTCAGAAATGTTGGGGGATTCTCAAAAAAGATATTATGGCGGTTTTTTCAGAATTTCATAATAGTAGCCAGTTTGAGAGGAGTTTGAATGCAACTTTTGTTTCCCTTATTCCTAAGAAGACGGATGCGGTGGAGGTTAAGGACTTTAGGCCTATAAGTTTGGTGGGAGGGGTCTACAAAATTATTTCTAAGGTTCTTGCTAACAGGCTCAAATCAGTGTTGGGGAAAATTATTTCGAGCTCTCAGAATGCTTTCATTGGTGGACGGCAAATTTTGGATACTGTTCTTATTGCTAATGAATGCCTGGATAGCCAAATGCGGTCAGGGGAGGCCGGGTTATTGTGCAAACTGGATTTGGAAAAAGCATATGATCACGTGAATTGGGGTTTCTTACTTTACATGCTTCAGAGGTGTGGGTTTGGGGAGAAGTGGAGGGAATGGATTTATTTTTGCGTTTCTACTGTAAAATTTTCCATTTTGGTTAATGGCTCCCCTACAGGGTTCTTTAAGAGCTCGCGAGGGATTAGGCAAGGTGATCCTCTTTCTCCTTTGCTGTTTGTGGTGGTTATGGAAGCGCTTAGCAGGATGTTGAATGCGTCTATGATCCAAGGTTTGCTGTCGGGTTTCTCGATGGGCATCAGGGATAGTGAAGCTTTAGTGGTGAATCATTTGCTGTTTGCGGATGATACCTTAATCTTTTGTGGAGCACAGGCCGAACATGTTCGAAATTTGAGATGTACCTTCCTTTGTTTCGAAGCGGTGTCAGGGTTGAGGATCAATTTAGGCAAATCTGAAATGGTCCCTATTGGCGAGGTGGAAGATGTGGAGTCTTTGGCACATATTTTGGGCTGTAGAATTGGGTCTCTGCTGATGACCTATTTGGGTATGCCGCCGTTCAGATCTATTTCTATTTGGAATGAGGTTATTGAGAAGGTGGAACGAAGGTTGGCCGGCTGGAAGAAACTTTATTTATCCAAGGGTGGTAGGGTGACGTTGATTCACAGTACTCTCTCTAGCATTCCTACATATTATTTATCTCTGTTCCCTATTCCTGTGAGTGTAGCTAAGAAGTTGGAGCGGCTCCAAAGGGAGTTTCTGTGGAGTGGTATGGGGGATGAGTCTAAATTTCATTTAGTAAATTGGCATCGTGTCTGTGCTCCAATCAAGGCTGGTGGATTGGGCATTCGTAATGTTATTAAGTTCAATCATGCCTTGTTGGGGAAATGGGTCTGGAGGTTTTCTCAGGAACGCGATGCGTTGTGGAGATCGGTGATTAAGGTGAAGTATGGGAGTGTGAGGGGAGGTTGGTGTTCACTACCGGTGACGGGACCCTATGGTGTCGGTGTTTGGAAGTTTATTCGAAGGGGGTGGGATAATTTTGCGAAGTATTTGCGTTTTGAGGTGGGTGATGGGTCTCATATTCGTTTCTGGCATGATGTATGGTGTGGGGATAGGCCTCTCAAGCTCTATTATCCAGCTTTGTTTACTATCGCGCGTTCTCCTGATGCTTGGGTGGTGGATAACTTGTCGGTGGTAGGAGGTGTGACTCATTGGAATGTTCTCTTTACGCGCTATGCTCAGGATTGGGAGGTGGAGATGGTGATGTCCTTCTATGAACATTTATACTCTATTCGGGTTTGGCATGGGGAGGTTGATAGGGTGGTGTGGACTCTTTCTAAGAGGAGGAATTTTGAAGTGAAGACTTTCTATAGAGCTTTAGTTTGTCACGAGGCGGCTTCTTTTCCGTGGAAGGGTATATGGCGTGTTAAAGTTCCAAAGCGGGTGGCGTTCTTTGTTTGGACTGCGGTTTTAGGAAAGATTTTAACTCATGACAATTTACGTAGGCGTGGTATTGTGGTGGTAGAGTGGTGTGTTATGTGTAAGAAGCATGGGGAATCCGTTGATCACCTTCTTCTTCATTGTGACGTGGCTCGGGTTGTTTGGAGTTCTTTTTATAGCTTGTTTGGGGTGGAGTGGGTTATGCCTAGTAGTGTCTTGGATTTATTGAATGGGTGGGGTACTTTGTTGGGTCATGGTACTGTTAACCGAATTTGGAAGCAGGTTCCTTTATGTGTTTTGTGGGGCCTGTGGCGTGAGAGAAATTCTAGGCTTTTTGAGGATGTGGAGGTTCCGGTGGGGGCTCTTTGTAGAAATGTGCTTCATATGTTATATCTTTGGGTGTCGGTGCATAGCCCGGGTAGTATGTCGTTTGCTGATTTTTTACTTTCTTGTTCGTTCATTTCCTCTAATTAGGGGCTCTTTTTGTATACTTCCTGTGTACTAGGGTTGCGCCCCTTTGCGCTTTTTAATGAATTTTTACTTATCAAAAAAAGAAAGACACCACCTTCCGATAAGGCCTCTCTGTCCGCCACTCCCAAACTCTGCCACTGCCAGAAACCAGCCAGACCTATTAGAGCGTTCCTGAACAATGTAAGCCTTGTTTCCATCCCTTGACGATTTGAAAAACTTGGTCACATCTATCCTTCGAACCAACTCCTCCATTGAGTTTGACAGCCAAACAATACCCAACTTACCCAAAAATATTGTTCGGGAAACCCCACAACTCCTTTCAACCAAATGAAGAACTGAACACCCCTCTGCTACTTAGAGCTCAAAGGCTTTAGCGTCTACATAAAACCAGCTCAAGAAACACATCATAGACATCCAAAACCAAAGGCTCCAACCATGCCAACATCAGAGAGTGCACACAGACGATAGAAGATGTCGACACGCGCTGACGAGAGGGAGAAAAGAGAGGAAGAGAGAAAACTCCTGGAGAAAAATTCATTTCATTGTTGGACTCTTAAATGGTTCCAGTTGGACATAGATCCAAAAGTTCTATATAAAATATGGTCTATACATGTATGAAGGAGTTGTCTTACAAAAGAAAAGTATTGGTAACTATTTCCCTCTCTCAGGCATACTCCTGGAATTGTGCCTGAAGCAGTCTGGAATTTTGTTGTCTCCATTATTGTAAAGGATGTTCCTAATTTTGAACACCTGTGGACCACCTGGCTGACATGCTTAGGACTTGCAAGGACACTTGGTGGATTAGTTCACTTATGTTTATTAAATTTTTGAGGAACAAAAAAATCTAGTGGCTCTTTTTAACAAGTCTTTTTGCGCATATGTAGAAACTAACAATCAAAGTAACGGTCTGATAAGAGGAGTTCTTAGCTTTACACACAAAGACACACGGACGTAATGTCTTGTGCCTTTGTTCTTTTGTCTGTTAGACTGCTATCTCTAGTTAAAGAATTTGAGCAGTTCATAAACCATACTTTTAGTGTCGAGACCCTGTGCCTTACCTGTGTTCTTCGGTATTGCTAAATCTTCTTTGCTAGAAAAATGATTTTAAAAGACGGGGCTTTCTGCATATCATGTAAACCTTACAGTTCTAATGGTTGTTTGTATTTGAGCAAGCCTATCCAGCGACCACTGTGCGAGTGTTTTTTCCACTGAGGCTATCTCGTCCCTTTCAATTTCCTAGCTCATTCTATCCATGTTAGATTTTGTTCTTCCAGTTATTTGCTTCTCTTGTTTGTCATCAACTCTTACTGGATAAGTGGTTTACGGTCATGCATCAGAGATAAATAGTAAACATGTAGTTAATTATTACCAGTACATTCTGCTTTGCTACAGTGTTATTTCCACTGATGCTAACTAATCCTTTTGAATTTCTTTAGTCATTCTATCCATTTTAGATTTGTGCATCCAATTATTTGTTTCTCTTGTTTTGTCTTTTAACTTCTACTGGATAAGTGGTTTACGGTCATGCAACAGAGATAAATAGTAAATGTAACTATAACAAATACATTTTATTTGCTACAGTGCCCTTGGGAAGATTATAAAGACTGGTTTTTCGTCAATTAATCTGATATACTTCTTCACTGCAGGACCTGATGAGGTAATATATCTTCCTTAATAGTTTTTATGATCATTCTCTTTTGTTTGCTGCTCTCCCTCTTCTTTCTTGAATAGCGTGACTATATGTCAGAGTGCTTTCTTCTCATCTGTCGTACTTTCAAGTTTCAATAGATATAAAGTCGATACTTATAAAAAACAAAAGATATAAAGTTGATGAACCATTGAGTCAGCCAGGACTGCACCATCATCACTCATATTTGATGACATGAACATTGTTTGTGGTACCATGTCCCTCAAATTACCGTAATGAATTAATGACTGAATGTCCAAGTGAACTTTTATTTTGTAGGTGAAATGCTGGCAAATTAGACGGCAGTCAAAGGCTCCTCAAGCTGCTGGGGCCATCCATACTGATTTTGAGAGAGGATTCATTTGTGCTGAGGTTTCCTAGCTCATTATTTTTGAATTGGTCTTGATTCCAACTATTATTGGTCATTTTCCTTTTCTTCTAACACAGCCTTAAAATTTGCGTTGGCATTGTGACCATTGGTAATGCGGCCATAGAGAAACTTCTCTATGCTACCATTTAAGCCACACTAGGTGTATGCATGTATTTTTTTTTGGGGGGGGGGGGGGTGGCTGGGGGCTGGGGGCTGCTCCATAAACTTAACTGATTCCTTCACTGCCACTTTCAGATCTTTTCTTTCCTAGCTAGAATCAACATGGTTTTTACCACCATGAGATGTTACCATATTTTCAGTAAAATGTTGATGTTGGAGTTTCATCAAACATGTTATTTAATGTTACTATGCGGATAATTGCAAAAATCAAATACACTGGTTTCCTAGTTGTCAAAATACTTCAAAAGCATAAACAGGAGTAGAAACTTCTTATCATGGTCCAAAAGTTACCCAATAGTTCTGGTAGATATTTGATTCTGATTGTTTTCTATGTTATTGATGTATATGGTAAACCCTTCACATTTACTGACTTGGTTTTATGATGATGTTTAGGTAATGAAATTTGATGATCTAAAGGAACTTGGTACTGAGTCGGCTGTAAAGGTAGATACTTGTTCTCTAGATATCCTCTCACATGGTTATGAACGTTTACATCAACCTTGCATTGCTACCCAAGTGAATATGCAGCTCCTTTTTTTTCTATGCGCAACATTAATAGGAGTTTAGCTTTCTCCAATCCCTTAAAGCGCAGATAGATATTAAGAGCACCCCCTCTTTTTTCTTTTTAACAAAATTGGTTATTATAATTGAAAATTTGGACCTCAGACTACAGATATAGGGTTCTAGGGGTTTCAATGGGCTAAGCAGCCTTAGGCTCAGTGTGGTGTGAGGTTGATTGTGGCCTGGAGTCCCTGGAGCTAGAGATTTCACTGGAGTGTGGCAAACAGTAACATGTGGTATTCTTGCGATTATGTAGAATGGACAACAAAGAAGACCATTCATGAGATGGTAGAATTATAAATATCTTATCGGTTTTCACCTAGTTTTATCTCGGGATGATCCTTGATCACATGGCTTTTACCTCCCAATTGCAACTGAAATGCCGTTTATATCAACCATGAGAAGTTAATTTTCTACAATTTTTGTTATTTGTCTTTTTGTTCAATTGGTCCAACTCTTTGAGGATTGAGTCTGAAATTCCTTGTTTGTTTCTAGTTTGGAATTAAACACCTAAAGCTTTTTGCTTTTTGCTTTTTTCACAGGCAGCTGGAAAGTATAGACAGGAGGGGAAAACTTATGTGGTTCAAGATGGAGACGTTATATTTTTCAAGTTTAATGTTTCTGGGGGTGGGAAGAAGTGAAAGATACATTTTCAATTGGTCATTGAATTACTTTAACGAATTTGACATGTTATTATATTACTTGTGAGCTTTTTATCACCAAGAGGGGAAAAACACTTGTATTCCATTTTGCAGATTGTAGAAACATATGTGTTTGTTAAGCGAAAGTCATATGAGTTTGATCCCTTGTTATAGGGAGGTTGAGTCATTTTACCCTTCTCATATTAGCACTAACTTGGTCATACTTTCAAATAAAAAATAAAAAAATAAAAAAAATCCTTAGAGCTCTATTATCTCAGAGACATTCATTTCATAATTCCTTAATCCCTTATTAAGAAAATCAATTTTATCAACTTATTAAATTGATCTTCTAATTTTTATTATATTTTTATTTTGAATAAAAATAATAATAATTTTCTTTGTGAAAAAAAAAAAAAAAAAAGTTAGAAAATATTTTTTTAGTGTCAGCCAAAACGTTTTACATCAACATAAGCGTAGCCTAAGCTCGCAAGAAAAGTACGTGTGGAGACAAAGGAGAAAAGAAGAGAGAGAAAATATGACGTGGAGACAAAGATCGCTGCCAGAGTCGCCACCATATATACAAGCCCCCACCCCGTACACGCCAGCTACTCTCTCTTATCATTTTTATCTAGCTCGACTAGCTTTTCTTTCCCTAGTTAGAGTTTTAATAACGTTTATAATGTTAATATATTACTTACTCTCATAATCCTCATAAGTTACATATTATTATGTAATTATTGTATTATAGCCTCATTCAATTATAAATAAGCCATTTTATTGTAGAGTTTCTACGACAAAGGAATAAGAGCAACAATGTACTCCTTAGATTTTACCCTGTGAACGTAGGTCATAGATTGAACAACATAAAACCACGTTAGTAAATAAAAGAAACACAATTAAGGGCTCTATGATATATAAATTAATAAATTGTATACATGAGCCAATTTATGTGCCTCACAAATAAAACGGTAAGTTAAAAGCAACCAATTGTTGTATAAGATAACTTCCATTTTAAAAAATTGAAAACACTTCAAAATTTTATGGGTTAAATACATTTTTCCCATAAATTGCCACGCGATTCCAAGTTTTTTCATGAAGTGACACATGTTATACTGAATCTCATTGAACCACTATTTTGTTACAAAACAACCTCGCCATTATGGAATCTCGTTTAGTTAGGCGGAGTCTCCATCACGGACGCATCACATGCCTTTTTTTTAAATAAAAAAAATTACAAAAAAAATAATAATAATAATCTTCCTATTTTGCCCTCGCTTTGTAGGGTAGATTGACTGTTATACTCTTTAGTAACACGCTTCAACTTTACAAAATATCTATGTTTTCAAAATTACATTTATAACCTTAAATGAGCATTGAAATACCATTATTGACCCTAATTATTCCCATTAAAAGACTATATTATCCCAATAAACTAATTAGAGCCGTGTATTTCACCTGCTTAACTGTGTTATATCTTCCCATGTATACAACGAGCTTTTGTATATTTTAGGCCCCTACAATCAGCCAAGAAACTATGATTGCATGCCCTAAATTGAATGACACTCTTAAGAAAATTCGATCCTCTTTAGGATACGTTTCGGACTGCGATTCCGTAGATAAAAAGTGCGTTTTTAAACTAAATCGCAGAAAATGAATCGTTTAGGAATTACATTTTAAAAAAAATGGATAATTGCACCGTTGGTCCCTGTAGTATGCCATAATTATTTTTCACTCCCTATGGTTTAAAAAGTTCATGGGAGGTCCCTGTGGTATGCAATAATTACGTTTTACTCCCTGGGTCGATTTTTCGTCCACCATTTTCACGGAATCCGTTATCCCTACACGTCAGACCCACTTCAAAATTGACACGTGTAATTTTGTTTTGATATTATTTTTTAGTCGTTTTTTGGATTTTCCACGTCGTTTGGGGTTGGCCACGTCGGCTGACTAGAGTTTAGTAAATTTTAGGGCTGGCTTCTTTTTCCCCAACAGTAAAAACCCTCCGTTTACCACTCTCTAGTCTCCATAGTCGCACAGTTAGGTCAATAGCCGTAGCCGTCTTCTTCACCAGTTCACGGTCTTCTTCGCCGATAACGCTGTCACTCGTATTTCTTCGCCGATCACGCTGCTCAGCCCATCTTCTGCTTCGTCGGTCACGCTGCTCAGCCAATCATCTTCTTCGCCGGTCACGAGCCACGCCGGTCGTCGACGGTATGGTTGTTGTTCCTCGTTCTTTTTCATTCTTCTTTGCCGGTCACCACCATTTGGGGGTTTTTGTTCCACTATTTTCTGTATGTAGATTTTTTTGTTGAAAACCCCATTTAGTCTATAGAACAAATTTTTGTTTAGCGTTTACTCTGTTCTCCTGAAATGTCGGAATTGGTTCTATATCGTTTCTGTTTGATGTTTCGGTTTTGGAGATAGATGGGTTGAAGATAGATGAGTTTGATCGGCCACTGATGGGATTAAGTAGAGGTTGGAGACGGTGGGTTCCAAAAAGTTTGGCTTTTGGGACTTATTTTATATCTATGTGCTATTTGTGGGGCTTGTTTTCCCCCTTTATTTGTCTGCATCCGTAATGACAGTGATGTTCCACTCTTTTTATATCTCTCGGGTATGGTGCATGTGAATTTGGGTGCCAAAGTTACTGAACTATGCTAAAATATTAACTACGCACATATGTGGTCCATGAGCTAAAGCATTAACTATACTTTGTGGTCCATTACCGATTGAACACATGGGTAGGTGATAGTTCCATATCATTTTTTTTTTCGTTGAAACATATAATTACAAGTGGGACATGTATTTGACATTGTTTAATTCACGTAATGGAAAGCATCATACTATGTTTTTTTGTTCCCTTTTCCAGTTGTTACTATGACACATACTTAAAAGTTGTGCTTTTGTTTTGTTTTGTTTTTTTGTTTTGTTTTGTTCCTTTCTTTGTCACATTCACTTTCAACACTACTAAAACACCATGGTTTCATTAGACTATGTTTTGATTGTGATGTTGAGGGAGCTGGCTTCAAATTCGACCCATGTTACTTTTATTGTGTTTTGGGAATTTTACTTTTATTAAGTTGCAAGTGTACTCATCTAATAAATTTTTTATGTTGTCGCAGAAATGGTAAGAGTACTCATTTACTGTGGCGACTACCCCGAATATCTACGCATGACCTATGTCAGAGGCGAGATATATGACGAAGGAGAAATTGACGAAGACCTATTATCGATTACGCATTGGGGAAAAAAGCTACATAGTTTGGGGTACAGGAATCATAGTGGGTTTTGGTGTAAGCTTGATGATGAGTGGTCAGAAAATGGACTTCATCACATCCGTAATGATAGTGATGTTATTGAGTTGATTGGTATGATACAAACAAAGAATACAAGAGTGTTGCACTTGTATGTAGATCACGAAACTGATGTGGCTGATTTAATTGACCCAACTGAACAACCAGCTGATGTTGAGAGAGGGGTTGGAGAGGAGGGAGCTATAGAAGATGCTAATGTTGAGAGAGTGGTTGGGGATGAAGGTGTTGGGGAGGAAGAGGAAGGTGTTGGGGAGGACTCATCTGACGATCCTGATTATGAAGCTAGTGGGGATGAAAATTTAATATGAGACAACTGATGCTGAGGATGAAGATCTTTACACAAACGTTGGGAGAGGTAAAAACATAGGGGATATTCACAACAACTTTGATTGGTTTGGGGTTGGTGCAACCTCTAATGCACCAGACGTGGATGTCATCTCAACTGATTCCGTTGATAGTGAGCGGGATATGGATAGTTTATCCTCAGAGTCTGACGATGCAAATGCCTCTCGGTCTGGGCGCAAGAAGATAAGATACCCAGACTTCACTGAGAATGATTTGAAAGGCAAAATAAAGCTGAAAAAGGGGATCCGATTTCCAAATACAACATTGTTGAAGACTGCCCTTAAGACTTTTGCCATTCAGAATGGGTTCGATTTTGTGTACCAACACAATGATAAAATACGAGTGACAGCGGTGTGCAAACTAAAGTGTGGGTGGCGGCTTCATGCGTCGCAGTCAAACAAACGAGATGCCATACAAATTAAAACTTTCGTCAATACGCACAAGTGTGGTGCGCATCATGAGAACAAAAAAGCCAACATGGATCAGAAATCAATATCTTGAGGAGTTTAGAGACGATCCCACATGGACTGTACACGCTTTGAGAGAGCGAGTTAAGAGGGACTACAATATTAACATTCCAAAATGGGTTGCCTACCGAGCCAAGACAATTGCCATGAAGAAGGTATATGGGAGTGAGGTTGAGTACTACCAAAACAGTCGGGACTATGCTGCAGCGGTGCACAAATGGAATCCTGGCAACATGTGTGGTTTGCTAAAAGACGATATTCATTTTCATAGGATGTTTGTATGCTTGGATGCATGCAAGAAAGGTATGATTGCTGGATGCAGGCCGATGATTGCATTGGATGGTTGCCATTTGAAGGGTCCATACGATGGACAATTATTATGTGCAGTAGGCAGGGATGAGAATGATGACATGTACCCAATTGCTTATATTGTTGTAGAATCAGAGTGTAAAGAATCATGGACATGGTTTATGGCTAGTCTTCTTGATTGCCTTGGCCCTATTGAAGAGCGTGGATTGGTATTTATGTCTGATAGGCAAAAGGTGATATATTTGAACCATTTTCTTAAAGTGCATGATTTTGAGAAAGATACGATGCTAACGTGATATATTTGTCTCTTTTGCAGGGTCTCATGGATACATTTGATGTTGTGTACCCTAGGGTTGAACATAGGTTTTGTATCCGACATCTACATGCCAATTTTAAGAAAAAATGGTGGAAAAGAAGAGCATTTAAAGATGAGTTGTTTGGAGCAGCTAGAGCCACAACCGAATCAGATTTTAAACGGCACCTGAATGTGATTAAGGGTATGAGCCAAGAAGCTTTTGATTACTTGGAAAAAATTGATCCTAGAGGTTGGTCAAGGCATGCATTTGGAACCAATTCCAAAACTGATATGATATCCAATAACATTGCTGAATCTTTTAACTCTTGGATTAAGGATGCCAGAGACAAGCCACTCCTAACCATGTTGGAAATAATTAGGAGACAGTTGATGAATAGGTATCACATTAAAAGAGAAGGAGCTAGTCAAGCCACTAATAGGATTTGTCCAAAGATCCTAAAAAGGCTAGAGAGGTCTAAAGATCTACAGAGAAATTACATTTGTGAATGGCGAGATGGGGCAGCGTTTGAGGTAGACAGCTGGTATGGTTCAATGAGGGTGGTTAATCTTATCAATAGGACATGTAGCTGTGGTAGATGGCAGCTTAATGGGATTCCGTGTCCTCATGCATGTGCTGCCATTTTCACTGACCGGCGTAATCCAGAAGACTTTGTGCATGCGTGCTATTGGTATGATACATACAAGAAAGCATATGCTCCTTCAATTCATCCAATGCTTGGCCCTGATGAATGGCCAAAAGTTACCCTTGACACCATTCTACCACCATTGGTGAAAACTCAACCTGGACGCCCTAAAAAAGCTAGGAGAAGAGAAACAGATGAGCCTCAACACCCGTATAAAGTTACAAGGCAAGGGTATGATGTTAGATGTGGGAATTGTGGGTTGATTGGCCATAATGTCAAGTCCTGTCATGAGCCATTGAGGCCAAAGTGTCGGATCCATAAGAAGAAACCGAGCAAAAAGAAAAGAACTATAAGGACGAGCCATTTATACATGTTAGTTTTGGCTACTTGACTGAAATCTTTTGTTGATGTATATTCTCTTTTCATTCAGGGAACTGTGCATAATGAGGGCAATGTGAGTAATGAGCAAGTCTCACAACCAAATGCGTCTAGGCCATCCAACGTAACATGGCCGCCTAGTCAGCACAGTGAATTGATAGATATTGTAAGGGCATATTTTGCAAAAATTTTTATATTTTTTTATATTGAATTGTAATAAGGAATTGATAGATAGTGTATATTACTAGTCTGTGGATGGCCGACTAAGGGATTTTTGTGGATGTGTTGTTTTTTCCCTGCAGGGGGGGAATGTGAAAACAACTAGAGGTTCACAACATGATGGGGGTACAGGAATGGAGTAACGTATTTTGTGATTGAGTATTTTGTAAGAAACAAAATGATGGTATTTTGTTGACGTGTGGTGGTATTTTGTTAGGAACAATATGATGGTATTTTGTTGATGTATGGTGGTAATTTGAAGGTATTTTGTTGATGTATGGTGGTAATTGGAAGGTATTTTGTTGATCAATTGCTATGGCGATAAGTACTGATGAAAGTTTTAGATATTGATCTCTTGCTAAGAAAACCGCTAACACATTAATTTTTGTTTTCATAACTGTAGCAGCCAATCTGAGCATTATATGATCTCTTTATGTATTTACTCCTTTTTATTCAGTTCTTTTGGATAGCATTGTGCTATAACAATGTGCAGGGATAGCTCAAAAATATCACAGATTTATGAGAGCTGTGGCAAATTTATGCCCCTGGAATGGTGTGGTCAGTTTTGTCTTGTGGTCTATTTAATCATTTGCTTTTCTTCCTACATTGCAAAGACACAATATTTCAGCATCTCAGTTTTCAAGTTACAGAAATCCAATTGAATCTCTTATTCAAGTAATAAAGAAACTATGGTTACAAGTTACATACAAAGGATAAGGCTTTAACTAAACAAAATGCACTTCTTGGTGCCTTTGGTTTGGGAATTACAATGACATCAATCCAATGGAGTACAGGAAGAGAATCCTAGTTAAATTAAGAAACACAAAAAGCATCGACCTACTTTTTCCAAGTCCATATCAACCACTTATTACAAACACCACATCCAAGATGAACAAAAGTGATCTAAACAGGACACATAAAAGCAAACAAAAGAGCAACAATTATTCCCCATGACATAAACAAAATGACATTTGACCGCTTCTCTTTTTTTGCTTGTTTCTGAAGTTCTTCCATAATCTTAATCTTCACCCTCAATTCGTATACAACCTCGCCGCCACGTTCACAAATGCGTGGTTCAAACCATTCAAAATATTTGCAATGTGGGCCTTTGCCGTATTAAGCGCATCCAAAGAACCGTCTTCCCTGATTTTTCCTCGTCCATGAAGTCCTTAAATATGTTTTTATACCACAGTAGCATTCCCGTGCTGGCGCTTCACTGCAATTTTCCGATGACGACCAATTTGAAGACATCTAAATCAAAAGACAAATGACTTCAAATTAACAAAGTGGTTCCAAATCCAATTCCACACTGTTTCTCATTCAAAACTAAAAATTAATTCCTTTCAAACAACAAATATTATGAGTTTGGTCAGATTAAGTTTAGATCATAAAAAATGTTCTTATTAGGGATATGGAAAGGAAATATATGTCTTCATGTTCATAATAACGTAGAAATTGAATAGGGAAATCTTCATGAATATTTTCAGATTAATGCATTTTATTCTATTACTGCTCTTACATCTGCTCTTAAACAATTAATACATCAAACAGAAACGATACAGAACCAATTCCAACATTTCAGGAGAACAGAGTAAACCCTAAACAAAAATCTGTTCTACGGACTAAAGGGGGTTTTCAACAAAAAAATCTACATACAGAAAATAGTGGAACAAAAACCTCCAAATGGTGGTGACTGGCAAAGAAGAATGAAAAAGAAAGAGGAACAACAACCATACCGTCGACGACCGGCGTGGCTCGTGACAGGCGAAGAAGAAGATGGGCTGAGCAGCGTGACCGACGAAGCAGACGATGGGCTGAGCAGCGTGACCAGAGAAGAAATACGAGTGACAGCATTACCAGCGAAGAAGATCATGAACTGGTGAAGAAGACGGCTACGGCTATCGACATAACTGTGCGACTCTGGAGAGTTGTAAATGGAGGGTTTTTATTGTTGGGGAAAGAGAAGCTAGCCCTAAAATTTACTAAACTCTAGTCGGCCGACGTGGAAAATCCAAAAAACGACTAAAAAATAATATAAAAACAAAATTACACATGTCAATTTTTAAGTGGGTCTAACGTGTAGGGCTAACGGATTCCGTGAAAATGGTGGACGAAAAATCGACCCAGGGAGTAAAACGTAATTATTGTATACCACAGGGACCTCCCATGAACTTTTTAAACCATAGGGAGTGAAAAATAATTATAGCATATCACAGGGACCAACGGTGCAATTATCTCTTAAAAAAATGTGGTTTGAAAATGCAGAAAACTGATTTTTCAAATAACATGTAAGAGGGTGTTTTTTTTTAAAACACATAATTTTAAAGGCTAACCTGCGATTTTGCCAAACGCTTAACTGCGTTTTTAAAAATCATTTTTTCAAATTGCTTATTTTTAAATCACTATTTTTAAATCGCATTTTTTCGAATCACAAACATGAACCAATCCATTTATCCTTCTTTTTTTTTTCCCTGGCTTTTAGACAAAATATATGCCTTTATTACTAATGTTTTTTTTTGAATAGATGATACTTGTTTGCGCAATAAAAAACGATCACAAAGAAAAAGTTTAAGGACTATAAAGAAGGAGATTGAACAGATTTGTAGCTGTAGATATTTATGGATATTAGATTTAAATATTTACATTTACAGTTGGAAATAGATAATTACTTTTGTAGTATACAAAAACTAATTAGTAAAAATAACTAACTAATTAAGAAATTAAAAAGAAATCTATTCTAGCCTTGGGTCCAGGCGGGCCGGGCCCAGCCCATCAATACAGCCCCGCCTCGCTTCGGGCTTTTATATTAAAAAATTCCCAACGTAAACCTAATTTGGCTACAGTGTATTTGTTTGGCTCTCTCTGTGTCTGAGTTTCTCTCTCTCTCTCTCCCGCTCTCGCTCTCGCTTGCGCACAAATCGGAGAAATCGATCAGGGGCACCGAGTTGGTCTGACTCCGCCTCTCTCTCCTAGGGTTTGATCTGCCCTCGGCCTCTCTCTCTCCGTCTCAGGTAATACTTTTCCATCGATTGAACTCCTAGATTTGTTTTTGATTTATATGCTTTGGCTTTTCTTGTTCTTCGAAATTTCTTTTTCGATAAAATTTTGGGGAAGTTTCGACTTGATTTAGGGTTACGATCAAAACCCTAACCCTATGGATCAGATTACTTTCACTTTGGGCGCTGATGAGATTACTGGATCTCATATTCTGGCCCAACTTCATGGTTTAGACTCTGAATCAGAGTCTTGTCGCTACTGTTTCGGAGCTAACTGGGGCGTCCGGAAAAAGAGAACGGGCGCTCTGGCATGCAATGCAAATGAGGTTTACGTGGCTGGCATACTACTCGAACTCGATGCTTTGTTCTCTAAATCAGATTTTTGCCGCACTTGTTTCAGAGTTAGTTGGGGCATTCGGAGAAAAAGATCAAAACCAGTTCCAAAACCTGTCAAAGCAACCCAGGTTTCTTCTTCACCGATTGAATCCCGAGACTTTGATCTGAATAAAGCCTTCGCTGCTCAACCAAGAGAGCGAAGGTTTAAGATTTGCAGGGCCAAGACATCTATTACCGGCTATGGATCACGGTATGTGGTGCCGATATAAGATGATCAATGATCCATCATTCATTTTTATCTTTTCTTTTCGTTTCTTTTTTCCTCTTTGATTTATCCTTCTTGTTTTTCTTTTTTGGGTTTTTTCTTTTGTTTTTATTTCTGTTACTTTTTTTATTTTGGGTTTTTCTTTTTGTTTCTTTTTTCTTTAGTGGGTTTTTGTTTTTGTTTTTATATCTGTTTCTTTTTTCTTTTGTGGGTTTTTCTTTTTCTTTTTATTTCTGTTTCTTTTTTTCTTTTTTTCTTTATTCTTTTTCTTTTTGTTTCTTTTGGCTAAGCAATGGTTATTCCTTTTTAAAAGATTCATTCATTCATTTTTAAAATATTGTTCTCTTTTTGTTTTTTTTTTTTGGCTAAACAATGGTTATTCCTTTTTAAAAGATTCATTCATTCATTTTTAAAAATACAGTTCTCTTTTTTCTTTTTCTTATTTGGCTAAACAGTGGTTATTCCTTTTCAAGATTCATTCATTCATTTTTAACAATATAGTTCTCCTTTTTTTTTGGCTAAAAAAAGAACTCTTTTGCTGCATGTAGAGCACGCTATGAATCATCCATGATACGTTCATTATTTTCTTTATATTCATTCTTTTCTTCTGTTTTTTTTTTCTTCTTTTGCATGTAGACGACACTATAAATGATTTACACCCAAAAAAAATGGAGATTTTCATTTTCTTTTATTTCATTTTGGCACAACAAAAACAAAAATCCAAAAAAAATATTTTATAAAAATTTTGGCAACATGGCCGAGCGGTAAGGCGGGGGATTGCAGATCCTCTTTCCCCAGTTCAAATCTGGGTGTTGCCTAATCAACAAAAAATAGATTAATTCTCTCATTTTTAAGTTGTGTTGTTTTTTTTTGGAATTTCTCTCCCTGTTTATGCATATTTCCTTTTATAGAGATGTTGAGCAGTTTTTATACTGGCGAGTTTAGTTTTTTTTTTTTAAAAAAAATTCTGATGTGTACTAAAATTTAGGAATTGCAATTTGATTTCTGAGAAGTACTTCTTTTCAGTTCGAGTCTAATGAATTTACCCTCAAGTCTGGATGGTGCATTATGGGTTCATTAGTTTGAGTTGTCTTCTGTTTGGTTGTTGAGAGAGACGAGTGAAAGAAAAAATTATGGATCTTTTAGGTTGTGTTGTATTTTTGGGGTTTTGTTGGTTGTTTTCTACTTTTTGGATCTAAAGGACCAGACTGTTATAGTGATTTTTGATTTCATGTTTCTCCAATGGATCATCATCTCCAGCTAATATTGGACTTGGTTTCTATTCCAACTTTGATCACATCCAATTATTCCTTTACGTACAATGGTTCAATATTTTGGAATTGTGAAGTTTTTTGAATTTCTTATTGAGAAACCATCCAGTCCATCGCCTAGTAAACCAGCAAAGGCAATGGATACTTCTGGCATTTTCCTTTAGCTGGAGTTGCTGCTGTTTTAGTTAGAAGCGTAGTCAACATTTAAGGAAGGATTAAGAGTTTGAGTATTGGTATGTCTGCACTTACCAACCTGATGTATTTTTAATGCATGCTTAGCTCAAAGAGTTGCAAGCCAGTTGCAGAAATATTCAGGAGAAAAATTACGGTATGCTCTTTTTAAACTTCTTTAGTCTACAATAGTTGCAGATTTTCTTGACTTCTGTATCTTCGCCTTCTCATAAGTCAATATCTCCAAGTCAAAAATGAAGAGAAGGCAAGAAGGATGTGAGGTCTAGATACTGACATGGTAAGATATTGACTCGTACCTGATGGAAATAGTTGCATAAACTTTTTATTCCTTACTGATTACAAATGTTGTGATATGATGCATCTGATGCATTCCTTAAGATAGTCATATAATTTACAAGGTGCATGTACAGTGGAAGTAGATTTCTAGCTTTTGTATTTCTTTCCATCTTCTATATGATTTACAAGGTGTATCTATGGTGCATGTATTCTGATCCATCTAATGTATCCTTAAAAAGTTTCTGAATTCATGCCTAGTTCGAATGTACTTAAATGAAATATCTGATTGTGCTATTTTTATTTGGACAAAATCCATATTTTTACTTTTTTTTTTTAGTACTTGTTAAAAAAAGAAAAAGTAAAAATTTGGATTTTGGAACTCCTAACTGTTTTTACCAGAATTTCCTAATTTAATAGTAAGTCAGTACATCCTAAAAAAACATATGCTTCATAGGTGGATGTCTTTGCTTCATTCAATTTGTTGTATTCAGTTGGAGTGAGACGAGAAGGTGAAGACAAGCTTTTGTAGGCTCCCTCCAGAAAAAGGGTTCGTATTTAGCTCGTCCTACAATGTCATTTTTTATAATGATGGCATTCCTTTCCCTTGGAAGAGTATTTAGTGAACTATAATTCCTTTGAAAGCAGCATTTTTTGCTTAGTCGGCAGTCCTAGGGAAGATCCTTACCATAGACAATCTTACAAATCGGCATGTCATTGTGATCAATAGGTGCTGTATGTGCAAGAGGGGAAGGGGAGTGTCCATGGATAATCTTCTTTACCATTGTGAGATTGCTCGTACTTTATGGAATGTATTTTTTAGTCATTTGGGGCTGTCTTGGGTTATTCCTAGACGAATAGTTGACTTGTTTGCTTGTTGGTGGACTGGTGATAGCCCTCACAGTGTTGTGCGAAAGATGGTGCCTCCTTGTCTTTTGTGGTGTCTTTGAAAAGAAAGAAATGATAGAAGTTTCCAGCACCTTGACAGGACATTGGTGGAGCTTAAGTAATTTTTCTTTAATAATTTTTATATTTGGACAATTGCGTTTATAGCTCATTTGGTGCATAGTTTTCATGCTTTTTTTGTTCTTTTTTCTCCTTTTTTTTTTTGTTTTTTACATGGGTATTGCTTTTTGCTTTTAATGATATTCTGATTACTTATAAAAAAAAAATTAGTAGATCTATTTTTTGCTACATGGACTCGACAGGTGGTGAACAAGTAGTGGGGTTGGGGGTAAGTAAGGTTCAAATCTTGGCCGAAAAGGAAAGCTTTAAACAATATTCCTCTGGCTCTTCTTATGTATACCCAGTTTTGTTTTGCAAAATATGACTAAGTGAACATGTTATTCATTGGCACACTTCCTTCCCCAAGCTGATGAACTGATATGCTGTTTTTACTTTTTATGGTTGGGGTGGGTAGTGCCGTGCGAGCTTGAAGTTCTCTTGATTCCATTTATGATCTTCTATCTCAAAGACATAAACCTCTTGAAAGTTGATGTGACACACCTCAACCCAGATAAATTAATGTCTGTTCAACCTAATTGGTCCACCATTTGTCTCTGTCTATGTTTAAAGTCTTTACTGGTAGATGAATTCTCTTTGTACGTTCAAGTCGATGTGTGCCCCAGAATCTGGCATCTCTCTTATCAGGTGACCATTTACAAAGGAAAAGCATGCTTTATTTGCTTAGTCTTGATGCGGTAGATAGATATTTTTGTTTATGATATCTTAGGATTGAGGTCAGTCATATCTATGCATGTTTCATAGTCATATGAATTGAAATGAACATAAATAACGGGTGGAGAGTGTGGCAGCTGATTTGTCATCATCTTTTACTATCTGTTTTGCTTTTATTGGAGCCTCTCCATCAAGAATGTGAGGAGAGAGAGAGACTAATTTTCTGCAAGATTCGTTTGCTTCTCTTCATCATAATTCTCCTTCCTTGTTTCACCCAAGTGGCTCTAAAATGCGGTCCTCTTCCTTGACTCCCAATTTAATATTAAGCCTTCAAACTCTCATGTGCTATAGGCTTATAGCCATAGCCGCCCATAGGCAAACTGTCTACCTAACATAGTCTTTCTTTCATTGAGCTTGAAGCCGGGAAGTATGTTATTATATGCTGTATAAACTATTAGGTTTCGTTTGGTTCTCGAAATAAGTTCTTGAAATGGAATGACTTTCATTGGAATAACTATTCCTTTATTTGGTAGGGATTTATTTCTTGGAATAGCTATTCCCTTACGGAAAAGAATATTTTGAGAGGAATAGCTATTCTTGAGGGAATGGACAACCTTTTTCAAAAAATAAAGAATAAATGAAGAATTTAGACCAAATCTATCATTCAGATATCGAAGGTCCAATATATATATGTGTGTGTGTGTTTTAAGATTTGATTTTTTTTGAAAAATAAGAAATTATGTGGGTTTTTTTAGTAATTTTGGATCAATTTTAATTGTGGTATATGTGTTGTCACCAAACTAAATAATTAGAATAATTATTCCATTTTACTCTTTTTTATTTTCGTAAACCAAACATACCTTAAAGAAATACTCGAGCAACAAGACTGCATGGTTGTGGAGTTGGTTGTCAAGACAACCAAAGTATTTTTTCAGCAAATTCCTCTGTAGTCCATTTTAACTTCACCGAGCTTACTTAGCAAACACAAGAATTCCCGACTCTTAGAAGTCAGAAATTTTTGGAGATTATTATTATTTTTTTTTTTAAAAAAAAGAAAATTTATAAGTAAGAGAAATTGATTAAAAACCAAATGGCGAACCTAGAAAAGATAAAGAAAAGATAAAAAAAAAAAAGTATGAAAAAATAAGGCCTTTAGCTTTGCCATTGTCTTCAAAGTTTCAGTTATTTCTTTCTTCTGGAAATGCACCAAATCAAACAGAGCAAGATCATATTCCACAAAGCCTCACTTTGAGAGTTACCAATCTTTCCTCTCCAACAAGCAAGGAGATCTCTCGCCCAACAAGGCATGTCCCAAGCTAAGTCGAAAAGACCCCAAAGATAGAGTACCATAAGACATTAGCTATCTTGCAATGGAGCAAGACGCGGGCCATTGTGAGGATCTTACTTAAAGTGGTAGACAAAACAAAGAAATCCACTTTCAACGGGGCTTGCTCTACCAAATACACCTCCAAGATAGGGGAGATACTATCATGGGGGATTAAGATATTATAGAACGATTTTACATCAAACAACCCTTTCTTGGAAGGGTTCCAACAAAGCTTGTTAACACCATCCTATTCCAACTTAATGGAATACAATTAATCGAAGAACGCGGAAAAGAATTCCATCTCCTGGTCATGTGCTGCTCTATCAAAATTGATGTTTCACAGAGGAAAGCCATTAGAGAACAAAAGATGGCTTGCCACAGAAGCATCCAAAAGGAAGGAAATGCTATACAACTCCAGAAACACTACCTTAAGGAACCGTTACCCATACTAGACATTGTGCCAAAAATTAATCTTGGAGTTGTCCTCGACCTTGAAACTAGAACATCTAGAAAACTCCTCCAACCTCCACCAAATGAATTTCTAGACCAACCCTATAAGACCCCAAAACTTTATTAGTGCACCACCCATCCTACTGACCGTCATATTTAGCAGCCACTGGCCCACTACCTTTAACAACCACTACCTTTCTCCAAAGAGCCTATCTCCCCATAGTTATAACGTCATAACCACTTCTTTAGAAGAGCTCAGTTGAACAAGAACAGTTTTGAACCCTTAATCCCCCTTAGAGATTGGAGAACATACATTGGGCCAACTTAGTAGGTGGAATCTGACCTCTTCACTCATCCCTACATAAAATCCTGCTGTAGCTTCTCAATTAAATTGGGAATGTTAGCCGGGAGGTGAAACAATGAGAAGAAGTAGGTCGGCATATTAGACAAAGTGCTCTTGATTAAGGTGATCCTACCCCCTTTAGACAAGTACAAGTGTACAACCGCTTTTAGCCAGCCAAACAACGCTCAACCTTCTTTCCTTTTGGTGTCCTTTTATTAGTATTTTTTTTTTTTTTTTCAAATGTGAATTACTATCAGCCATTTGAGGGGGAATATACTATTCTCAAAAGGAACTTATTGTATTCTTTCTATAATGAATACGATGCTGCTTATCTTCCGTTGCTCATAGAGCCACAAGCGAATTCATCTCTTTCTTTTTCTTCCTGTTTTTGTAATGTGTTTTTGTTTTTGTTTTTTCGTAATTCCCTTAATTTGTCTTCAAGGTTTTCCTTTGGGAAAATATAAAAAAGCCCCATGAACTAATAGGCAATTTTTTTTTAAAAAAAAAAACCCTTAAATTTTCAAGTATGCTAATGTGACTTATTAAAACTACCAAAGTGTGTCAAAAAAGCCACTTTTATCAAAATAGGTAAACTATACTTTTTTTTTATTTAAAAACAAAAATGCAAAATCAATCTATGTGGTTAGCCTAAGTTACAAATTGCTTACTGTGGAATAAAAAATAATTCAAAGATCTTCAAGGTAGGCAAAAAATAATAATTTAGTCATTGTAGTCAAATTTTGTCAAAATACTTAATGGATTATGTTAGTGTTAACATCAATACAATAAAATGATGACATGTCACTCTTACTAAAAAAAAATATCAATATATTAAAAATATACATTTATAAAACTAAATTACTCCCTGCAGTCAAATTCTATCAAAACACTTGATAGATTCCGTTAGTGTACTACGTTAACATCAATAAAATGACGACATATGCCACTAGTAATATATATATATATATATAAACTAAAAAATTTAAAGAAATTAAAAATTTTAATTGGGGTGGTTGCCGGGCCACCACTTTTCTTCTTGTTTTTTCTTTTTTTCTTTTAATTTCTATAAATTTTTTGTTTTTTATATAAATAGTTTTTTAAATTTTCTTTTTTTTTTAAAAAAAAAATAGAAATAGTTTTTTAATTAATTTTTTATTTTAGGTTTTAAGAAAATAAGAGTATTATAGGAATATTTCAATAAAAGTGGCATTTTTGGCACACTTTGGTAGTTTGATGAATCACATTAGTGCACTTGAAAATTCAATGAGCTATTCTAAAATCGGTTGTTAGTTCATGGGGCTTTTCTAGTTGCTTTACGCAACTTATTTTCACGTTTCACATACAAGGACATGTAAGATGCTCGATGTTCAAGCTCTAATGTACACAGCAAAGGGATCACAGGCAACAATGGAGATGTTAACACGTGGCGTTAATAAATAAACAGTCAGAGAAGGAAGACATCTGGTAGTGCACGTGGAAGTAGAGTATGCGTTTTATGTAGCTAAAGATTGTGTTTTCTTTGTAGATAAAGTGAAGTAAACGATGTCGTTTTCACTGGATGATGTATAAGCAGTTTTCTGTTACTGTGTTGGCGAGAATCTTGGTAGATTGTTAAATAGGGAAAACCGAGGAGAATGAGGTATTCAATTTGTTGTAAACTCATATTGGATCTGGAGGTTTAGGCTCCTCGAATTGCCAATTTTCAGTAAACGTTCATTGTTTCTTTCATCTATTTTCCTTTAATTTATCTTCATTCATAGATTTCTTAAACAGATCCATATGACTATTACAAGTCGTATCAAAGCCCCAAATCCACGGAATAAGCATGAAAACACTTTTCCCGCTGGTCTCCTTCGGCCTCTTCCTTTTCCTACACGAGTTTGGGCAAATATCAGCTTAGACTTTGTAGAAGGCCTACCCTCTTCTCAAGGGCACTTGGTGATTCTGGTGGTAGTCGACAGGCTTTCAAAGTACAACCATTTCACTTCCCTTGCTCATTCATATACAGTAGCCAAGTAGCTTAATTGTTCATTGGCAACATTTTCAAGCTGCACGACATGCCCACTTCGATTGTCTTGAATAGGGATCCTACTTTTACCAGTGCCTTTTGGAAGAAGCTCTTCAAGCTGCAGGGTACTACTTTGCAGATGAGTACCAGTTACTACCTTCAGACGAATGGCCAAACTAAGATTGTGAACAAATGCTTGGAGAATTACTTGCTTTGTTTCACTTAGGATCGACCAAAGCAATGGACTTCTTAGCTTCCATGGGCGGAATACTGGTATAACACCACTTGGCATGCTTCTATTCGCATGACTTCCTTTGAAGCAATCTATGGCATACCCCATTCTCGGTTGTTGGCATATATTCCTGGTACTACCAAGGTTAATGCAGTGAGCTGCTTCAGAGTAGGGAGCAAATATCTACTCTCCTTCAACAGAACCTGCAACAGGTGTCAATAATAGTTTTGTTCTGAATATATCTCCTTGTTGCTCACTTTATATAGAAACTGTCAAGCTAATTACAAGGTTGAAAATCAGCCATTACTTCGAACTATGCAATGTAAGAATAAACATCTATCAATTATCTACCTATATACAATATACTCTTCTATATATAGCTAGACTAAATAAGGTAGAATATATGCTGCTGATAAGTCTTGAATTATTCGATTCAAGACCCCTTAAATTGCATTTGTTAGATCTAGTTCGTATTGTATATATAACGTTTTGTTGTAGTTTTGTTTTATGTCTTATTTTCAGGTCTTAGTTGAAATCTAATTCAAAACACTTGAATTAGACCTGAAAATACATCAAGAGTACTTTAGTCATTTCCAGAGTTCGGGATTGTTCCTGCAAGTTGAAGAATTGGCTAAGGCAGTTCGATCGATCGAAATAAAATTGGATCGATCGAAAGTTAGATCGATCGAATTCTCCGTCTTCCAGAAAATCAGATATTTCCAGATCTTTGCATTCTTTATGCAATTCAAATCATAAGTTGGATTTTGTGGACAGAAATGGACGCCTACCAGCTCTGTTTGTGCGGCTAGAATTAACTCTTGATGATCTTTTGTAAATCCAATTCTCTATATATATGAGATTAGGGATTTAGGTTAAAACATGCATCTTTTGGGGTTTGTTCGGATTTTCTCAGGTGTATCACTTTAATTTCTCATGTTTTAGTTTACTTTGATGCACGTTTTCTGGGCATAATTCCAGAGAGCAATTTCTTCCTCTTTTTCCCACCAAATCATAGCAACATATTCTCATATTCATCAATACACATCCGAAGTTTGAGCCATACAAATCTTATGTATGTTCTACTATGCTTCAAAAAATCATTAAATCATTCAATGAATCCTTTCTTTGCACAAATCACAAAAGATATCCGGTTTTAACCAAATCATCAAATGTATCCGTAGAACGAAACACAATGAATATCCAATGTTTTGATAAATAAAAACCCAAGCAATATGAAATTATCTCAAATCATCAAATGTATCCTTGAATCACAAAAGATATCCAAGAATCATTCCACACATTGAAAAGAAGTAAAACATAGGAAAAATTAAACCAAATAAAATCGGATAGTATAAACTTACATGAAAATATTGTTGCTCTTCAATGGTGAGGCTTCATCCTCAACCTTAGTTGAAAAATTAACTACACATGACTATGAAAAATAAATTCTAAACCAAAGAAAAACTAAACTAAAAAGAAAAGAATAGATTTGGTCTCTAGCTTCTCTTTTTTTCTTGAGGCTTAGATGTCTATTTATAGGGAGAAAACAAATCCTAGAAGCCCTAGAATTCCTAGAAAAATCGGATGTTAGTCTCCTAGTTTGAGTAGGAAACTCAAAACACAATCCAATAAGGAAAAGGACTCCAAATTCATCCAAATTTGTGGTATTTTATTACGAGGCACTTTTGGCATAGCAAAATTCCGAATTAGGAAAATCCTATTTCATAAGGATTTGTATAAAATTGAGTTTGCTTTCGAACGCCACTTGATTCACCTTAATCAGATACTTGAACTGAAAGTTATGGCCAAAATACTATAACATGTGCAGAATCTGAATTCTAATCCGATTTTGACTCCAATTAGAGAAATTTCGATTTAGTCCTCTCCTTGATTTGGTTGAACATAACCACATCATCTAGGTCTTCTCAAAGTGTGCTTTCTTTCACCATAAAGCTATTGTTTTCTCTCAATGACCTGCAAAATACTAAATACTAAAACTAACCAAAAACATTAGAAAATAACAAAACTAAAGGTTTAGTAAATGCAAATTAAGGGGTCTACATATGCAATATTTGGCACTCATCAGTAGTCTTGCGAAAGAATAGAAATGAGTCATACTAACTTTAAGTAAAAGTGAAATCTAGTAAAGTAGTACGAAACTTCTCAAACCATGCCCGCAGTGCCTGCTTCAAACCATACAGAGGCCGTTTCAAGTGACAAACCTCAACAGAAGAGGAAGGAAACAAGCCAGCAAGAGGAGACATAAATATTTCTTCCTTCAGATCACCATGTAAAAACTCATTCTTCACATCCATCTGATGAAGCGACCATCCTTTCGAAAAAGAAATGGCCACAACAGTGCAAACGGTAGTCATTTTGGCCACAGGAGCGAATGTTTCCTCATAATCAACCCATACTCTTGTCGAATCCTGAGTGCCACTAGACGAGCTTTATGTATTTCAATAGAGCCATCAGCACATAGCTTAATGGTGTAGATCCATTTGCACCCAATAAGCTTAATGCTAGTAGGACAAGGGACGATGTCCCAAGTGTGATTGTCCTAAAGAGCCTAAACTTCGTCCTACATAGTTGGCGCCAACACTCTTGAGTAGAAGCCTGAGAATAAGATTTAGGTACAGAAGTAGTGTCAAGAGTAGCCTAAAGAGCGGAAGAAGAAAAACCATACCAATCCAGGAGCCGAGAAACCCTAGTAGACCAACGTGGCTCATGAAAAACAGGATCAGGTGGCAGTGCAGAGGAAGGAAGAGACAGTGGGCGATGTCACTGATACACAATACCTAGCTTGAAATGAGAAAGTGTACTAGACACATCATCAAAAGGAGAAAGCGAAATAGAGGAAGAAACATGATTAGTATGAGACGGAAAGAAATATTGATTCAAAAAAAAAATTCACATTGCAAGAAATACGAAACTTGTTACCATTCGCATCATAACACACAAACCCTTTATGAGAGTTACTATAGCCAAGAAAAACGGGATTGAGCAGCAAGCTTTTGACGGTCAATGGGAGGTAAGTGAACAAAACAAACGCAACCAAAAACATGCAGAGAATTATAATCAGGAGAAACACCAAACAAACGAGAATATGGAGAATCAAGATGCAAGGTAGGAGAAGGCAGACGATTAATCAAATATTCAGTCGTAGATAATGCTTCTACCCAAAATCTAGGAGGAATAGAAGATTCAAGCATCAATGTATGAACAACATCTAAAAGATGTCTATTCTTATGCTCGTCGACGGCATTCTATTGAGGGGTGTAAGGACACGAACACTGAGAAAGAATACCCTTCTGTTGGAGAAAAGATTGAAAAGCATGAGACATGTATTCTCCCTCAGAATTTGAGCGTAGGTTCTTAATACATGTAAGAAATTGGGTTTCTACATAGGCAACAAAAGTTTGGGAGGTGGAAAACACATCGACTTTAGAACGAAGAAAATAGACCCATGTGAAACGACTGTAATTGTCAATAAATGTCACAAAATACCTGTATTGAGCATGAGAAAGAACAAGACTCATACCCCAAACATCAGAATGAATAATTTCAAAACATGTAGAAGCACAACTACCCTGCAAAGAAAAAGGTAAAGATTTGCTTTTTCCAAGTTTACAAGGGGCACAATCAAAAGACAAGGAAGAAACCCCATTTGTATTACTCAAATAACCATGTTTTGTAAGATATGTCAAAATTACAGAGTTAGGATGACCTAATTTCTTATGCCAAAAATGTGTAATATCCTGTATTTTAAGTTACCGAGTAAAATATCTTAAAATATGATTTAAGGCCTAATAATAGGAATAATATACATATGAATATTTGTGGAATAAATATTCATCAAGATAAGTATAAATATTTAAGAGATTAAATATTTATTAGAAATATATGCATAAGTGTATAAGAGTTAAAATGGATTAGAATTAAACTAAGTCTAATTCGATCGATCGATTATAGAATCGATCGAGCGATTGTTTAATGTCTTACAATCGATCATGCGATTAGGGAATCGAACTCTTATTAGAAGTCGAAATCAATCGATTGAGCGATTTAGTTATATAGGTGCTAAACCGGATGAAAATTTGGCTAAGTATAATAGATCGATCGATTATTTTATAGTGTAAAAGTAGATCGATCGACTTACTGTTCAATTAGATCGATCGATTATTTCATAGTGTAAAAATGCGATCGATCGACTTTCTGCAGAAAACAGATTCATGCACCGAATCTCCGAAAATCTGATATTTAATACCAAATCTCCCCAAATCTTCTCCCCAGCCGTTAGATGCGATCGTTTTGGAGCAATCTTGGCCGTCCATTTCACTATAAAAGGAGCCAAATCCATTCCTTCAATTACACATCTCAATTTCTCTCCCAATCTCTCTCAAATTCTGTCTCTCTCTCTCTCTCTCTCAATTTTGGGTCCAGTAGCAAAGGTAGAAGAAATCCGAAGTTCTCTCTCTCCCATGGGTAAGTCTTTCTCTCAAGCTCTTTCTCCTTCTCTATCTCTCTGTCTCTCTCTCGACTCTACTGTGAAAGAAGAAAAAGAAGGAAAATAAGAAGAGAAAAAGAAGAAACATATTTGGTTTTTAATTAAAGTTTTATTTTAATATTGTGAATTTATGAGTTATTTGCTAAAGTAATCTAATGTTTTTTTAAGTTGTGTTTTAAACAGGATTTTCAAAGTGGAGTGATTAAATATAAAAATACGTCGTTATGATGCCCAAGTAAAAATACATTATTTTACAAAAGCGTCGTTATGCTGCCCAAATACTTTTAAGTATTTAAGGCATTTAATATATATATATATTAAGCTGTTATTCTGCTCAATTTTTATAAAAGATTAAAATAAGAAATAAGCACGAAGTTATTTTATTTCACTCATTTCTAAAGAATAATATCCGTTAACTATATTAACAAAGTTATTAAGTTTATTTGATTTAAAATAAGCCATATGTTGGCTAAAATCCATTTTGGTATCTCACTGTTTCAGTTAGAATAGCTGAAACAGTACATGCCTCAATATTATTTTAATTAAAGGTTCAAGCTATTTTGGGTTGCACAACTTTATTGTAAAAATCATGGGTTTTAACTATTATACCTATTTTTATAAAATTGGTATTACGAGATCTATTTTGATAAATAAATATTTAAAGGCCTTGATAAATGCCGTAATAAAGTCCGCATAAAAATATTAGTAATAAAATGTAATTGCAGTAATTTTACATGCCGTTACCATGACAGAATAACGATAGAAAATTAAGTTAAGGTTTGGAGTGTTGGAGTGTATTGTTAATGAATTATATTAATTCACTATTGTGTGCATTAAAATGTATTGCAGTGTATCCTTGTGTGTTCGGTTTATGATGTTAATGAAAGGGAAAAGAATGAAGAAAACAAAAACAAGAAACACCTTGTTGCTCTCACGAGTTACATCTCTTTTAAAAGGAAAGGAGAAAAATACTCTGTTTCATCTGCTACAGTAAGGGTGCAGTTTTAACCTTTTTTCTAGAAGCCTTTGTCACCAATTGTATGGAAACCCTTTCGGAAGCAAAAGAATGTAAGTATCTTTATACTTACTGAGGACGAAGCTGGTGGATTTTTCCTATAATATTGTGTCTACTGCTTTATTTACTTGTTTGCACATGTTGCTTTGCATATTTTATTATTTTAATAATATGTATAATAACAAGCTGTTGGATCTAGATCCACAGTGGGTACATGAGGCTTCACAGGAGTTCTTAGGTTCTCAGTGAATGAGGAGGCACCCGAAAAGAGGATAATAAACAAGCCACTGAAACCTTAGGATTTCAGTTATGCTGGAACTGTAGGATTCCAGTAAAAGATTAATAAAACATGGGAGATAACTCGTAAAAGGGGGACCGTAGGATCCCAATCAACACGCTAATACGGACCATAGGATCCATCACGAGAGGAGTGCTTCAAAGATATTATTAAAACTATGCATATAAAACTATCACGCCATTTCTTTATTTATTTATATATACATATACATATTCAATCTATGACTATGACTTGCAACCATAGGCCATAAATTGTATATATATAATCTTTATTTTATTTTATTTCATTATGTTGCATTTCATAAATAAATCAGCATTCATTATATTATTGGAAACAGCGGACTCACTTTGGTATTTTTGTATTGTTATTTCTATCTGTATTATTTATTAATACAGGGTTTGAGAACGAAGAGTATCAGGACTATCCAGATGCTTAGATAGATCTGAGTAGCAGTCTTTTGAGGCTAAGTTGCCTCCTGTGTTGTGGTCTCTTGGATGTGATGGACTACCCTGCTTAGTTTATCATTCCATGCACCGGTGTCAAACTCTTTTTATATGTCTCTTCGATGCTATGATATTTTGGTATTACTAATATTTTATTGAGTGTCGCTTGTGGCACGTATGTTATTATTCGAGATGTATTTATATTATTAGAACAAAGGTTATTATTTTATATATTGAGGTTATTCAGTCAGCTCTAATGTGTCATTGTAAAGAAAAAAAAATAGATATATTCCACTGCCAATATTTAACTCTGACGATGTCGTAATGCTACGTGGAAATCGAATTTTTCACTTACGTCTTTTTGTAAAAGGCGGGGCGTTACAAAATGTCTATTATTATTAGCAATAGCAGAACAACCAGCAGAAATTGAACAAGGAATGGGAAAAGACATCCCACTTTAGGCCCATTTGCTATCTCCTGTCCCAATGCTTGATCCTGCACACGACAACCAAAACGATCAAAATGAGAGAACAATTTTCTTCTACTAATTGTCCAACAGAACTGAGATTGGTAGATAAATCAAGAGACATGAAATCATTAGTAAAAGAAGACCTCAGATTTCCAACTGCAGTAATAGAAAGAGTACTGTCATCGACAATCTGAATATGCTGCTCACCATCATACTTACAAACATCATGTAAACCTACTGGACTGCCAGTCATGTAATTGGAAGCCACAAAGTCAATTAACCAAGGAGAAGTAAGAAGATGTTTCTTACCTTAGAGACCAAGAGCAGAAAGGGCAGAAATAATCATATGTTGAACCTGCTCAAGAGTAATGTTAGAAGAAGAACCTGGAACAACAGGCTGAGTAGAAGATAGGTACAAAAGTGGACTGAACAACAGTATGAAAAGCATAAGCGGATCAATTCTAATAGCGTACACGAAAATCATTAATGATATGACCCTCCTTGCAATAAATACAGAATTTATTGCTGCAATGTTTTTCAATGTGCCCAATTTCCTTGCAACTATAACACTGTGGATGAGATCTAGATCATCCTTTGCCTTGAGCAGCGTATGCAACATTAACCATCTCAGAACCACCAGTGTCTTAAGCAAGGCCAAGCTGTGAGTCGAGACCCTGTTCTTTACGCAAGAGTTCACACAGCTCGTTAATTAACCCAGCTCGTGCACTTTCAAACTTGGGTCGGAGCTTCATCAAGAATTGATCCCGCTGGCTCTCAGAGTGAACCACTTGTAGTGTTGCTAAAGCTTCTTTAGGAACCTGAGAATGCACCAATCCAGAATAATCACTCCATAGATTAATAAAACCGGAATAAAATTACTCAATAGAGAGGTTCCCCTGGCGATAGTTTCCGATGTCTAACTCCAATTGAAACTTTTGGGCAGAATTATCTTGATAATAAATTCGCCGAAGGTAATCTCACATCATCTTAACAGTAGTGAACGCACGAAGATTATTAACCATATGAGGTTCAACAGAGCTGAGTAGCTAGGAAGCAATTTTGGCATCCCTGCCTTCCCATGACCTAAGCTTCTTGGGATCAGTTGGAGCCGTAGAAGACCCATCCAAATGACCCCATAACTCCTTCCCTTTCACAAACATCCGGCACTGGAATTCTCAACTGGCGTAGTTCTTGCCAGTAAGATGAACAATAGAATTTTCTCCTGACATAATAACCACAAAAAAAAAATGGACAGAGCAGAGACATCACAACAGTTACTGCAATAGGGTGATCGAGCAATGCTTCCCAACAACACCATAATAGCAACAATCCAAACCAAAATGCGACAAGTGCAAAAAAATTAAAAATTAAAAAAAAAAAAAATCAACAACACGAGATTTGCGACAGCCCAAACCACGACAAGTGCAAGAAAAAAAATTCTGACAACCAAACCAAGATTGTGACAGTCACAGAAAGAAAATCCAACAACACCAAAATTACAATAGCTCAAACCACAACAGTTGCAGAAAAAATTTTGACAACCACACACCTTAAACCAGAATTGCAATAGAAAATATAATCAGGAAGTATAAGACCTAATTCACCGAAAACACTCCAAGACTGCACAGTACCAAAACAGAACCGCCGAACCAGAAAACCACCGCACCAGAACTCCACAGAAACTACCGAACAACAGTTTAGAGCCCACCGAAAATCATCGACAGCACCACCGATCACCTACTGCCCCAAGTCATTGAAAATTGCTGAACCAAAATTCTTCACAACCAAAGACACTCCAGTCGACAGCTACTAAGCAATGTAAACTGCTGCTACCCTCAAAAACTACCAAAAAACCAAGAAACCAAGGATTCAGCTAAACCGAGAGAAAACCACGAAAATAATTTGTGGCTCTAATACCATGTTAATAATGGTTTTGTTCAGAATATCTCTCCTTGTGAGAGTTGCTCACTTTATATGAAAATTATCAAGCTAATTACAAGGCTGAAAATCAGCCATTACATCGAATTATGCAAGGCAAGAATAAGAATAAACGCCTATTAATTATCTACCTATATACAATATACTGTTCTATATATAGCTAGACTAAATAAGGTAGAATATATGCTGCCTTAATAGACTAGGTAGGCACATATCGAGCTGTTAATTCTATTAACAACAGGCTCAACAGCGAATGAAAAAATATGCCGATTTAAGGAGAAGTGAAAGGAATTTAGAGGTGAGGCAACAAGTTTACCTCTACTTGCAACCTTACAAACATAATTTTGTGGTCACAAGGCACTCCTCGAAGCTTTCACCAAAGTTCTATAGGCCCTTTACTATTATTCATAAGGTAGGATCAGTAGCTTATGAGTTGGATTACCTCATGCAGCTAAAATCCATATTGTCTTCCACGTTTCTCAACTAAAACCCAAGTTGGGTTCTCACACAGCAACTATATCCATCTTACTACCGGTGGACTTAGACAGAGTCATTCAACCTGAGCCAGTGGAAGTCCTCACTCGTCGCTCTCATCCTAAGAATAATAGCCCTTTTACTGAGTTACTGGTTCGTTGGGCCGGCCAATCCCCTGACGATGCTACATGGGAGGATTCCTACACCTTAAAGTAGGCTTACCCACACCTTGTGGGCAAGGTGCTTTAGAAGGGGATGATGTTGTAAGGAGCTCGATGTACAAGCTCTAATGCACACAGTGAAGGGATCACAAGCAACAGTGGAGATGTTAACACGTGGCATTAATAAATAAACAGTCAGAGAAAGAAGACATCTAGCAGTGACATGAAAGTAGAGTATTCGTTTTATTTAGCTAAAGATTGTGTTTTCTTTGTAGATAAAGTGTAGTAAATGATGTAGTTTTTACTTAATGATATATAAGCAGTTTTCTGTTACTGTGTTGGCGGGAATCTTGGTAGATTGTTAAATAGGGAAAACAATGGAGAATGAGTTATTCAACTGGTTGTAAACTCAGATTGGATCTGGAGGTTTTGGTTCCTTCAATTGCCAATTTTCAGAAAACGTTCATTGTTTCTTTTATCTCTTTTCTTTCCATTTGTCTCCATTCATAAATTTCTTAAACAGATCCACAGGACTGTTACAGGACAATAGCACTTAATTCAATTAGCATAAAGAAACAAACCACTTCAACAAACAATAACAAAGTTAAACCATGAAGCCTGTGAAATGGCAAGGTAGGATCCTACAAAAAGAAGCTCAAAGTTGTCCAACACTTGAGATTCTTCTTGAAGCAAACTTTACTGGTTGAACTAGAGCTCATCCATGCCAGAGTAATAATGACGGAAAACACAAGAAAAGTCCCTGGCTTCATGGCCATCATTGCAAAGCTCTGTATATCTGCGGCAAAGAAATGTTTCATAAGTTTGCGATGATTCAACATATCATGTTGCTTTAGTAATTTCAAGCTTCTCCATCCTGTTCTTGTTGCATGATAGCTTAATTTCCACCAAAAGCCATAGGATAAAAAACTGACAAAACCTTCGCTTAAGTTCATTTTGATCTTTAGTTCGACGTTAATACAAACCTAACTCAAATTTCTAAGAGCTTAAACCTATAATAAAACTAGAAATTCTCTACATTGTAAAAGTCTTGTCACAATAATCCGAATTGTAGCAAATAAAACATGGATGTGCAACGATATATATTAGCTCAGTTCTTGCATGACAGCATTGTAATTAGAATGCTAGGGATATATTAGAACTGTAATGATGACACAAGCCAAAAACAAGTCTGTGCACTTTCAAGTAACAAAAATACGGTGCCACATTGATAAGAAAAATGAAAGCAGAGTATGAATAAATTACAGAATAAGCTTGGTTGAAAGTTACAAGTCCTAAATCACAGACTAATCTTTGAGGGAAAAACCTTGAACAGTTGGGTTTTGGGTTGGTGAGAGTTGAATATTAACACCTTGGGGAGTTTCTTTTTAAAGGCTTGACACAACATGTTGAGACACCACTTAAAACCAAAAGTTTAAGTCTGTGAGTTCCGGTCTAATAATATTATATTAACCACTCAGCCTTATCATTAGCATCCAATGTGGGACTCAAGCATGAATAATCCAATAAATCTCTCATTCCACATTTGACTCTTCTACCGTATCTCATCAAGCTACTAAACAATCCAAGTGTCACATGCCACCCCCAAGTCCAAACTTCATCATTAGGGAATCACAATCAGTCTATAGTGGGAGGAACCAACAAAACGTACAATTTCACCGTACACTTTCCATATCAAAACATTGAATGTAATAACAATCATTGGGGTTTACATTTTAGAGAGTTGAATACCAAAATTTTGAATATCTTTTTGTGAGGGATTTACATTAACCTTCTGAGACACTACTTTAACCGAAAAGCTGAATTTAAGCCTAACAATATCAAATCAATAACTATTAACCTTTATAATTTTGTACTACAAACATCATCAACTTTGAAGATGAGGAAAAGAAGCTCGAGATGAAAAGAATTTAAGGAGATGGAACCTCATTAAGTAGAATCTAGATTCTCTAAAGTTTTTTAAGATAAACACACATTAGAACTTGTTCAATGACAATCTTTGAAAATAGTTTAAACATCTATGATTTCCATATTAGTCTCGCATAAAAAGTCACCCCCTTAAATTGAAAACATAGCTCTTTTTGACTAGTGTGACATAGTATCAAGCCGATTGTAGGCCTTGGAAAATGACGGAAGACCAAGAAGGTGGAGGGTTGTAAGTTTTACTATCAATTTGAGTAGCAGCTCGCTGTAGACTATTGGTGTATCATTCCAATTTCCAACAATATGGTTCAACAAAGGTTTGGTTCTAATTACGTATAAACTTCAACATACAGCAGCATTGATGTAAGAGAACAAGATGTCTCCAACATATTTTTGGACATGACCTACAAGCTCCAAATGTATTTCATAATCTTCATATAACTCTTTTCAATCCTCATTTCTTCTTACATCCTAAACTCTTAATAGCTTTCTTCATTCTTGAATATTGAAGAATATATTTAAAATTGAATGTGTATGTGATAACTTTATTTTACACATATGCGTGACCTTGCATATGTGATTACTTTGTTTTACATATATTTGTGACCTCCACCATACTTCTTATTTTTAGCCTCATTGTTTATACCTTTTTCTGTTAGGCCATGAATCAATGCAATTTACCCAAATTATGTACTAAATGTGTATGGATTGCCTCTTTATACTGAAAAAATAAAAAGAAAATAAAGTGGTAATTTAGGATAATCTCAAATCAGTTAAGATTTATTCCAACTAATTGGTCTAGGCTACAGCATTTTTGCAAGTAAATTGTTACTTGAAGTTCTAGATTGGCCATCAACATAACAAATTCCCCTTTATACCAAGCTTGAAACCAGTTGTGCTAAAAGTTAAACGATAAGTACAACACAATTGAGTACAAGATATATTATCAGAATTACTCGACATGAAATGATAGTTAAGTGAAGTGCCCAATGATAAAATTATTAGGATAAATTGTATTTTTTTCAATCTAAACTATGAGGTTAGTTGAAATGTCCTTCCTAAATTTAAAATTTGAGCAATCAACCTCCTAAACTATAATTAGCTGCAATAGCCCTATTGTCAAAATTTCTCCAATTTCCATTACAAGTCAATCCAAATTTTAGTGCTTAGCACATCATCAAATTATCAAGTGCTTATTTTTATTTTATCTTTTCTTTGATCACGAGTTGAGCATATAAAGACTAAATTTAAAATGACAAGAATTGAAGAAATTTTAAGTGGGGAACATTGCAACTACTCCTAGTTTAGGAACTTGATTGCTCAAATTTAAAGTTTACGGTGGTCATTGCAAATGACCCCATAGTGAAGGACTACAAGGTATAATTAACCCAAATTATTGTTTAAAAAAGAAAAAGAAGAAGAAAGGAAACTGAATGACACTACAACCGTAAGGCCTAGAAGTTTGTATAAAAATGCAAAAGGACTTACATCTCTAGGGCTTCGGATGTCAACGGGCACTTTTGACCAATGTCTTTGGCTGATGATGCAGCAAGATTTAGGTCTTTAGCCTGCATCATTCAGAAAAATTTAAACTCAAAGCTCAATGACTCATGGTTAGTACGCGGGTCCAACGATTATTGGAAGAGAAATTCAAGATCATTTGCTAGGCATGTTTCAATAATATTTTATGACATGAAAAACCAAGAATCATATCATCAATGGAAAGCAAAATTAACAAATGCAGCACCTGCTGAGAACATGAATTAGATTGTATATTCATTACCATACCTCACACTTTGACCATTTAAAACAATATACTTACTGTAGAAATCAAATATGAAATTAAAGTTACCATAGAGAAATATAGCCTCTTTTTTTTCCTGGACGAGAAAAGCCTTCTACACTTTTATAAAACATAAGATGTACTAGAAAATGTTAGATTTATTGACATTTTCCAATGAGACCTAATAAACAGAAGAACTTCTACTAGCTATATGAACTTTTATGGATGTCCATTTCTATAGAATTTGATAATAAGGAAGTATTAGTGTCACTTTATGAATGAGGAAATAGATGATATACCTAAAATGCAGATGTAATCAAAGATGCATCAACAAAACTGTTTTACTCATCTTAGATTTTAGTAAGCCATAGCACCAGAATAGTTATGTTCACTGCGAACAAAGAGCTATATCTTTGCGCCAAACACAACAAAGGTCTTCACATCCCATCCAAGTGTGGCCCACTGAACGATTTGGGAACTTCCATTCCTCTCTATTTGTAATATGCCTTTCTAGGAGCAGTACAATCTGCAGCTCAAATGGTCTCTTATGAAGTCTCTATTGGTCTTATTCTTATTGCTCATGACCGTGTTTTGTACTTCAATATTAACAAAAACATAATTTCAAAAGCAACAGTCCTAGATCACTTACCATAAGCTTAGATGCGAACCCACCATCATAATTCCTCGAAGAGGGTGCTTCTTCCATCACTCCAGGAACTGGATTGTAGCTGTCACTGTCATTTGTATGTCCTTAGTATATATACATATTACTTAACCTAGATGAGATGCTAAATTTACTTAAATTTGAGCCAGAACCTGATAATATACCCCATCAGCAGAGAAATTCAATCTTACTTACCTTCTATATCTCTCAAAACAACTATGATCTGCCGGTATCTCATGCTTTAACAAAGCCATGTTTCTGATTTGTTTCAGTTAATGCAATAATGTGTTATGTGTGCTTGATATACGTTGGCGGCCCACTTCTTAATGAGAGTTTGTAACAGTTTCTACTCCAGATGGGCAGATGTCTTTACCCAATTTCAATGAGAGTTTGTTTCTATGTCGTAAAAAAAAAAAGAGATGTAGAGAAAAGAAAAGAAGAAACGGAGGTGAATCCAGGAAACATTTGGGTCTGCAAGGAACCTTTTCTTTTCTTTTTCTTTCTTTTTTTTCTCTTTTCATTTTGGGGCTATTTTAAGCACTTTCCTGCGCAACCTAATTAAAGGAAGAGCTACCACCTTAGTTCTATTTCATGCTACTGCTACAAACATTTGGTCAGGTTAAGGTAGTCTCTTAGCTCAAACTTCAGAACTGGTATAAGGAATTGGTGCTTCCATTGTAGTCTTGCTCAAAGAAGAGCATCAAATCTCACTAACAGGTCAATAGTAGAGAAGTACTAAATACCTACTCCAACAGCGAGCACTTGAAGAGTTGAATACTCTTGTCAGAGTGCTGGCAGCAATTCCCAGAGACTGGCCAAGAGCAAGGGCTTCAGAGACACCAAGCATGCTTACAGCCATTGCCAAATTATTGCAGATCTTTGCTGCCTAAACAACAAACCATGCTCAAAGTTTAATATACTAGCAACAAATTCTGATAGGCTATAAGCATTAAGCACAAGTTCAAGAACAAACTGCGAACAATTATATTTCCCGTCAGTTGCGGTGACTATCACACAGGCAACAGGGAAGTGTGTCCTCATAATGATTAAGATGATTAAGGATGATGGAAGGAAACCTGAGAAGAGTGTCCTTAAACAGATAATTTTGATCTTTTCTTAACAGTTCCCATCTTTCTAGGCGTACAACATTTGCATCATGTCACTCATGACTGGTAAACTACCACAAAAGCAAGATAAAGACCTAAGCACGATCAATGTGATTCTTTAAAAAAAAAAAAAAAAAATCAAATCAAATTTCAGCTGAGACCAGGTTTAGACCCATTTGAGTTAATGAGTTATGCTCATTTCCAAGTATGCGTTGCAAGGGCATGACTTACACCTTCTTATCCAAATAAACATGTTGGTATGGGCATGCTAGATTATAAGTAAGCAGTAGCTTATAACATTTTCAAAACACAATACAACCAGTGTTGTATTAGTGATGAAAAACAAGATGCAAACTATGTTAAATTATGCCACAGAATCTATGGATGGAAAACAAGTAAATTCAAGTGATCGCAACTTCCATTGCCACATGGATCAGAAAATACTAATTCAACAAACCAACAGATCAATCTAATTGAATTTTTGGGGCTTTCTAAGTGATTTTGTTAGCTATCCATTATACAGAGATTATCCTGATCATTTATTCTCATGGCACAGCAATAAGGCTTTCTTCATAAATAGTATAAATACTAAAAGATGCTATATAAGACCTAACCCATTGCCTGGTATGCACTACAAATTTCTATGAGTCAAGACTCACTCATATTTAAATTTCAAAATAGCTACATTTGAACTTTCAGCTCTGCCTAGAAAGATGAGAATACAAAGCATGGAAACAACCTACAATTAATTTCTATGAGTCAAGACTCACTCATTGTTTAATATAATATTTTTCACAACATCTGACCCCAACTACGTGGTCATATGCACACTTCTTTGTTAGTCCAAGTCAATAGGATGACAAGCAAAGTAAGATCCGCCTTGGAAGGGAAATAAAACAAATAGCTTAAAGAGTGTATACTGAGAGTATGAAATTATTTTTTCTATCATTAAATAACATTTAAATACTCTATAAAAAAAAAATACAAAAAATAACACCAGAATGTTGTAACAAGTATGTATGAGAACTTACTGAACCATTTCCTGTTTTCCCACAGTATATTGTGTTTTTGCCCATTGAAAGGAATAAGGGTTTTGCAGCCCGATAGGCTTCCTCAGATCCACCAACCTGGACAAAATGTTAGCCTTGGTTCATAAGTTGATTATTATCAGAGCACAATACTTTGGTGCCATCAACCTAACACGGCCTCCTCGACCTCTAGTACCAAGGACTTTTTTCCTAGCCATACACAATCCCCTCCTTTACATCAAAAAATGCCCCCTATGATAACTGAATGTAATTCCAAAAAGAAAAAGAAATCTGTAAAATGTTAAAGCAATGGCATAACCAATTAATATCTTTGAGAGAAAGGCTATAATTAGATACAGTATAGTTGAAATCCATACTTGCAAACTTTGCTGGACTTGCAAATTTACTAACTTAAAAGTGATTGAATTGTGCAATTCTTAATGTTTGAGGCCTAAACAAGTTGGCTTCTGGTTAGAATGCTTCACCTGCCAACTTGGTTAGCATTTATGGATATGTTACTCTTGAATTTAAGCAAATAGCAGGTTGCCAGATTGGTCCAGGATTGGCATTTCTCAGATAGGTCAATTTTGAGATTTTTAGTCCAATTTTAAACAAGTAGAGTACAGTTTAGGTGGATGGATGGACTTAAACCAATGCCAATCATTTCCAGCCACAAATATATGTAATAAGAAGTCACCGAAGAAGATGAGAAAAAGGGGAAGCCATAACAGTTCTTGATTGTAATTAGTGCAGTATAAAATGTAACATGTTCCTTTTATGGCCGAAAAAGAAAATATCCTATACCCAGGTTCTTACTTTTTCTATCTTACTAAACCCATCCAAGTTAAGACCCCACATAACTAGTTTCACAGCACCAAAAAGAAACAATGGATGAGGTAAATAACTGTATCAGAGAAGTTCAGCTCGTTTACTTCCATTATTCCATATAGCCAAAATTGGAAACAAAGCCCAATTAAACTTAAAATTAGTACCATATTCTGATCAGCATCCATTCATCATATGCTCCACAAAAACAATTAACAAATCAACCCTGCAATGGCTATTATGAAAAAATGCCATTCCCCACTCCCCAGCCATATTCTGAGTTCAGATTATGCAGATTAAACAAAATTGATGTACATCACTTAGGGATAAGTCCAAAGTGTTTCCACTAATCAATGCGTCATTCTTTCCATTCTAAGACCATAATCAAATCAGAATGAATTCAATATCTTGACTTTGAAGGTCAGAAGTGAAATTATACCATGAAAGTAAGTGTCCCAGCTTCTGCAGCAAGAACACCTCCAGATACAGGAGCATCCAACATGACAGGGTTCACCCAGTGATCTACAAATAATACAACCTGTCAGTTAATTAATATAGGAAAAAAAAAAATGGGTCAACATATCTAAAGAGAAAATTTGTGATATAATGTATTAAAATTCCACTCTCCCCCCTAAAGGGGCCCACAAATCTCTGGTTCATGTTCAATATAAAGGCAAGTTTCACAGAAAGTATTTGTTTAAGACTCAAAGAAAGTTCAAGAAATGCAGCTCGAAGATAATTCCTAATTTTTAAGATGAGTCTGATCCTATGACATACGATGGCATACTAGGTGATCCATACTTTCAAGGTAATGCTAGATTTATGCTACATTATGGAGAAGGCACTGATACATGTTCGGTACATCTTTAGCCATGGTGTATTGAACAATTGATTATTCAGATGCAGCGCTATTTAGTTACACTCTGTATTTCCTCAATATCCATAGTAAATTTTGATTCTTGGTTTATATTTCTTACCTTCTTAGTAGACAAAACTTAGTACCTTCAATATTCATTTTGAATATTTCATCAATTTCATAATCTAGCTTAAATCATATTAACTTACTACAAAAGCAAGTCAGTCTCTGCAATTATTCTTTTCAACATAGCATTAAAGTGTCGCGTTCTAAGACCTTGGCTCCATGGATAGTATTTAAGTTTATAATGTTGGTGTTTTCTAAGTGTGTCTCTTATCTGTTTACTTATGTAACTCTTCCGTTGTAATTCATTTGATGATTCCTTCTTCTCTGTTCTTGTGTATGGATCTTGATTCAAGGAGAGAGAGAGAGAGAGAGACGTAGTGAGAAGCAGAATCTACACACTAGACTTTACAACTCTTCTATAAGTCCTAGAAAATTCTAAGAATTTTAGGGAATAGGGAAAACTCTCTCAAGAGTGTTTCTTATTGATAAAATTGAAGAATAATATCAACCGGGTGTCTAGACGGTCCTTATGGTGTTTAAATAGAAGTTAAGGACGCAACCATTAAAAAAAATTACAAAACTAGCCTTTATTGAAATTATCACAAACTCGCTCAAGTGAAGGTCAAGCGAGAGTCGAGCAAAGTTTCTCTCCCACTATTAGTCACTTCGCTTGAGGGAGTTTGCGATTATTTCAATAAAGGTTAGTTTTGTAATTTTCTTTTCAAAGTTACATGTCTAACTTCTATTTATGCACAATAAGGAGGGCTTGGCCCCCAAATTTATGTTATTCTTCAATTTTATTAATAAGAAACACTCTTGAGAGAGTTTTCCCCTATTCCCTATAATTTTTAGAATTTTCTAGGATTTATAGAAGAGTTGTGAAGTTTAGTAAGTGCAAATTATGCTTCTCACTACGTCACGCTGCATCAGTCGGTATTAGAGCTCAGTTGCACTACATCAGTTGATCTCAGAGCCCAGCTGCGTTGTATCAATTGATATTAGAGCCCAACTCCTCTCCTACCATAGCACACAGAGGAGCATGTGGGAGAAGACATGCAACCATTGGCGATGTGTGTGAATGCGATGAGGCAGCACATGATGACCAACTAGAGGCATGTTTGCAATGAATGGAGGAGCGATTTGATCAATTTGGTGACACGATTGAAGCATTGGCTGCTCGATTTGCCACTACTGCCATTGCTAATAGTTGTCACCATCAACCAAATCTATGTTCCGTAAAGGAGAAGGATGGGGATAGTGTTGAGGAAAGCCCATTAATCCGTTTACAGGGTGTAGAGCGAGGAGGGAGTTGTTCCTTGGTTCCTAACAACGCTAGCAAATGGAAGGCACTTGACATATCAAAGTTTCAAGGTTGTTTAAAGTTCAAAGAATTCCTGGATTGAGTTGCCGCTGTGGAGGATGTCTTGGATTTCAAGGAGGCCCCTGACGATAGGAAAGTTCGTTTGGTGGATACCAAAGTACAGATGGAGAGCCGATGTGTGGTGTTAGCTGGTGAAGTAAAGTCGAGTCTGCTAGGGGAAGTCAAAGATCAACAGTTGAGAGAAATTGTTGAAACACATGAGAACGGTGTTCTTACCCCATAATTATGAGAGGAAGGTGTATCAATAGCTTCAGAATCTCAGCCAGGGAACGGATTCTGTGGATGAATGCGTTGCAAAGTTCTTTAGGCTGGTGGCACATGTTGATCTTGCAGAACTAGACAATTAGTTGGTTTCAGGGTACATTGGAGGTATGAGGCAACAGTTTCAAGATTCTTTTATTTGATCCTGTTAATGTATCTGAAGCCCATCAAATGGCCCTACATTTGAAAAAGACTATCTAGGAGGTCAATGGTGTAGTAGAGGGGGGTGGAAGGTAGTAGGCGCGCAAACCCCACACTCCTTAATTTCAATGTTGTTCCACCTACACAGAATAGAAAGAATAGATGGCAAGCGAATGTGCAACCTAATAGGGCAGCTCCGACTAGTGCCTCTACACAGTGTTTCAAGTGTGGTGAAGTGGGTCATAGGATGACAGATTGTAGGAAGGGAGACCGTTATGATACAGGTTGTTTGTTGATAAGGAAGAATATGTGGACAATAATTTGGTTGATACTGAACAAGGGCTTACATATGATGAGAAGAAAGGGAGAGGAGCAGTTTGTCTAGGGAGATGAGGGTCCTTTGTTAGTTATTAAGAGGGCATTCTTCACACCTCATAAGGGCAATGATTGGCATCACAACAATATCTTTCAATCCACTTGTACTGTTGGGTTTAAGATATGTAAGCTTGTGATTGATTTAGGGAGATGTGAGATCATAATTTTTGAGGAGGTTGTCAAGAAATTGGGGTTGGAAACAGAGAAACACCCTAGTCCCTACAATTTGGCTAGAAATAAGAAGGAAACAAAATAGTTTTCTATAAGCGTTGCTTGGTTTCCTTTTCCATTGGGTCCAAGTATAAGGATAGTGTGTGGTGAGACATCAACATGAACGCTTGTCACCTTCTGTTGGGTAGACCCTGGTATTTTGATAGGGTAGCAATACATGATGGGAAAAATAATACCTACAACATTGTATAAGATAAAGTAACTATACTCCTACCAACTAAAGAGGTTGAGCCCAAACCCTCTAAAGAAAAAAGGTACAAATCTCTAATCGAAAAAAGGGTTCATTGATGAGATGTTGGAGTCTATGGAGAATTTGGAGGTGGAGCTGAATGGGGCAAAAGGTTTAAATGATTCTGCATGTCATCAAACTCCCATTGGAGAGAATTTTCTGGGACAGAAGACAATAAAGCTTCTAGAAACAGAACAACAGCTTAAGGTTATAGAGGACTTGGATGTGACATTATGCAAAACGGTTGATGAACTGAAAACGGGATGTGAGGATTCAAAACTGATTAGAAACAATCTAAAGAAGGAAATCAGAAAGGCAGCAGATCTAGTTATTCAGATTAAGAAGATCCCCAAGGATACCGTCAAGTATATGGTTCCTTTCCATGGTAATTCATCAGGAGATGGCACAAGTTCGAGGGAAAATTCTCTCCAACCTGGGGAGGATGATGCAGTCCGGTTTACACGTGGCTTCATGCAATCCAGCAAATTGATAATCATGAAACAAAGCAGGCCAGTCGGAGTAAAACAACCACATCTTTTGATTGCATTATCAGATGAAGGCCAGGTTGGTAGCTTTGGAAATCTGATTCAAAGGGATACAATTTTGTATTTCACAAAAATTTTCCAATTCCAACATTTCATAGGTCAAAATGGCCTGTCACTAGAAGTCCGAAAATCTGGTGCAGGACTCTTGCGCGAATTTGCGATTTATTTCAATAAATGCTAGTTTTGTAATTTTCTTTTGAGGTCTGCGTCCCTATCTTCTAATTAAGCACAATAAGGATTGTCTAGCCACCAAGTTGATGCATATCTTCAAACTTCTACTGACAACCCATTTTGACCAAGTAGACGTTGGAACTGGAAACTTTTTGCAAAATAAAAAATTTGCGCCCTTTGAGTTAGCTTTACAACGCCAACAAACTGGCCTTCATCTGATATCGGAATCAAAAGATATGCTTGTTTTACTCCAACTGGTTTGCTTGGTTTCGTGATTATCAATTTGTTGGACTGCATGACATCTCTGCATCAGAGAGAGAGAGAGTGAGAGTAAAAAGAAGTCGTGAGGAGTGCTCCACATCCATATTTGTGGATACACTACTATATAGCCAGCATCTGCACATGCAGACAAGACAAGAACTTCAAAAGTGGCTAAATTATAATATACAAAACGGTAAACAAACATATATGATAGCAGAGTAAGTATGACAATGACTAGCTAGCAAATGGAGTTAAAACACAGTCTGCTTGGTATTTTAATAACTATTTTTACCTTTCTTTTCCTTTAAAATACATTTAGATACAGTCACAGAAAGCTTTCTCGACGTTTGTGGATCAATAGTAGATGAATCTATTAATAACTGCGGTCTTAGGAGATTTCCACCTTGAAGCAAACCATTTGGTCCAGTGAAAACATCAACTACCTACATAAATTTTATCAGCATGTTGATTCTGGCATCAATACTAGGAAAAAAAAAAAAATCATTCTGATATCTACATAGAGTCAATGACATCAAAATGTCTGAAGTAAGAAGCATTGTATAAACATTTACAAAACAAATTCAAGTCTATACTCTACTATTCATCAACTTAAACTCAACCTATCAAAATTTGAGTTGGTGCTCGAGTGGAAAACAGAACAGCGCTAATGAAGATGTCTTATGACTGTTAATAATTGAAATAACCACTCGTTTTAATTTCTTTCTTTTTTACTTATCAAAAAAATAATTAAAACAAGTGGTTATTTCAATTATTCGATATTTTCAATATGGACTCTCCAGAGAATATGCAAATTTTCATTTATATGTTTTAGTGATTGATTTATGAACCTAGAGACTTATCTAATTCATAGAATCATAAATGACTTGGAACAAGTTACATTTGTTTATAAGTAATTTTTGGCCCCAAGGGGAAGGAGGGGGAGATTCGAACTAGTAACTTATGCTTCATGAGGCGTGGTCCCAAGCCGATGAAGCTACCATTGAGGTTGGTACAAGTTACATTAAAAACAGTTTAGCAAAGCTGATTGGTACTTCAAAGCCAAAAGCTATGGAATCAATACTTTCTTCTTTGGAGATGTATCATCTCCTAGGTATTTTCTATAATATAGATCAATGATATCTTCTAGATCTTTTTCCTTTTTTTTAATAAGAAAAACATTTTTTTTTCAAAATAGCCAAACAGGTATCACTTACATACACGTGGACCGTACAAATAGCAATGCCTGTAAGGCTAATTTTTACAAGATAAGTAGTGCAGAAAACCAAGAAAGAATGGTCGTATCCTCAAAACTAAGCAAATAAAAAGCAAAGGCAGATAGCGATTACTATGATAATCAAGATAGATCCTTAATTCAATGCATTTTTCTTATTCTGATTACATATTCAACAATCATTAATGCAAATAGATGGACTTCATACAGAAGCTGAGAAGCAGAAATGAAGCTTTATTTCGTCCACTGATTATGGGGATAAGTATTATGTTCATAGTTCAGTTGTATATTAAGCAATTACTAATTTCAAATAGTGATGAATTATTCTAATATAAAATCTGAATTTTTGCATATCTTTACAATCTTTAGTGCAAATATGGTTTCACTTCTCTGGAACCGGAGCTTATGATATTATAGAAAGAAATTGACATTAATTCACCAAATTTCAAAGATATGTTAACTCTTTTTTGTTTGTTAGCACTCACATTACGGATGAAAAGATTTTCTAAGACAATTGGAAGAAGTCAAGAAGCAAAAAAGAAAAAGAAAAAGCAGTGTAGGCAAAGTATGTGATTGGGTTCTCAAAGTATGTGATGGGGCCTTCAACTAGATATATTGGCAGATTTAAAATTCCAATGGCTCTTACTAAAGATCATTAAGAGACCATACCATTTGTAATTTTTAAGGACATAATTACAAGGGCATATATTAAGAGTTCCCAAGTGCCTGTCATTGGTCAAGAATACAGGTTCAGTTGATGAACAAAGAGTAAAGATATAATTCTAAATTAAAACATTAGGCATACATTTAGAATCTCAAGAATTGAGGATGAGCCAAACTAAACTACAGTATTTGAAGTTCAAGTTAGATAAAAGTAAAATAAAATATTGGTAATGACTATGAGATGGCTAATTCACATTAAATAAAAATTTATGGATAATTAATCACCTTTAAATGGAAAGGAAACTTGATTAGACTGTATGGAAGTAATCCGCTAAATATATGTTCCTCAAATTAATTGATGAAAAGTCCACATTAACATCCAATGAAAAGTTCACATCACATTAACATATTGGAGAAGATGAAGCTTTAACTTTGATAAGTTACTACATCTTGGAAGAAACACGGTACTAAACTGTGCAAACAACAGAATAGATTTTCTATTTAAGAAGAGAAAGAGCAGATGGAATTATAGAAGTATAGAACTCACATGGGATGAAGAAGGCAACATTGTAATTACAACATCACTTGCTTCTGCAACTTCAAAAGGTGTTTCTTTCGTCGGAACTCCCATGTCAGAGAACTTCTTCAAGACATCACAGTTTCTGAAACAAGAAAATTGTCTGCATTAGTTCACTATATATATATGCATGGTCAATTTTTCATGAACAGAACATCCCAATATAATTAATGGCACATTTGAAAGGGCTTAATTGCCATGAATTACATGTTCATTGCCCTCCACAGATGCATAGCATGATTCGAAGTCTGCATTGACTTGAACATTTCTTATTTCCAAACATTAAAAAAAAAAAAAAAAAAAAAAAAAAAAAAAAAAATTAAAGAATTTGAAGAAATCATAATACTAACTTCAGGAAAAGAAAAAGTTCAAATACATTACATGTCATGAACAGCTACTTTGTATCCAGCCTTTATTAGATTATTCACCATTCTGAAGCCCATATTTCCCAGCCCTATGAACCCAACACTCTGTAAGACATCAATGGTTTGAGAAAAGTTGAAGTAACTCTGCAAAATTGCATGAAAATCTAGAAATCCCATAAGGAAAAATGTCATTTTTAACTGGGTCTGAAAAGTGAAAACCAAAGAAGCGATATCTACGGTAGCTCAACAGTAACCTGATACAAGAAAAGCAAGACTAGGAAACAGCCTTGAGGGGCATAACTAAGCTTGATTATAAATCTTTTAGAGCTTGAATTCCCCAGAAGGCCACAAGATAAAGCATAAAATCTTTTCAAATTTCAAATAAAAGAAAAACAATGAAATCACAGATTTCATTGTTTAACAGAGAGTAGCTCATTTAAGCTGTCTCGAACATGGAATTCATTCCAGACCTCAATCCGGCAACAACTATAGTCTATATAGCAGCATCATATGAAATTATATCTCAGTACTTTTAAAGTCGAATTTAGAAACCCCCCAGGGACTCCATATCCCTCAAAAAAATTGCAAACTCAAAGCAAGATTTTTGAATTTCACAGATGTGGAAGATAAAATCCATCAACGGTTTCGCAGAGTAATTAAATTGAAGAGTCTGATTGTGTACCTTAAAAACGTATATTCTTAAAAAAAAGTTTGAATTACAAAAGCAGGTGAAGCAACTAAAGTTGTTTCATTCACACGAAAGAAACTAGCTGATCATTTCCTCATGCAATGTACCCAGAAGAAAAGCCATCAAAACAAAACTAGCCCATCAAGCTTCTCACATACTAAATCAAGACTCAGCATATAAAAGATTGATTCTTCGTATCTAGGAGCCCAAAGGACTTGAAACCAATGGTTTCATGAAAAGGGTATACTAAAGCTGTTAAAGCAAAGAAGAAGAAGAAAAGCCCACCTCAAACTGGGATGAGGAAAAACTGCGTATGGAGGAGGAATGCAAAGGACGAGATATGAGGTTGGAGTAGCACTTGGATAAGAAAAACAGTGCTCTTGCTCTGCAAATCGCCATAGTTATCTCGTTCACTACGTGCAGATGAAAAGCAAGTTATTATCGTTACGCTAACCCGGCCAGTAGTACGTTCAGTGGAGATGATAAACGAGAAAATTATATATTTGTTTTGTTTGTCTTTTTCTTGCCAACTCTTTTGTTTGGTTCTGCTCAAGAATATTATGCGCATGGAGATGTGATTATTGCTTATATAATCACATCTATAACAGCATTATGCGGTGATTACTTTTAAATAACCGCATTTATCCGCTTAGCCGTTCGGTTTCTAACCGCAATTTGCACGGTTATTGGGATTATTGAAGGCAAAATGCAAAATCGCATCGTTAATCGTTTATCAAGTAATGGGTCTTTTAGATATATTTTATTGTTTTGAGTGTTTTTTGGGCCTCTTTTTACTACCTATTTTAAACGATTTTGAAATTGTCTTGGGCCTGTTTTAGTGCTTTTTTGTTATAAAAAAAAAAAAAAAAAAAAAAAAAAAGCTTTACGGGGTATTGAATTTTGAGAATTAGAATTGAATTCTAATTCTATTTACAAATATCGAGGTAAGAAATTATGTTTGGGTGTTGAATTTTGAGATTGAAAAATATTATATTTTAATGGTAAGAAATGATTGATAGTTTAAAAAGTTGTGTATAATAATTGGTATTTTGAAAAGTTATGTGAAATAATAATTTAAATAATAATAATTTATTATATATTGATAATTTAATTAAAAATAAATAAATAATTTTTATAAAAAAAATAATTGAAATCAAAATTAAAAATTAAAAAAAATAAAAATAAAAAATGAAGCAAGGGGTGGCCGCGCGCCACCCCCAGAGGAGGTTGGGGGTGGCCGCGCGGCCACCCCAGTGGTCGGGGGAGGCCGGGCGGCCACCCCCAAGGGTCGGGGATGGCCGCGCGGCCACCCCCAGTAGTCGGGGGAGTCCGCGCGGCCTCCCCCCAGGGTCGGGGGTGGCCGCGCCTCTGTTTTTTTTTTTTAATTTCTTTTATTTTTTTTTATTTAAATTATTAATATTAATTTCTTTTATTTTATATTGATTTAAATTATTAATATTAATATTTTTTTTAGTCAACTTTTTCTGCGCTGGGTCCCACCAGTAATCTGAAAGACAGTCAAGTGGACTCAAAATTCGGGTCAAAATCCGGATTTTTAGGCGGGTGGGTGGGTTTTAGAAAAAACCCGGATTGAATAATTATTCATTTCTAATGCCAAACAGATCATTGTGTTTTAGATGAAACACAATACCAAAATGACATATTTGTGATATTAAGCACATAAACGCTGTCATTTTGTGACATTCCGATTTAACGAGATTCTCTAACGGAATGCGGTAACGGTATGAAAATGACAATTTCATACTTTCTTTTAGTCAAGATGTCAGTTTATGCTACTGATAGCATATTGACAATGGCCGGTAGTTGATAGAGAAAAAAGGTAATTACTCCAAAACCAAAACGCACGTTTGATTTAAAAATTAGGAACATGTTCAGGTATAAAAATTAGATATGCGTTATTTGCACAACTCTTACACAACAATTGTTGTGAAGCTAACATATCTCTAAAAATTATGGGTCTATAAAATAAGAGCCGGTTTAGAGACTAAAAATTATGAATTCACACCACATGTTGTAATTCTAAGCCATTTTAAGGCGAGTTTTGGCTTTGATGTGTCTGTGTGTGAATAATAATAATATGATATATGATATGATAGGTCGAATTATGATCTGACAATTTTAAATATATGTCTCAACTCGATCCGAACCCTATATGCGAACATAAATTGTTGCCCCTAACTTTTAACTAGAGATTTTTGTGGGTACCATACTCTAGAAGACCAGACCTCCCATACTTACTGGAGACCTACTGTAAGATTTTTCAGCAGCCAGTTAACAATCACAATTGTTAGCAAACAAATCTTTCTTTCAAGCACTTGCGCATCTCAGTTAAACGGGATGGTTCTTTAAATGGAGATGGCCTCCAGAAGTTGGGTTCTTTAAATGGAGATGGTCTCCAGAAGTCACACAATTGGTGTACAAAAATCAGAGGCACATGGTGGGAATAGGCCACCAATCAATGATCACTTTTTTTGAAACTATTTCCTAGGCCAATTCCCAATTGCTTTGTCATTGGGAAGGCATATAACAAAGCAAAGGTGAGATCATCATGATTGCAACATTTAAAACTTTCCCATTGAAATATGCTCCAATTTTACAACAATGGCAATATAATTAGCTGAGCACGCAAAAAATGCCACAACCAAGAATTCAGAAAGGGAGGCCAACGAGACATTAAATTCCCAGACAAATTGGATTCCAACTCCAAACTAAATAGATGAAAGATCTTCATATATGGTCTTGATACCTGGCCTCTCAGAAACTGATCTTATACATCTTAAAGCTATTCCAAGGACCTCCTTCATTCCCTTCTCGGTAGCCGGATTACCCATTTCTGGCATCACTGCAGGATCAAAACAGTCCGAGCCACGACCCTCAGCCACCCTTAACCGCACCCAATCTGTCAAATCAACCCCTCTCTCTTCACCAGAAATAACATCACCAGCACACCTTCCTGTTAAAAGTTCCAACAGTATCACTCCAAAGGCATAAACATCAGACTTGAAAGAGGGAATTGGTTTCTTGGAAGCAGCCAACTCTGGTGCCCGATAACCTAAGACCCCAGCATCAAGAATCTGTTCACTGGTGCCAGCCTGGGTCATGAGGCGGTGGAGGCAGTAATCAGCAACACGACCATTCAGATCAGGCCCATCTAACAGAATATTTGTTGCTTTAAGGTTACCATGTGGTACGGCACGATCAAAATGGAGATAGTTCAGGCCACGTGCAACGTCAACCGCTATTTTGAGCCTTTGGACCCAGGTTAATGGTGGGCCTTTTCTTCCTGGCCGATCTGAAAACAGAATGCATCAGAAGTTAAAAACCTGGTACTGAAGCATGAAAGAAAATAAATAAAAAATAAAATAATAATAATAATAATAATGGAAAATAGCTTGTTTTCATTTGGGTTATAGTAGAACTTTTGCATAAGCCATAAGCTTGTAAAGAGATTGGCGTGCATGAAGCCGCCACATAAGAGAGTCATATTGTTTGAATCCTGAAGTTCTAATAAACAATCCAAGTTATCTTGGGTACCACCTATATGGTGTAATCAGGTGACTAACAATACTGGTTCATGCCAAACACTCAATCAATTGTTTACCAACTACTTGTCTGATCCTCGAGATAGATGCCAGTAAAAAGAATCAATAACATTAGTGTCAAAAGGATGATCCTTTCAAGCTATGACTAAAGTTGCCGATTGAATGGTGAACTGATTTAAAAGTTTTGGTATCTGATTATACACGAATTTAATAAGCCGGTCTCCCAATTCACCAGAAAAGTTTTGTTGATGGTGTTTATCCTATTTGGGGCTACTAAGAATGTCTTAAGCAAGAGAAACAATGATTGTGTAGGCCCTTTAAAAGTATAATGCCAATTAGTAAGCTAAGTCAGCAAAGTAATTTTATATGAAACAACCATGGTATGAGAATCTAGTTGCTCTTAAAAGTATTGATGCTATCAATTATTGTTTAACACTACTGTTTGGCACATCATGAATTAGATTTAGCACAAAGGATGCTGAAATCATGCCATTCTACCAGTCAATTAATAACACATCTCTGTAAACAAGTAACATAAATAACCTCATACAGCTTTAATCAAGTAAAGTGAACTTTCCCATCAGACAGGAAAACTAGGGTAACATGCACAGGACCAACAATAATTCGCCCATTAAGATATTTTTGGTGTAAGTTCACTAACACTAACTTATCTTTGAAATATAGTGAAAAAACTGACTATTGCGCTCATTGCGAATATCATTAAATATCTCGAATTTCCAACAGAAAGTTTCAGATGAGAAAGGCTGCAAACAGAGCACTCTCTGAACATGATGTCTCCCTTCATTCTATACTTCTAGCCTAACCTACACTTCACAAGCTTGATAAATTTTGTAAGCATTTAACCTTTATTTATCTCACCAGATAATGGAATCAAATACGAAAGAACTGTTTAGTTGGACTCATATAAGGTCTCCTACGAACTGATCTGGTGTGTATGCCAAAAGATATGCTTAGATTTATAGATTAAAATGAAGCATGGCAATTTGTGAGCATCCTCATCGTAATTGTGGTTTAAACTTTAAATTGCTTCGCATTAATGTGCATAACATAATTATGCTCCATGACAACTGTATAATCAAAGCAAGGTGAAGGGAAAAGTGTTACCATATAGAAAGTTTGCAAGACTTCCTGGTGAAATATAATCTGAAAGAATGAGTTTCTCATGCTGTGTGGGCCCCCAATAGTACCCTCTCAAACCCACCACATTTGGATGTCTGATGTTTGCAAATTTTTTAGCCTCCTTAGCAAACTCTTTTCTCTGTTTTGCTACCCCTTCTCTCAGCCACTTCACAGTCAAGAACAGCCCATTATCCAGTGTTGCCCTATAAGAAGTCCCATGGCTGCTTCTTCCCAATACTTCAGCTGGGGCCCTGGACAGCTCCTCAGGTGTCAACATGATGGTATCATCGAGAAAATGCAGCTCACCAACCAATCGATCTGGTGACCTCACGTCAAGTCTTGCAAAGTGCTCAGCAGGGAAGGAATCCCCAGACTCCGGTGACCACGAGAAATGGCTAGTTTTTGATGGGGACAAGCCAGTTACAGCTCCCAGTTTCTCATCAGGACTAATTATCTCGGATGATGATCCTTTCCGTGAAGCCACAAGATCCTCCGCTGAAACAATCAAAGCACCACCACTGTCCGTTCCACTAATGCCAGAGGGATTTGGTGGAGCTCGCCTGCGGATGTCTTTATTTATAGTACGTTCTGATGGAGTTCTCCTTGATATACGGATGTAATGTACAAAGATAGCAAGCAGGATAAGAATGAACACAGCAACCACACATGCAACTATAATTATCACTATGACAATAGTGTTCATTGATTTCCTCTTGTGGTTTTCGGATGGAGAATTGTTTGCTCCAGAAGGACCACTAGGAAAACTTAACCTAGTATTTCCAGGGTAGAAAGAAGAAAATGGGAATTTTCTCAGGTTTTCAGGAACAACCCCCGAAAGATCATTATGCGAAGCATTAAAGCTTTCAAGGCTGTTAGGCAAGTTTCCTGGTAAAGAACCTGTAAAGTGGTTCTGCGATATATCCAGTGAGCTTAATGAGCTCATGTCAGCCATGGAAGTTGGCAGAGAACCAGAAAAGTTATTTCCAGCAATATTGAGCACTTGAAGTCCAGTCAATGACCCGAATTGATCAGGAAAATAGCCACTAAAACGGTTATGAGAAAGATCAACAATCTGAAGATTGCCCTCACTAGGGGAAGGAGGAGAGAACTTGGCATCACCAGTCAGTAAATTATTTTCAAGATGAAGCTCTTGCAAAGTGGACAATGTTAACAGATCAGCAAGAAGCTGTCCGTTTAACTGGTTGGAGCTGAGATCAAGAACTCTAAGCTTTGGATACTGAGCGATAACAGTTGGCAGAGAGCTACTAAGAAAATTATGGGAAAGGTTGAGATAATTCAAACGCAAAAACTGTGGGGTTACCTCAGGGATACCCCCTGTCAAATGATTCAGACTCAGATCAAGGAATTCTATGTTCCCCCATTTTACCATCCTGCTTAAATTACCTTCAAATTTGTTATTCGATAGATCAAGTACAGCACAGCTTCCAGTGAGCAAAGGAAGCTCTCCTGTGACCCCATTCGAGGAGAGATTAAGAATGTGCAGAGTTGTTGATGTAATCATACTTATGGGCCCTGAAAGATGAACATGAATGTGAGAGACAATTATTTATAGTATATAGTAGCAGTGCAGACATGGGCCAGTTGAAGTGAACATAATATGTATATAAATTCCACTTTTTCCAGGAAAACCAAAGTTAGCTGATCAAGTACCTGACAGATTGTTGGCACTCAAATCCAGTTCAGTTAATACCAAAGAATCTCCTTTCAATAGGCCATTAGGAATGAACCCTGAGAATCTGTTATTGCTGAGCTTGAGGACTTGAAGCTCATAAACAAAATTAAATCCAGGCAATTCTCCAGACAGCTGATTGTAGCTCAGATCCAACACCTTCAAGTTTTCAAAGACCTGTAGCTCACCTGCACTCACCAGTGATCCCGTGAGCCGGTTGTGGCTAAGATTCAAATACTTAATAGACTCAGATATTCGCGGTAAAAACTTCTGCGGCTGTGAACTAGAACTAACTAGCATGTTCCCACTGAAATCAACATGGGTGGCACTTGATAGAAACAAAAATTCCACGTCCAGCTGACCATCAAGCATGTTTTCATGCAAGTCGAGCACCTCAAGACCAGAAATCAGCTCAAAGCCTTTAGGGATTCTCTTGGTAAAGCCATTGAAAGATAGATTTAGAGATACCAGTTTAGTCAGCTTCGTCAATGATGTTGGCAGTGGACCAGAAAAGGAGTTGCGGCTCAAGTCCAAATTCAGGATTGATGCAAGACCAGATATGGAATCCGGAATTGAGCCAGAGAAGTTGTTCCCAGACAATGAGAGGTTCTGTAAGCTGGCTAAGTTACCAATCCCCAGTGGTAAAGACGAGGAAAACAGATTTTCAGATAAATCCAGAAACTCGAGGCTTCTCAAGTCAGCTATGTTGTCAGGAATCTTGCCCGATATAGAATTGTTTGACATGGAGAGTTTCACAAGCTTTGTGAGGTTCGAAAATACACTCAAGTCTGCATCAGCAGAGAGAGCCAAGTGATCAAGAACAACCCCAGCAACGTTTCCACCGTTACAAACAATTCCATTCCAAGAAGAAGGGCAGCCATTAAAGTCAATAGACTCCTCATTCCATGAACTAAGGACATAACCAGTGGGATCATGCTTGATACCCTTCTTGAATTCGAGCAGCGCCAAAATGTCCTGTGAAGGAAGCTGCCCCAACGCACAGAGGAAAAATAGGGATGCCACTAAAAGCTTAATGAGCTTCATATAGTCGTGTCAATTGCTTCACCAAAGCAACGAAAAAGCACAATGTGAAGAAGACAAAAGAGCTTTTCAGCTTACAACCCACAGATTCGAACAGGCCCAACTGACTTCCAGACCACTTACAGTGAAAACAGAACAGAACCCAGCAACAACTTGGCAACCCTTCCCTCCATACTATGAGAAATCAGCCTAATGTAGTCAAGAAAATGGGGTTTCAACCTCCCAAAACCGCAACTTTAAACAAACCCTACCAAGCCACCGACTATTTTACAGTAAAACAAGAGGCTTGCAACAACCTTTCTTCAAAAAATACGAGTAATCACCACTTCGGCAAACAAAACAAGAACTTAGAACAAAACAAAGCAACCAAAATCCCCATATGTATTCACCAACCCAATACTTTTTACTCAAAAACAACCAAACGTTTGGAGACCAGAGCCTCAAAATACTGCTCCTCCTCCATTTAAAGTCAGAAATACATTAATGCTTCAGCAAAGAACAATTTTTAACAACACAAAGCCGACCCATAGCATTAAATGACTGAACGTGGTAGACAAACAGAGTCACTTTCAGAGATCTAACCAGCATTTCCTTACCAATATCCTCTGTCAATGAACAATGCAGCTTGCCAGCTTCAACACCCTCCCTCCCAAAGATTCAATCTTTGAAGCGACAAACAAAGTCACTTCCTTGCAGACCTCAGGGATTTGAACAATCTGATACTATAAACTTACACATGCATTACAGCAGCTAGAAAAACAAACCCATGAAGAAACAAGAACTGGGCCTCCACCAAATACACAAAAGGATTGCATTCAAGACAAGGGACCCAGAAATTTTTGGCCATAAGAGGCATAAAAGCTCTTGAAACAGTACAAAAGCCCTAATCTTTCTTAAATGAAAGTAACTACAAAGCCTTAGTGACAACAAAACCTTTAATGCAAAATGCCTTTGTCCTTTTTTCTCCGGTCTTTCTTTTCAGGAGCATGTGAACTTGTGAGCACCTCAAAACAAGCCCCTAAATTGTTTGCATTGGATGAATATTAAAAGTAAAAAAACACCTACTTTTGTTCAGCCTTTTAGGGTTTAGTGTCAGCTAGTGACACAGTAAGCGGGAAAATCTTGGGGATTTTTCATTTTTGGTGTAAGTGGGGGGATTCACCCGCCAAAAAAAAAAAAAAAAAGTCCATCACTTTCCTACTAGTGGACGTCAAAGGATGTATCAAATCCAGTTAAAGATTTGCACTGTGGGGTCCGGGAGAAGTTGTGGTGGTAAGTGCCACGTAGGATTGGGCCCCACGGCTGCCCCTTTGACTAGGATTCTTCCTTCTTGGATATATTATTATATTTGTGGCCAGTCCCAGTATGAATTGAGACACGGGTGGTGGAGTAGGTGGGAGCGCAATGATAGAGGAATGGTGACAATGGTCTGCCACGGTTGGCAGTATGTAATTCCCTGTCATGTAGGTCAATTTTTTTTTTTTTTTTTAAAATAAAATTTGCTGACTTGAAGGCCCTAGAGCATAAAAGCTCTTTAAAATTCATACTCTATCGTAACAATACCACGAATATCTCCATAAATACAATTAAAAAATGATATTTGCACAACAGAGGTACAACACCCCTTTACATGGAGTTGGCCCCAAACACTAGGACTCACCCCATGTGAAGGGGTGTTGTGGCCCTATTGTGCACTTGAAGTGCAAATAACAAGCCTCAATACAATTTGCCCAAGCTCAATCTGCGTATTATTTTGACCGCTTCCTTTGCAAGATCATGAGCAGCAAAATTAGCCTCCCTTTTGGTGTGACATACTTGCCAACTACTACATGTGATAAGTATCATTTTACATCCTTTACTATTTACCTATAAATGCTCCAACTGGGCTCAGTCGTATTTAAAGTATTTACCACCTGCAAATAATCTCCTTCTAGTATGATTCGTTGGATGCTCCACTCTTGACTAAATCCAACTGCCCGCAATGCTGTATTAGCTTCTGCCACCATTGGTTCCTGCACTGTAGAGAAATACCAGCTTGTAGCAGCATACACTCGTCTTGCAAAATCTTTGTCAATGATGCCAACACCCATACGTTTGTTAGTGGTATCAATGACAGCATCCCAATTGATTTTGTAACTTCCCTCAAATGGAGGTTTCCATTGAATATTTCAAGTACCTCTGTGCTACTTCACCTGTAGGCTGTAGCTTCTCTTAATTCTTCGCATGTACACTTATCCATCATATATTCTAGCACATCGACAAGGTTACTCCCTATACACGTACTTTTTTGGACTTTCCTTCCACAAGCCCCCTATACATCTTTAGCTTACAGGAATACCATAAGATATGTTTCATCATTTCACAGTCCAAATTATGAAGAAGAAGAAAAAAAACCCATAAAGAGTCCTGAACAATACCCCTCTTATGCAGATTATTTTGGTAGGGAGGATATTATTACAGGCCTATTAGAGAAAGTTCTTGATTGTATTAGGCACTTTCAAACCCCATATTGTTTTCCAAAAAGACCACATTTCTGAAGTTGTTGAACCCTCGCCACCCATCCCCTTTTGTCTATCTTTTTCTATATGATAGGCGCTATGAACAATGAACTCACTTGTTGTTAACCCCCTCTAGATGCACATTATGTTGGCCATACCTGCTTAGAGGGATTTAAGATATTACCTCAACTTCCTCCTCTTGAAAGATAGTTTTTATTGAAGGCAAATTCCACCCTTTAGTGTCTTTATCGATGAGTTCGCTAACTTTTTGTAACGCCCCGCCTTTTACAAAAAAGCGTAAGTGAAAATTTAAAAATTTTTACGTGACATTATGATATCATCAGAGATTAGATCTGGCAGCGGAATATATATATAACTTGGAAACCAATAACACATTAGAATTAACTGAAATACCTCGAGACATTTATTAAAAATCATTTAATTACTCAATGCTAATTACATCAAGACATGTTTCACAAATGACACCAAAAGCATACATAGGAAACCTACTGAATGTAAACCTTTATCTAAACATGCTATATACAAAAGCATGAGAACATCAATAGTTACAACTAAGTATACAAATATTGACTGCAATTCCTTAAAGCTAACATTATCCATTTCTTTATCTTTAGAACATGAACCAATAAGTATGTGATTACGGATTTTTTCACAATTCCATATTGTAATCAAGTGAGTCAACTGTTTTCAATAATAATATGATCGTTGAT
>JAJPGS010001063.1:0-31617 GCA_028654335.1 Alnus rubra | reverse complement strand
ATTCTTTTAAGTCTTTGTGCTTTTAGAATATTGGAATATTTGTTGGGATATTTTCTTGAGATATTGTGCATGAAAATCCTTTTCTGTCTGTGTGTTGGGCTGATCATGATATATTTATGCCTTATGAGTAGCTGCATTGCTTATATTTCTCTTTGGCATCCATTTGACAGCCGTGTTAAATACCACATTATGTTTGGAACTAACAGGATCTAATGGTATTTTTGGAGATATTTCTGATTGGTTTTTCAGGATACGACATCCAGCGGCTTCCAGCACAGTGATTGACAGATGCATCCTTTGGAAAACTGACTATTGTTGAAGTCGGATGTTCAATTTCCAAAGGTCTTGGGATTTGATACTTGGAGGATTTCGTTCCTCTCTTTTGGGCCATTTGCAGACGTTTCTCTACTTTCCTATTGTTCTGGATTTTAGAACGTTTTTGTTTGTGGATATTATTACTCTGTTTACCCTTGTCCTTCTGAGACATTAAGGGGGAGTAATTGTTGTGTGGTTTTTCTCATTACTCTGTTTTACCCTTTGTCCCTTTGTGACAAAAAGGGGAGTAATTGTTGATTTGGACCGGGATTGTATTTTTAACCGGTCAAGTGATTTTTGTCCCAGAATGGCCAAAGGGGGAGTTTGTTAGTTTTTGTGTTGGCTACATTCTGTTGGACAAAATCACTTCTATGTAATGTTGCTGCTTTCACAGGGATGCTGCTTTATCCAGAGTCTACTCTTCAGCTATGTTCTTCGAGAAGATTCTGTGAAGTTTTCAAGGATTTATTTCGGTTCCCTGTCAGCCGTCCAGACGACGTGGTATTCCGTCCGGACGCTCATCAGTCAGCAACATCGTTCGGACGACGAGATCTTTCCGTCCGGACGCCCATCAGTGTCTAGAAGCTTTGAACAGTTCAAGATTGCATCCGTCCGGACGTAATGGCAAATCGTCCGGACACTCTTCAGAGTTCGAGAAAATCCCAGTGTTCCAGCGCATCCGTCCGGACGACGTGGTTATACCGTCCGGACGCCATTCAAGGTTTGACAAGCATTAGGGTTTCTGCCTCAGGACACAGTTATGGGAAGATGGCTGCTACCGTCCAGACGATGTGTGATCCCGTCCGGACGATGTCCTCTATAAGTCAAGAACGTGCATACCAAGTTCAACTGTCCGGACGTCAGCCTTCATGGTCCGGACGATCAAGCTTCATATATGGAAATTGCGTGCACCAGTTCAACCGTCCGGACGTTAGCCTTCAAGGTCCGGACCCTCCAAGCCTTATTATGGTAATTTCGTGCAGCCGAAGTGTAACCGTCCGGACACCCTCGGGTATTTTGGTCATAACTTTTTTTCTCAAATATCGGATTGGGACGAAATCGGCTTCATTGGAAAGCTTAGAAAAAATGATGTAATTTGAGCATCCAGACGGACCTTAGAAGCATCCGGACGGCCTCCGTCCGGATGGAAAGATTTTCCCGTCCGGACGGCCCTTCAGAAAATTCCAGAATTACTTTCCGGACAAGTAAAACTTGACCCGTCCGGACGAGCATGTTTCAGACTCCGTTTTTGAGTCGATTTTGGATTTCCAAAGCCTATAAATAAGAGGCTTGAGGCATGCTTTCAACATAGAATTCGGTGGTGAATTCTCTACAGCTTAGAGACGTGATATTTCCTCTAAAGCCTTGCCAATGGTGTGAATTCCATTAGAGCTCAGAGAAGTCATCAATCCCTCTGAAGCCGTTTTACAAGTGTGCTGTGTTGTAAACCGAAGTCTATCTTAGAGGTCGGCTCTAAGGTAAGGAGTTCCATTGAAGACCCCTTCAGGTAGGTGAACCTGGTTGAGAAGCGTTCGTGTTGGGTTACACATCAGAGATCAAGCTACGACCACTGCATCGGTACATGTGAGTGTTACTGTCTTGTATCTAGCTATGTCTTCTGAATAGTGGAATTCCTGGGTTTGGCTGCCCCGAAATGGTTTTTCTCCTTAACTGAGTTTCCCACCTTCGTAACAAAAATTCTGGTGTCATTACTTTCCGCGTGCTTTAATTTTTTGTTGACGACTTAATGCACACACCTTTACTTTTAAAACGTCAATTCAATTTTTCAATAAGAATCAAGCAGTAAATCATATGAATTATGCACTTTAAATTGTATATTCACTGCTTATGTGCTGAATTTGCTATATGCCTTGCCCTCTACGTGCAAGTAAAAATTTTACTTTGTCCTTCATGGTACAAGTAAAACAATTAGGTGCTGCATTTTAGGGGAGTGTATCAGATGAGGGTGGCTAGGCCCTAGTAAGTTATAAAGTTTGACTTTTGGCTAATCTGTCACAGATTTTCTCTCTTGTCTAGAAAATCTGGTTGCTCTTTGTCATTTCTGTGATAGTCATACCTTGCGGGTTAAGTCTTCACACACACGCATTGCATGAGTTGAGTTGTCTATTTGAATTTTCTATGCCCAGGAAAATGTTTGTGCTGATTGATCTCTCAACTCTCTTTTATATCTCTGCTTAGTTTTGAGATGCTCCCTGATTATGTTATAAGTGGATTATACATGCGTGTTCTGAAACTGACTTGAGAAAAATTAAAATTCTGTAAATTTTTCTTCATTCTTCTGTTTTTCAGTGTGAAGCATCCGGACGAACCTGTTCTTACATCCGGACGAGCGCAGTCTTGCCATACGTTGTTCTAGCATAGCCGTCCGAATGGCTAAGTGACTTGTCCGAAACAGGTTCTCAATAGGTTTAAGACTTGCGTCTCTTTTTATGCCATACACACATCTTTTCATTTTTATCATGGCATGTTGTGTGTTTTTCTTGTGGATTTCTCCCGAGATTTTGGCATTCTTTGCATATCTCTCTCATCCTTGATCTTCATTGTGTCTTCCGTTATTCTTTAAGTTTTTGTGCTTTTAGAATATTGGAATATTTGTTGGGATATTTTCTTGAGATAAAGTGCATGGAATTATATTATGTCTGTGTGTTGGGTGGATATTGTTAAATCTGTGCTATTTGGATTGTTATATTCGCTTGTGTAATTCATGCGCATCCAAATTGCAAGTTGTCATAATACCACATTCTTTTTGAACTAACAGGAACTAATATTTCTTGTGGTGTTATGTTTGGATAGATTTCTATTAAATCGTTTCAGGAATATGTTGTCCAGGAACTCTCAGCTCAATATATGACAGATGGAACCTTTGGAAAACTGACAGTTGTTGAAGTCGAATGTTCAAAATTTCCAAAGGTCTTGGGATTTAAGATGAGCTTTTTCCCCAGCTCATGCAGAGCTTTAAATGGCATTCCCTCAGATTTGCATCAGTCAGAGGTTCAGTGGTGAATCTCCTCATTATCTTGCAGACCAGTTGCTTAGAGGATGTTAATCTGCGGATAACCAGTTTCAGGCTTTGCAAAATCAAGAGATTGAAGATTTTTCAATCCTTGCTTCCCGGTTTCCGGAGCTAGAAGCCGAAGTAGTACAAAACCAGCTTTACGGATTTCTCTCCGTTACTTGATTTCAGTGGAGCAGCAGGATTTGGTACTTGGAGGATTTATGTTCCTCTCTTCTGGGCCACTTGCAGACTTTTCTTTATTTTCCTATTGTTTTGGATTTTAGAAAGTTTTTGTCTGTGGATATTATTACTCTAGTTACCCTTGTACTTCTGAGACATTAAGGGGAGTAGTTGTTGTGTGATTTTTATCATTACTCTGTTTTACCCTTTGTCCCTTTATGACAAAAAGGGGGAGTAATTTTTTATTTTGACAGGAAATGTATTTTCAAACTGGTCAAGTGTTTTTGTCCCAAAATGGCCAAAGGTGAGTTTGTTAGTATTTTTGGCCTCATTCTGGACAAAATCACTTGTGTGTGAAAAGATGCTGTAAACAGGGATTTCACTATTCAAAGCACTCTCATAAGGCTTTGCACTGCGAAGATTTCAGTTCCTTGTCAGCCGTCTGGACGATCGAGCCATCCCGTCTGGACGCCCATCTGACTACTGTTCCATCCGTCCGGACGACGTGCCATACCGTCCGAACGCCAGTCAAACCAAGCATCATCCGTCCAGACGACGTGAATGTTCATTTCCGTCTGGACCCTCCACTGTGTCGAGAAGTTTCTATCCAGCTTGCATCCGTCCGAACAAGTCAGCAACACGTCCGGACGCCTATTAGTACTCGACCAGCTTCAGATTCTTTCCAATTTCAAATATGGGAAGACTAATTCAATCGTCTGGACGACGTGGTATACCGTCCAGACGTCAGTCAGCCTTGGTCTGGACGTACGTGCAACTAATATGGAAATTGCCAATTCGATTTCAACCGTCCGGACGATTGCCTCTCATGGTCCGGACGCGCGCATAGCAGATATGGAAATTGCGTATTGAAGTTCAGCCGTCCAAACGCTCATCCCCCATGGTTCGGACGCGGGAAGCCTTAGAAGGAAATTACTTGCAGTGGATGTGCGACCGTCCGGTCGATGTGCCATCCCATCCGAACGTGGCTCTTAAACAGGAAAGATTTCTCAGTGAAATTTTTGGAAAATCCTGTCGCACAGTTGTCCGTCCGGACGGCCATGACCACCATCCAGACGGCGCCCAGCTATATTTTGCCTGACGCTCATTTGAGCCCCCAGCCTATAAATAGAGGCCACTGGGCATTGAGAACTGCAAGAATTCGGTATTGAATTCCACAACTGCTCAGAGACGTTATCTTTCATCTGAAGCCATTGCAAGTGTATTGTTGTTGCGCTACATCTGAAGTCTATCTTAGGGGTTAGCCCTAAGGTAAAGGATTCCATTGAAGACCCCTTCGAGTAGGAAACCTGGTTGGAAAGCGTTCGTGTTGGATTACACATTAGAGAGCAAGGTACGACCACTGCATCGGGTATATGTGAGTGTTACTATCTTGTATCTAGATTTGTCTTCTGAATAGTGAAATTCTTGGGTTTGGCTGCCCCGGAGTGGTTTTTCTCTTGATTGAGTTTCCACTTCGTCAACAAAAATCTCTGTGTCATTTACTTTTCGCTGTGCTTATTTTTGTTGACACTTTGTGCACACACTTGCTGTTTATTTTATAAGTCAATTTCAATTTTCATAATGAATACATGTGAAAGATCTAATTGTGTTGGAAGTTAATTATGGCATTGCTCTGGTCATTTTGTTGATTTCCTTTTGGTTCTGTGCATGTGTTTTCTACCTCGGCTCGTTTCTATTTTCAACACACGCAAAAATCCCCATTTCAATTTGCTCATTTGCTGTGAATTAACGTTAGGGTTTGGGCTAGAAAGATAAGAAGAAGAGAATAGCAGGTGGTACTATCAAATATGATAAAGTTATATCTCAAAAGCGAAAAAATTAAATTTTATATATAAGTGTAATATAATTTTTCCTTTTTTTAAATTATTAAATGTAAAAGGCATCATCTAAAATTGTTACTTAAGGCCTTACAATATATCGAGTTGCCCTGGTTGTTGTTATTGAGCCCATAAATGCTCTTCTCTGGACTCGATTGCACCTAAAAGAGTGATTGCAAATCATGTATGGTGTTACGTGCCCGAGATTTGGAACGTGTATTTGGTTGTTGAACAGGGAAGGCAGCAGGATCGGATCTCCTTGGTTTGCCTATGATTGCAATAGAACGTGATAGTGCTAGGTAATTCGAGGAACCTAGAGACCTCCCAAACAACTCAAGAGTTGAAATTGATATTAATTGATTCCCCTCTTTATTCATCAGCTTCTCCTCTTTATAGAGTTTACAAGATACGGCTGACTAAGTAGATGAACTACATTAGGCTTCTACTAGGAAAGATTAATAAACTTCTACCACAACTTCTAAGACTTGCTACTAGGACTCTGCTACGAGGACACTGCATCTCATTGAGACCTAGTACTACTTAACTACTTGAGGACATATCCTTTTATTAACACTTCTATCTAATCTAACTACTCCTTGCTCTTCTTGATAGTCTTGGTCTCTAACTCTTCTTCTTGGTAGTCTTGATCTCTAACTCTTCTTCTGCACGTATCATTCTTCCCCCCTTAAAATTTCCCTTGTCCTCAAGGGAAATTGTTGGAAACAAAGCATAAATTCTGGTAGGAGCTCCCATGTAGCATTAGTAGGAGAACGATTCATCCTCAAGGTCTTAGAGATCTTAAAACCTCAAAAAGTGGACTACTACTCAAGTACTAACCCCTTTTTTTTCTTTTTTTTTAAACTACTAATATAATTTAAATATATTCCTACTCATACTAAGAGTCCTACTTAGACAACATGTTTGTTATCTACCGGGACATACCTCCCTTTATTCCAATCCTACGAACATCAAACTTACGAACATCAAACTTCTTCCACCTACGCCAGTGGGTCTTCCCTGCCTTCTCCTTCCCTCAGGTCTTCTTCCTCATAAATTGCTTCTATCTTAAACAACTTCTTACATTGATGCCCAGGGAAGAATTTCTCATCACAGTCAAAGCAAAGGCCCTTGGATCGTCTGTCTGCTAACTCCATTGGATTCAAGCGTTTTATTGCCGAATTGTGACCATAAGTTAGATTTGTAGATGGCAGAGGTGGATATCCGGTTGACTGGGAATTTTGCCTTTCTTCTGAGAACGCCGGCGCATGCCTCTGTGTATTGTGCTTGTCTTCATATAGACGGGCCAAGCCTTCTGCCGACGTTAAGGACTGAGGTCGACATGCTTGCACGTCTGCTCTAATCCCATCCTTCAGTCCACTAATAAATCCTCCCATCTGCTGCATCACCGTTAGCTTTCCAGCCTTGCTCAGCAGTCTCTCGTACTGGCCTTGGTATTCCCTTACACTGCCGGTTTGCCTTAGTTTTGTTAGATCACCAAAATAATCCTCAAATTGGGTAGGACCATAGCGGGCATGCATACCTTCCTTCAGCGTCTCCCACGTCAGAGCCTCGTCGCTCTCCCGGAATAATTGGTACCATAGTTGTGCTTCTTCTTCTAAGTGATAGGCGGCAAGAGGCACCTTTTCTTCTCAGCAATATTCTGGAACTCAAAGAACTGCTTTGCCCGACACACCCAGCTGGTGGGATCGAGTGATCCGTCGTACTTTGGGAATTGCAGTTTGGTTAACTTTGGCACAAACGAGTTTCTGTTTTCAGATTTTTCTCCCCATCTCCTAGTTTGGTTCTTGGAAGATGTCTCTTCTCCAGAATTGTCTCCAATGCTCGCCTTGATGTCTGCACACATGTCCTGCATCTGCTTCATCTGCTTCATCATGCGCTCTTGTCCTTCCAACATTTGTTTCCGTATGTCTTGTTGCCCAGTGCTTAGAGAACTCACATCCTTCTCCAAACGTTCCAGCCGTTGATCAGCCATGTCAGAACCTGGCTCTGATACCAAGATGTTACGTACTCGAGATTTGGAACGTGTATTTGGTTGTTGAACAGGGAAGGCAGCAGGATCGGATCTCCTTGGTTTGCCTATAATTGTAATAGAACTTGATAGTGCTAGGTAATTCGAGGAACCTAGAGACCTCCCAAACAACTCAAGAGTTGAAATTGATATTAATTGATTCCCCTCTTTATTCATCAACTTTTCATCTTTATAGAGTTTACAAGATACGGCTGACGAAGTAGATGAACTACATTAGGCTTCTACTAGAAAAGATTAATAAACTTCTACCACAACTTCTAAGACTTGCTACTAGGACTCTGCTACGAGGACACTGCATCTCATTGAGACCTAGCTAGTACTACTTAACTACTTAAGGACATATCCTCTTATTAACACTTCTATCTAATCTAACTACTCCCCGCTCTTCTTGATAGTCTTGGTCTCCAACTCTTTTTCTTGGTAGTCTTGATCTCTAACTCTTCTTCTGCACGTATCATATGGATCTTGTTTCACATCAATGGCCAATGCATTTGCCTGTGAAATGACTTCAATCTTGGTTCCCAAATCTTTTCTTGCATCAACGAGTAGTCAAGTTTGTTGGCACAACCCATATACAATATTTCTTTGTCAATGTCATAATTAGAAGGGGTAGGGGCTTGAGCGGAAACGAATCCCTCTTTGGTTCAAATAAACCGGAGAGTATTCAGCCGGTCCCTTATAATTTAGGGATATTTTTGTTTTTTAACATTTTTTGGATTAAAGTACCCCTACACTATAAAGGACTAGACACTTTTCCGTTCATTTGAACTGAAAAGAATCTACCCCGGCAGGGGCAAGGCCTCTCTCCCTGGTTGTATTATATATATATATCTAGGCCTAAAATGGAGAAAAAAAAAATTCAAATATTAAACATTTCACACTAAGCAGTGCAAACCCCACATCAAGCACCTAATTCAAAACAAACAAAAAAATCAGCAGTGCAATAGTAACATATTCGAAAATATGTGTATGTTTGTAAAATGTGTTTTGAGGATAATTTATTTATTTATTTTTATTTGAAAAAGTGTTCTGATGAAATTTATTTTTTGTATTTTTAGGAGTTGTGTTTTGGGTCATTTGTTAGTATTTTTGTTCTAATAAGACAACAAAAACTTTAACAAACATAATACTTCTATAATTACATTGTTTCAATTTCTTATAATTAAAAAAAGACCAAGAAAGACTTTATTTATTTAGTAGGGGGGCAAAGAAATAGCTCTATAATATTGTACACACAGAAGCTAGAGTTGAAGCACTTAAACAAACCCTTATTACATGCATATCCTAACCAGCAAAATTCAGTACTCTCTTATAAAGAAGGTAGGCATGAGTAGTGTTGAAGAAAGGTTAAGCCTTAAAGCCTTAAAGCTCTCCATCCCAAAGCTCTTCAATGGACTTGTAGGGTCCACGAGCTGAAACAAATTCCTTCGTGGCGATCAACCGGTGCTGCTTGATTTGACTGATCTTGTTACGGTCATCCTCTGATAGTTCCCAGTCAAAGATCTGCAGGTTCTCCTTCAACCTCTCCTTGTTGTAGCTCTTCACCACAAGAGTCTCCCCTTGCTCATAAATCCATCTAAGACAAACCTACCAACAACCCACACTATCATCAACTTACTTCAACATATACATTGAAGCATGCATATATAATATATATATATATTCACACACACACAGCCACATGCATGTATTGGTGTATTAAATCACCAATTATTTAAAAAACTTACGTTTATAAGAAAAAATAAATTTAATTATTTAATTTATGCTCTAATACTTCACCCCTTAAACTCCCCCTTAAAGGTGAAGCCCAAAAAGTAAAATATTTAATTGAAAGTGAAATAATGACGACATGGTTCGAACTCAGGACCTCTATTTTGATTTTATGTTAAATCTATAGTTATCCTAAAAGCTTAAACTTATATGATGCACAGTTGAAGTAAAAAATAATTCCATAATGTTAGAATATAAATAAAATAAGTAGTAATTTAACACGATATCAGAGCCAAAGGTCCTAAGATTCAAATATTGTCCCTGTTATTCATCTCTCATTTCAATTAAAAATTTAGTTAAATATAATTTAGTCCCTTCAACTAACAGCTATTTTTTATAAAGCACAATAAACTGAAAAGTGTCATGATTTTCTCTAATATGTGTGTGTGTATATATATATATATATATAATTTCTTTTTTTCCCAAAGCATTGAAAGCTTGGTGTTTGCAATCTTTTCAATTTGATGAAATATTGAATAGAACCTGAGCAACAGTCTTTCCCCGAGCTTTTGCAATCTCCTGGAGTACTTCATTCTCCATAACATGGTTGGTGCCCCAACTACACCCTATTGCACCCAAAGGAGAGAAAGCAGTGAGAACAATTCCATTTGCCTTGCAAAATTCTCTTAGTTTCTTCTGTTGCCAAACTGGGCTCATCTCCACCTACACAAATCACCATCTTTAATTTACAGTATTAATATATATTGTTTGTGAATAAAAGCTGATCGAAGCTGGTGCAGTGGACTCACTTGGTTCACTGAAGGAGGAATAGTGGCAAAGGAGAGCAAGTTCTGAAGCTTCTTGCAAGAGAAGTTGCTGACTCCAATGGACTTGGCAAGGCCAAGCCTCTGGCACTCCTCCATGGCTGCCCACACAGACTTGAAATCCATCGGCATCAGGTCTTCTACATCAACGGGCCATCCCCCCTTTCCAGGCGTCACACTGATTGGCCAGTGGATCAAATAAAGGTCTATGTATTCCAACTGAAGATTCCTGCACAAATTGGTCGTCTCCAACATTATTTGCTTTAATTTCTATTTAATTAGTTGATTTTCCATATGTCACTGTTAATTGTTCCCAGGAAATTAAAATATTCAACCATAAATTTTGAAGCCGAGCAGAATTAAGATTATTCTGACAGTATATAGCGTATTATAGCAGCAAAAACTAAAAATTGAAGATTGAAAAAAGAATTCAAAAGGAGAGAAAATAATAAAATGAAAGAGAAATACCCTAATTGTATCGAATAAGCAAACAGAGAAATAACTCTGAGAAACTGATATTTAATTGATACTTCAAACTTTCTTATTTCATTGATTAGTATCTATCCCTTATATAGGAAAAAAACTAAACAAATCCTAATTGAGAAAGGAAAAACGTAATCCTTAATGAAAAAAGAAAAACACGTACAATTCTTATTAAAAAGAAAAACCAATACCACACATCCATAATTGAAAAAGAAAAACCTAATTCTAATGAAAAAGAAAAACTAAAACGTATATGCATAATAAAATAACACTAATGTCTGTCTTCTCCTACATCAAATTTCCCCAACAATTTAATCTATGACCATGGCCAAGAATAATTTTGCAATTGCCTCTTGGAAATTGCATATTCATGTCAAATTGAACTGACTGTAATCATGTTTCCAAATTATTTGCACCATATTTCAATCAAAATTTGCTAATGTTGTATTGAATTCGTATGAGACCCAATCATATGCATGAATTCTCTCAAATTTAGACAGATAATTATAGATAATCCTCTGATCGGTATTTATCTATGTGATACACACGGTGAACACTCAAACTGTGAAATTAAAATCAAGAAGAATCATATATACCGCTGAAATGATTTTAATTCTGTGCTTTATTTGAGAAGAAAGAGTCAGACTGACCGAAGTGATTTCTGTAGAGCTGGAAGAACAAGATGAGGATGAGCATCGCTACACCAGAGCTTGGAAGTAACGAAAAGGTCGTCCCGGGAGGTGACAAGGCCGACAGAAAGTGCTTGGGCAATAGCTTCTCCCAAAGCCTGCTCTGACCCATATAACGAAGCTGTGTCGAAGTGCCTGTAACCGAGCTTGATTGCCTCCAGGGCCGCCGATATGAGGGTGGCGCCGTCGTTGGAATCTGCGGCGGTGCCAAAGCCAATCACCGGCATGGCCTTGCGGGTGGAGGAGGAGCACAGCACCACCTCTGGGACTTTACTCGCCGTGTTTGTTGCAGCACCATCCATTTTGTGTGGTGATCGAATATCGTGAACACCTCCAAATGTTGGATGTTGGCCTGAAAATGGAGTGTGCTTTTTTTTTTCTTTCTATTTATGTAGCGTGACTGTCGGGTGCTTTATATTCTATTCCCAAGTGGGTCTAGGCTTCTATTATCGTTTGTCTTTGACGTGAGGGGTGACGTCATTTTTATCACGTCACATCGGGAGCCAACAACCTTTCAAAGTTGGTTCCCACTTCCCTTTCCCAACTTAGTATTTGAAGACATCTACTTCCACGTTCAAAGTTAATTAATTAACAAATAAATAATTAAGGAGCTCGATCGATCGATCCCATGGATTATGGCTGGTTTAAAGGCAGGCTTTTGGGAACATTTTGATTAGGAAAGGGAAGGCAAGAGGTGCCACTGACAGGCATTGCATAATCGATGCAAGAAATGATTGGCTTTTTGATATTCCAAAACGGGACCATTCACCTAATATGGGTGGAAGTCCATCTTATATCAGAAACACATGGGGAATTCAGGATGCCCATTCATAGCATCAAGTTATATATGATTGGTGGGTTTTCTGTCTTTTGATCAGCATACATATATGATCATCATCTATGTGATGTATATTATCATATATATATATATATATATATATATATATATATAATATATATATATATATATGCCCCATTAATTAACTCAACTACAGGAGTTTTGGGCATCCAATATACAAGTAATGATGCAATTTTTTTTTGATGATGCTGACTTTTCAATGCATTGATTAGAATTCTCATTTGGAAAGGACTAAAATAAATACGAGTCATTAATTAGAATTCTCATTTGGAAAGGACTAAAAAATAATTCTCATTGATTAGAATTCTCATTTGGAAAGGACTAAAATAAAATCGTTTTTTTATTTGTTGATTTGATTGTGTAGAGTAGTAATTGCCAATTACTAAAGGAAGCACTAATTAGATGAGTTTGAGAAATTTGTGGTCTAGAAAAGGATTACAAATTGTTTTTTTATTTGTTGATATGATTGTGTAGAGTAGTTGCCAATTACTAAAGGAAGCACTAATTAGACCCGATGTGGTTTACCACACACTACAAAAAAAAAAAAAAAGGATTTATGGACGGTTTTTTTAAAAACCGTCTATAAAAAAAAATTCTAGACGTTTTTTGGTTAAACCGTCGGGAAAAAAAAAATACGGACGGTTTGAGTAAACCGTCCTTAAAAACACGGACGGTTTTATTAAAACCGTCCGTAATTATAAAATTACAGACGGTTTTAAAAAACCGTCTGTAAAAATATATTGACGGTTTTTTTAAACCGTCTATAATATTTATAGACGGTTTTAAAAAAACCGTCCGGAATTTTTTCTCAAAACCGTCGAGCCCTGATAACCTAAAATTAGAAAAAAAAAAAAAAAAAAAAAAAAAAAAAAAAAAAACCCATCTAGCCCAGCTCATAGTCTCCAGAAAGTTCGACACTCTCTCTCTCTCAGAGTCTCTCACACCCGGCCGCCGGCGCTCTCTCCCTTCTCCGATCCGGTGCTATCTCTCACACGGCCACCGACGCTCTCTCCCTCCGTCGGCGCTCTCTCCCTCCTCCGGCGCTCTCTCTCGCTAGCTCGGCTCGCTTGTACCTCAGCTCGACCCATTCGGCCCCTCCCTCTGGAAGTCGAACCCAGCTGCCTAGCTTCCTCCTCTTCTCCGTTGACGCCCCCAAACGTCCCAGCTATCCCGGGAGCCAAACATAGCCTCCATTTTCCCGACCCCCGATTTAAAGGTTGGTTTTTTTTCCCGTCTCCTTCGTGGTTCTCAACAAGCAAACTGAACTGGCTTTAGTTTTACATTAATTGTCAATTATTAGTAATATACATTAATTTGAAGCACAACAAATATTGAAACATAATCATATAAGTATGATATGTTATTATACCAAGTTAGTTTGCAATTCAGTCTTCCACGTACCTATGTAATTAATTAACTTATTAGAGTACCGAAATAGCTCATAATATGTCAAAACTCTAAAATAAATACAAACATTTGGGACTGTTAATCCACCACGCATCGTCATCAGTAGTACTAGTATATCAGACAATTTTATAGATTGGGATCCACATATATCCCAATATGATTTGCTTGGGAATGCTGCTTGTTGCCACCATTTCATTGATCCGCACTAAAACATTTGGTGAAGGTTGATAGAGAAAGGTAAGGACCTGCCCCATTAGTCAACTAAAGAAGATGAAGAACAAAAAATAAAGACAGATTTCTACTTCTTTCAATATCATAATCGTTTCTCAAATTATAGGACAAAGCATGGCGATGACTTTGGAGGATATAATTTGATGAAGTCCTAATCTCCACAATAACTTTTTCCTTTTCTTTTTGGGCTAAAGAGAGACTTGCAAACACTGAAAATAAAGGCTTAAAAGTCTGCTAGGTTGTCTTCATGGGAGATACATGGCCGTGGGTGAATATTGATGAACACCTAGCTATCACTTTCGGCCATTTAATTAATTGATTTTATAATGATCTTCCAGCTGAGCCAACACATGTTTGCTAGCTCTATATATGATGAAGACACCAGGCCCGGGCCGGCCTTAATTTGTTAATTTTTTCCGATCGAGTTCCAAATATATTTTTGATAACCCAATTAATAAAGAATTAGAGCTGGAAAAACATATCCACTACAAGGTAGGGCTGAGGACTTGTTCGTTTGTTGATAGGTGCTAGTCAGTGTGCATGCACTTAATAATTTTATGGAAATTAAGGCTGAAGCATATTGTTAAGGAATTTCCCGCCATAGTTCGAAATGGTAAGGAGGTGAGCTAGAGTCTACAGCTACGAGCAGAGCGAGTTGAATGAAGGGGGAGACTTCTCTCTAATTAATATTTTTGTCTTATTAATCGATGATCATTCGCCGCCGTTCAGAGAAAGTGGGGACGAGTCAACCATAAACGCCTGGGTTCGTGGGCTCAAATTAATTAAGGAAAAGAAAGGCATCTTCAGGTAATAAATGTTGACGTGAAGGATATTTAAGGGGGGCAGACATATAAAAGAGCTTTCCTTTTATCTAAAAAAAGAGGTATCTTCTTCTTAAAAAAAAGTGTGTTTTCTCTCTTCCTACTCTACCTCATCAATTCTAACTTGATCGTCGGAGGAGGCGTCGCCGGGACACCCCGACGACCCCTTTTATTTTGCAGAAATCTCGAAGAACCCTTACTCGATTCTCATCGACCTTGGGAGCTTTGGTACACAGTGTCAATCCGGAATTCCAAGTCATCAGCTCCAAAAAAATTCATCAACACATATCTCTCAGGACCCTCTTACGATTCTATGGGTTAATTAAGGATTAAACTAAATCAATACTATTCATTAGTACTAGGCATTTTAGATGATCAGCAGTTAGACTCCCAACAATTGATATCAAAACAAACACCACGTTAGGTTCGAATCACAAATGAGATGACCCGACAGATTAAAATGTATATATTGTTATTATGTATAAGCATAATGTTAAGTCATTAAATACTGTAAGTAAATAGAGTTTCAAAAAAAAATTACCAATATCAGGTCAATAATAAGCCACTGTGAATGTCGGATTCAAAAGTGCGATAAAATATTGTTAAAAGGTTTAAGCAAATTAGTTTCCAAACAATATTATTAGAGCTTTTAGATGAATGATTAGTCCCTTAACAGAGCTTATGAGCGGCAAACTGATCATATATATATATATTAGAATCAAGACAGATAAAAAATCTTGGCATAAAACTATGAATTTTGATTTTTGTTCACGAGAATTAAGCCTTCCAATATTATATCGTATAACTACCTTTCCTAACTAGCTATGCTTATTGTCAAAACAAACAAACCTAATTGTTAACCTAATACTCTTGGGCCACATTTGCCTTAATTGCTTGTTTGATCCTTTTCTTTTATTTTTATATATATATATTAATAAATAACTCAAAATACTAAATACTAAAAAAAATATTAAAAATCACTTTAATCTAACCTTTATATCACCAGAACACTTTCAAACAAAAAAATATTATCTAAAAAGCATTAACAAAGTAAGCGATTTTTTTTTTTTTTTTTTATGTTAATAAAAAAAATCATTCGCTATTATTTTAATTTTTAATTTTTACCATCCAAATGAATTTAAAGAGAAAATTAAGGAATGATTTGGCATTCCTTTTTCTCCTTTTTACTTTTTTGCTCTTTTATGATCTTTTCTATGAACTATTAATAGTATGATGATGTTGGTCCTAAATGTTACTCCAAAATATAAGAGAAACTAAACCATAATTTTCAGTTTCATCTTGTTTTGGGTGGGAAATGGTGGAGTTGTTTTCTTTGGGCTAAATTTTGGCCCAACTGTGTGCTTTTATAGATAACTCCAGCCCATGTTGGACAAATTAGAACTTGACAACTACTGTGTTATTGACATTAATATTACTTAGACACATTATTGAAGTTATAAATGAATCCACATGGTGTTTAGGTCTTGTTTTGACATGGGATTTAAGACTGCTAAACTTGACATATACATAATTTGTTCCTCTTTTCATATTTCTAACTTTCGTGAACATTAACCCTTTATCAGAAACATAAAAATATTTTGTTACCATATAGCTTATGCGGTATATATGTTTTTGTTACCATAAAAATGTCTTCTAATAGCTTTTGCACAGGAAAAACACCTCTGTTTTTTCAGTTTTCAATATCTTTTTCTTCTTCACATGATGTAGTTAGAAAGATGGATAAGAGTTGGATGAAGTTGCCGCGAAGTTCGCAAGAGTATATTCGCGGGGTTATGGCATTTGTGAAATTTGCACGTGAACATGAGAGTAGAAAAGGGGTCATTGTGTGCCCCTGTAAGAAGTATTTGTTGGGCAAATCATGGTCCTATGAAGTAATCGTTCACGGCTTGTACGTACTGCGGTAATATAATAAGCTTATAACTGATAATGTTAATGATATTGTAGGAGGAAGACATAGGAGAAACACCGAACCAAGATGATATGTTCATTGTTTTGCACACCAAGAAAGATGGGAACCCTGTGAATGCAGCGGCTGGAGAAACTATTGTAAGTGGTAAATACAACATATTAGTTCTAGGTTCAAGTTCTCACCCTTGGATGTTTTGTGCAAGAGAAGATGAGAGAAATTATCGAGAATCAGTCGCCTGCAGAACGAGTGTGTTCACAGGGGTCAGTCTATTGGTCGCATAACGATGCGTGTGCACAAGTGCTAGGACGAGAACATTCCGGTCGTGTACGCGGGGTAGGGCTAGGGCCGACTCCCGGTAAATCCACCTCTTATACCTCCGGACAAGGATCGATCTCTAGTGCGCCTACTCCCAAAGAACAAGAAATGGCTGCTGAGATGGAACGTTTGAAGACTTCGTACGAAGCGCAACAGGAAGAGCTTGCAGCTGTCAAACGTATGGTAGCCTTGATTATGGCAGAGAAACAATCATCAATGGGAAACAACGAAGAAGGTGATGTTTTGGTTTAGACTAAAATTTTGATTAATCAGTCATTAATTGTCCCCTCTTACTGTTCATTGTGATTGTTTTATTTTTATTTCAAATTTCACTAGAATAATTTATGGTTGAAGAGGAATGCTAATAGTTAAGAGGAATGTTAACTATTATATGCTTAGGTTGAATCTTGGAATTCTCGTGAACATGTCTTTTTAGTTATTGGGGGAAAACGTCGTCAACTCGTATTTTCTATTAGCTACAATTTTAGCTGCTTATCAATGATCTTTTGTAGAACTTGCTACTCTTTGGTAGTGTAGGTGCTGAAATGGCTCTGTAGTGCAAAATACCGTCATTATTTTCTCTATTCTATCATTAGCTTAGCAGTGTGATATTGATAGTTAAAAGTTAGCTACTTAATTCCTAATGCTACTACTAGTTTAAGGATCTATTCTATCATTTGAAGCGGAAAAAAAAAAAAAAATGAATGAAGTTTGCTTGTATGAGTACGTATCTAGGCAGTTATTTTATAATCATTACTTGTGTTTAGTTTTCACCTAAAAACATGTTAATCATAACTTCATTAAGATGATTCTTACCTAACAATTTGAGATTTGTATACATATTGCAGCAAACACTAGAAGCATAAATGAACAAGATGGTTGAAGCAAGCAATGCACACAAGGTCGTAAATCGGATTAATTCTCCTCTGGGCCGGCTTGTATGCATTGATGATTATAATTGTGCATGGAAACAACTTATTTTAATATTTTTGGATTTTTAATTATGTATTTATATTTGAATTTTGTAATAGGTTACGTTGTGACTAACCTATTACGTTGTGAGTTGTTTAATTATGTTTTAAATATGTAAGCTATTGGACTATTGTTATGTTGTGAGTTGTTTGAATTGGGAAATAGATTTGGATTTGAATTTGTATTTGAATTTAGATTTGAATTTGGGATTTTGGAAATGGATTGGAAATGTTGTATTAGGGTTTTTTTTTATTTTAATTATATATTTTTTTAAAAAAAATAATAATTCTGGACGATTTGGGCCCAAACCGTCCAGAATTATTCGGGTATTCCCTGTAATTTTCCAGACGGTTTTTTTTCCGATTTCTGGATGGTTTTAAACCGTCCAGAAATCCCATTTCTTTTTGTAGTGACAATGATCTGGTTGTACATATGGATAAGAGATTCTTGTGCACTCCTACGTATTTGAGTTGTCTGCTTTAGTTACTGGGGGGTGGTTGGTTAACCATTTCTCTTTCTTATCTTTAGATTTAACTGCTTCTAAGTGATGTGTGGTTTTTTTTGCATATTTTGGTATTGCTAAGTTCTTGTATAGGTTTTACAATAAATTCAGTTGCAATGATAGATGATCATGAAATCCAAAAATGCAAGAGGGTGAAAGAAGTTTGCTTTTAATTTTCACGGACATCCAAATGCTTCTTGAATTATTGCAACATATTGTTTTGTTTTTTTTATTTATGTGGTTTTCTAGTAGTTAAACTTTGTCCCTACTACTTGCTTGCATCGTTGGAATTCTTTCACACGTATATGCAAGGTGTGATCAAACTTGTTTCCACAAATACATTATTCATTTATCTTAGTCATATATATTCAGAAAAAATGTTTCCAATGTAGGGGCTCCTTGCCATTGTGGAAAGCCTAAACCTTTGTGAACACCCTCGGGTGAAGATGGACCAATGCAACGTAATCGAAGATAAAAAAAAGGTCGACTTTTGTCTCAAGATAAAGATGAACTTCCTTAGAGTGAAGATGAAGCAAAGTAGAAACGTAATTGAAGATCAAACAACGTTACAATGTATTTTGTTGTTGTTTCGGCACTATTTTGTGCTCCTATATTTTATTTTATTTTTATCCTGTTTCTTTTTGTTCCAATAATGTTTTAGCTCTTTGCGAAGGTAACATTGAGCCCAAAAAGATTGAAGTTTGGTCGATACTTATGTATTGGACGCTTTTGTATTGCACTGGAGTATGTGAGGCCATTTTAAGGGCACTTTTGCTAGAAGAGAAACTAGTTCCATATAGACAGTCAAAGTTTTACCTTAAAGTTATCATAGCTCCTATTCATCCAAATAGTTGATTGTGTATTGCACAGGTTGAAGTGTTTGAACAACTATTTCTAAGCAACTTTCACTTAAAAAGAAATTAGACCAAGCTATAAAAGAAGTCTGTCTTAATAGACCAAACTATAAAACAAGGGAGAAAAAAATATCAACTCCATAAGCATGATGGACACAACAAAAGAAATTGAGGTGATATGAATTTGGCGGAATGAATTTTCTCATTACCAGTGAACTGTATATAAAGTCTTACAGTATAAGATAAACTATAAGCTGATAAACTGTAATCCCTTGATCTTCGGGTGATAGTTAAGATAATTTATAGAATTCCATGAAAGAAAATAGACTGGATAAAATTGGTGGAATAATTCAAGTTTGTGTATTCGCTTCTATATATAGAGATTACAAAGAATCATAATACATGATAATCACTTACACGAGTAGTACTTACACAAGTACGACTAGGAGATAAAACATACAAAAGTTAAGAATAAAACATTATCTGCACTTCTAAACTAATTTGGCGTCCTCTGTTGGTGACAAGGCTGTCACAGGAGATGATAACATTCCTGTGTGGTGAGGAGTCTGCTAATGTGGAGCTTGAGATAGATTTTATGTAGCAGAACTGATTACAACTGAATTTGATTTGGTCGTGAGAGGTGCTGGAGCTTCATCTACACTAACACATATCCATTCACAAATTTAGTTTGACAAAAAAAAATGACAATGTTACATCCATCAAACAAATTTTGGCATGTCAAAACACATTAAATGTTCTTACTAATGACCATAATGACAAGATGACTAGGAGTAAAAATCTTATACATTGGCTCCAAAAACCACCAGAATCTAAATGACTCCCCAATGACCATGTTGGCTTGCATCAAAGCAGTCTGTTTTGCTTGTTTTTATTTTAAAAACAACTAACCAAACGCTAGTCAATCGTACCAAAACATGTTTCGCTGTTTTGGAAACAGAAAACTGTTTCCAAAACAGGTAAACAAACAGGCCCTAGTTTCTGGGAAATCTGAGATTCTGAATATGCAAATGGATTAGCACAATTGTATTCACATGTTCGCATGTATGTTAGACTAAAAGTCCTCAAACCAATATCAAAATATAACAAATCAACTAAATATGAAAAGCAGGGAAAACCATAAGTCATTATAGAGGTTGAATCATTTGACAGATATCTGCAGAGAAACCATACATGCATTCTTTAGTTGATCTGAACAAAGTCAAAATCTGTCTTTAATTTATAGGAAGGAAACAAAAAAAATAAAAAGGACCTATAAACAAAACTCCGAAACTTTACCCAAAATACAATCAAAAAGCCAAAAATCTGAAACACCACCGAACATATTGCACTCGAACAACCAACTTGAAGTTAAAATGCTTCCTCTGTCAAGATAAAGAATAGCTTTGGCAAAGGGAGAAAGATTGGCTAATGGGCAAAATGTAGGTAATAAAATCCATTTGAACATAGTCAATGAAACACAGTCGGCACATGGAGTAGGAGGATACTTGAAATTAGGGTGAAATCTAGGGGGATATAAATCTATGCCCACACCAAGAAGGTCAGCAACTACCCAAAAATTCAGCTTTAAAAAACCATATATATAAAAGAGAAGAGGGAAGAATCATAAGCCTAGGGTTTGGAAATATAAATTTACCTCTAGAAACGAAAATCTAACCCAGATTTGAAATTAGGGAGAAATCTAGTACCGTATCTGAGGTCGCCGGAGGTTGGATCAGCATGGTCACCGGTGCTTGGAGGTTGGATCGGCGTTTGGCGGCGTTGGGAGGGGGGGAGAGGAAAGATGGAGATGGAGGGAGGGGTTTTTGAGTGAAAACTAGATTTGAGGTCTCCTACTCGCCGGAGGTTGGGTCGGCATGGTCATCGGTGCACGTGGCCGACTGTGGGTGGATTTCGGCCGGATGTGAGGGGGGAGCAGGGATTTTTGAAAGAACCTAAATTTTTTAACAATAACGAATACAAAACCATAGAAACCATGTCAAACCGAAAAATCACGACCCACTGCCAATATTATTCAAAACTCAAATTAACACCTACCCATACCAATAAATCAAGAAAAACCCATAGATAAGTCACAGAGAGAGAGAGAGAGAGAGGAGAGAGAGAGAGAGAGAGAGAGAGAGAGAGAGAGAGAGAGAGAGAGAGAGGAGAGAGAGAGAGAGAGAGAGTGATTGTGGGTCTGCGTTGGAGCTTCTGGTTGGCGGGGGTGGCGATCGGCGATGCTCGTGGTGGAGAGAAGCTGAAACGCTATTGGTGGGGGAAGGGGAAGCTGAAACGGTCAGCTTGGTAGGCGTGCGGCGCCCGGCATGCTCAGGGTGGTCGGCATGTCGTGGGCGGCAGCGGTCGGCGGTGGGTGGTGAAGGGGACGGTGGAGATGGAGAGATGAGGTTTGGAGGATTTTTGAAATTTTGAGGAAAATGGGTTTTCTAAAATGGGGGGAAAGGGAAAAAAGTCTTTCACGCCTTTTCAGTTTTTCTTTCGCAATTGAAAAAAAAAAAAAAAAAAACTAAAAAGGTGCCACGGAGGACCCTCGTCCTCCGTATAGACGAGCTCTTTGAAGACATCTACTTTAACATTTCTGTTTATTTTTAGAGTAATGTTTTTTTATAACTCTTAAATAATTTTAACAACTTTTTTTTAAGATCAACTATTGAATATTTAAGGTCAATGGTTGATCATTAAAAAAAAAAAAAAAAGTAATTAGAATTGTACAAAAATTGTGTAAGAGTTATGCAAGAAACATTACTCTTATTTTTATATATAGACTCTCTAATATTTAGATCCATGGATAAATTTTGAGGCTTAAAAATAATAAGTTTAAGTGAAATAATTTTTTTAATATTTAAATATTAATTCAATTAAATTTATTTTAATATTTATATTATATATTTCTTTTATTTAATATGTCAATTAGAGCATTTTCTTCTATTTGTAAAATGTATTTAAAAACTTTTTTTTATTATTTTATAACTTATTAGATATAGAATTAGGGTGTGCAAAACTCACCCGCACCCGCGAACCCGCCCCGCCCCGCACCAACCCGCCCCGTCAATAACGGATATAAGACATTTCTAAAAAAGTGCGGATCCTAAATATGCCAACCCGTGATTTATGGGGCGGGTTGCGGTATTAAATTTTTTCTCACCCGCACACCCGCCTCGCCCCGCAATCCCTTTATACTCGTACCATCAAATTTTTCCCAAAAAAATTATAAGAATCATGACTAGGGGTGTGCCTTTGATTTCATCAAATTTTCTCCAAAAAAATTATAAGACTCACGAATTGCCCAGATTGTGTACCTTTGATTTCATTCAATTCTGCACTATCCATTTCATCTCTATTCTTATTCCATTTTTATATACACTTTCATCTCTACATTCTCACATACACATACTCATTCAATCTACAATCACATAAAAGAATAAAAAAGTTATTTACAGTTAGATTTGTTGGTAATTCTAGTTCTTTATTCTTGTTATTGTTTGCTGGTGAGGTTGATTCAATTGAGATTTTCAAATTTTGAATTGGGTTAACAAGATTGTGAATTATTTTTTTGGTTTGGGCCCGTAAAATAAAAAATAAAAAAATACCCGAACCCGCATGAACCCGTCCCGATCCGCACTACCCAAGGCCCAGCGGGTTGACCATTCACTATGCGGGTTGCGGATCTTGATTTTCAAACCCGTTCACTGCGGGACGGGTTGTGGGAAACATGCAAATCCGGCCCAATCCGACCCGCACTCACCCCTATATAGAATGACTTATCACTTGATTTAAAGACATGAAATAAGAAGATTTAAAGAAAATAAAGAGAAAAATGAAAATAAGTTATATAAAGATTGATTTGTAATAGAACATAATGCAGAAAAAATTGTTGGACATTGAAGACTCACAGGGGGTGTAATTCTATCTATTAAGCACAACGCAAGCAATGAGAATTTATGCACTTTGAGACTTCATATTTTTCTAAATATTCGATTCAAATAAATGTTGGAGAAAAAATTATGCACGTTGAACTAACTTCATGACTATAAAAATGAAGCTTTTAAAAAGAGTACATAAGTGAAACTTTCCAAGAATTTATTGATTTTTTGAAACTTTCAATTTGTAATTACTTTTACCATGATTGAGTGCCTTAATTAGAGTCTTAAAATTTATTTTGGAAATAACATTTATTGTATAATTATTAAGTGGGGGCTTAAATTAAAGAGTATTTTATTAACTTTTTACCATATGAGAGCCTTATGCCGGCAACAATCATTGTTTCTTAGATGATAGCAATCTCGTAGTGGATTCTGCTCCTGTTGTGTTTTGGGTCATTTGTTAATATTTTTGTTTTGATAATACAACAAAAATTTTAACAAACATAATACTTCTATAATTACATTGTTTCAATTTCTTATAATTTAAAAAAGACGAAGAAAGACTTTTTTTTTTTTTTTTTGGAGGGGGGGGGGGGGGGGTGGCAAAGAAGAGTTGAAGCACTTAAACAAACCCTTATTACATGCATATCCTAACCAGCAAAATTCAGTACTCTCTTATAAAGAAGGTAGGCATGAGTAGTGTTGAAGAAAGGTTAAGCCTTAAAGCCTTAAAGCTCTCCATCCCAAAGCTCTTCAACGGACTTGTAGGGTCCACGAGCAGAAACAAAGTTCTCCTGGAGCATCATCCGGTGCTGCTTGATTTGACTGATCTTGTTACGGTCATCCTCTGATAGTTCCCAGTCAAAGATCTGCAGGTTCTCCTTCAACCTCTCCTTGTTGTAGCTCTTCACCACAAGAGTCTCCCCTTGCTCATAAATCCATCTAAGACAAACCTACCAACAACCCACACTATCATCAACTTACTTCAACATATATATTGAAGCATGCATATATATATATATATATTCACACACACAGCCACATGCATGTATTGATGTATTAAATCACCAATTATTCTAAAAACTTACGTTTATAGGAAAAAATAAATTTAATTATTTAATTTATGCTCTAATACTTCACCCCTTAAACTCCCCTTTAAAGGTAAAGCCCAAAAAGTAAAATATTTAACTGAAATTAAAAGTAAATAATGACGACATGGTTCGAACTCAGGACCTCTGTTTTGATGTTGTGTTAAATCTACAGTTATCCTAAAATGTTAAACTTATATGATGCACAGTCGAAGTAAAAAATAATTCCATAATGTTAGAATATAAATAAAATAATTAAATTAACCATTTTCTATCGGCTTAAGTTTTTTGAATAAATAGTGATTTAACACGATATGAAAGCCAAAAGTTCTAAAATTCAAACATTGTCTCTGTTATTCATCTTCCATTTCAATTAAAAATTTAATAAAATATAATTGAAAAGTGTCATGATTTTCTCTAATATGTGTGTGTTGTGTGTGTGTGTGTATATATATATATATAATTTCTTTTTTCCCAAAGCATTGAAAGCTTGGTGTTTGCAATCTTTTCAATTTGATGAAATATTGAATAGAACCTGAGCAACAGTCTTTCCCCGAGCTTTTGCAATCTCCTGGAGTACTTCATTCTCCATAACATGGTTGGTGCCCCAACTACTCCCTTTTGCACCCAAAGGAGAGAAAGCAGTGACAACAATTCTATTTGCCTTGCAAAATTCTGTTAGTTTCTTCTGTTGCCAAACTGGGCTCATCTCCACCTACACAAATCACCATCTTTAATTTACAGTATTAATATATATTGTTTGTGAATAAAAGCTGAAGCTGGTGCAGTACTGGACTCACTTGATTCACTGAAGGAGGAATAGTGGCAGAGGAGAGCAAGTTCTGAAGCTTCTTGCAAGAGAAGTTGCTGACTCCAATGGACTTGGCAAGGCCAAGCCTCTGGCACTCCTCCATGGCTGCCCACACAGACTTGAAATCCATCGGCATCAGGTCCTCTTCATCAATAGGCCATCCCCCTTTCCAGGCGTCGAACTGATTGGCCAGTGGATCAAATACAAGTCTATGTATTCCAACTGAAGATTCCTGCACAAATTGGTCATCTCCAACATTATTTGCTTTAATTTCTATCTAATTAGTAGATTTTCCATATATCACTGTTAATTGTTCCCAGGAAATTAAAATATTCAACCATAAATTCTAATGCCGAGTAGAACTAAGATTATTTTGACATTATATAGCGTATAATAGAAGCAGAAACTAAAAATTGAAGATTGAAAAGAGAATTTAAGAGGAGAGAAAATAATAAAAAGAGAAGAAAAATACCTTAATTGTCCCAAATAAGCAAACAAATAAATAACTCTGAAAAACTAATTATACTTAATTGATACTTCAAAACTTTATTATTTCATTATCAGTGTCTATCCCTTATATAGTAAAAAAAAAAAACTAAACAATTCCTAATTAGAAAGGAAAAACATAATCCCTAATGAAAAAAGAAAAACACAATCCTTATTAAAAAGAAAAACTAAAACACACATGAATAATTGAAAATAAAAACTAAAACATACATGCATAATAAAATAACACTAATCTCCATCTTCTCCTGCATCAAATTTCCCCAACAATTTAATCTATGACCATTGCCAAGTATAATTTTGCAATTGCCTCTTGGAAATTGGATATACATGTCAAATTGAACTGACTGTAATCATGTTTCCAAATATTTGCACCATATTTTTATAACCACTGTTAATTAAAAGAGTCAATATTTCAACTAAAATTCGCTAATTTTGCATTGAATTCGTATGAAATAAGTGGTGTGTTACGATCACATGTTCGAATTCTCTGAAATTTAGACAAATAATTATATATAGACGATGATCTAATCGGTATTTATCTATGTGATACACACGGTGAACACTCAAAATTTGAAATTAAAATCAAGAAGAATCATATATATACACCGCTGAAATGATTTTAATTCTGTGCTTTAGTTGAGAAGAAGGAGTGAGACTGACCCAAGTGATTTCTGTAGAGCTGGAAGAACAAGATGAGGATGAGCATCATTACACCAGAGCTTGGAAGTAACAAAAAGGTCGTCCCGGGAGGTGACAAGGCCGACAGTAAGAGCTTGGGCAATAGCTTCTCCCAAAGCCTGCTCTGACCCATAAAACGAAGCTGTGTCGAAGTGCCTGTAACCGACCTTGATTGCCTCCAGGGCCGCCGATATGAGGGCGGCGCCGTCGTTGGAATCTGTGGCCGTGCCAAAGCCAATCACCGGCATGGCCTTGCGGGCGGAGGAGGAGCTCAGCACCACCTCTGGGATTTTACTCGCCGTATTTGTTGCAGCACCATCCATTTTGTGTCGTGAATATCGAGGCCACCTCCAAATGTTAGATGGTGGTCTGCCTTTTTATATTAATGTAGCGTGACTGTCGGCTGCTTTGTCTTCCGAATTTCCGACAAATGATATTTAATACTTTTTTTTCTTTTTTTTTTACGCACTTTATATTAATATTTGGTGTTAGATGCATGCACCTAGGACTATCTTTCTTTTTCTTTTTTGAATTTTGGACCATCTCATATACATAAATCTCAAACTAAATACAAATGTTTATATAAAATATATATAAAAAGAAAATATTTACAAATAACACATCTTCTTACGTTTATGTGAAGGTTCTAGCTTCTACTATTGTTTGTCTTGGACGTGATGGATGACATCATTTTCATCACGTCAGATCGTGAGCCAACAACCTTTCAAAGTTGTTTCCCACTTCCCTTTCCCAACTAGCTTGTATTTCAAGATGAGAAATGATATTTATACAACATACTCACATGAGATGGGACTTATATATATGAGTGGACCACCACATAAGTTTCACCTCATGTAAGTATGTTATGTAAAATTGTATAAATCTGTTGTGTAAGAATCACAACCCTTTGAAGACATCTACTTTCATGTGTTTATTTTCATGCATCGACTCTTTAAGGTGTGATTGAAAAACTATATTAAACAAAAAGAAAAAAATAAATAAACATTTTTTTAATAAATGCAAAATTAGTCTATGTAGTTGGCATAAATTACAAAATACAAATAACTTCTTGTAGTATAAAAAATAATTCATAGGTCCTCTAGGTATGCCAAAATAACAATTTAGTCTCTACAGTCAAATTTCATCAAAACACTTGACAAATTCTATTAGTGTGTACGTCAGCACCAATAGAATAATGAGATGTGTTGATGCAGTTTTCTGTCTTGAGTAGCACTTCGAGGATTGGATCAAGATTCACCTCCAAAAGCCCATAATCAGAGCATGTCGATGATGGTCCTACTGAGATAACTCCGATGCTTAAGTTAGATTCTTCATTAAAAGAAAATCTTGCAATCATAAGTATTTTAGAGTGTATCAATTTAGAGTTTTTCGAATCCCCTTTACTTGGACCTATTTTCCCTTTTATAGGGATGTTCTTATTTTTACACTGCTAGCTCCTAGCTCCCGGGCAATGGCCAGCTCTGCAAGGACTTCATCATGCTCAATCTCATTGTTAATAGCTTTGAAGTCCATTCAGATGGCATACCCTATTTCTTTTCCTCTCGGGGTTTACACCATAATCCCTGATCCGCTGTTCTTTTTGTTGGTTGACCCGTCTACATGAACCGTCCATATTTCTTTGTGGGCAATATATATGTCTTAGGAAATTGGCGAATTATACCACAAAATCCACTAGTGCTTGCCCTTTAATGGTTTTCTTGGTAGGTATTCAATATCAAATTTGCTGAGTTTTACTGCCCAATTTACTAGTCTTCCTGATGCATCGGGTTTGTAAAGTTGAGTGGGAGCTCAATAAGAACTCGTATTGCATGAGCTTGGAAGTATGGTCGTAGTCTCTTGGCCGAAATTACTAGGGTGAAAGCTAGCTTCTCAATTATAGGGTATCTTTCTTCGGCTCCCCTGAGAGCTCTGCTGGTGAAATAAACCTGTTTTTTGTACTCATTTCTGTTCTCGGATTAGGGCTAAGCTTACAGCTGAAAGGGAGACTGCTAGGTAGAGGAAGAGAGGTTGTCCTTCCTTTGCTCTACTGAGAAGTGGAGGATTAGATAATTATAGTTTTAGCTGTTGAAAAGCCTCCTCACACTTGTCATTCCATTCAAATGCATTTCTCAAAATTTTGAAAAATGACAAACACTTGTCGGTTGATCGGAATATGAATCGATTAAGGTAGCAATCCGCCGGGTTAGGCACTGCAATTGCTTTATGTCCTTTGAGGGTTACATTTCCAAGATTGCTGATACTTTCTCAGAATTTGCTTCTATCCCTTGCTGGGAAACCATGAATCCCAAAACTTCCCTGACGATACCCCGAAGGCACATTTGGCCGAATTGAGCTTCATTCCATACCTTCTCAGGGTTTGGAAAAGTCTCTTTCAAGTCGGCGATGTGGTCGTTAGATTTGGCACTCTTAACTAACATATCATCCACGTATTTGTCCATATTCTTCCAATTTGGTCTTTAACATCATGTTTACCAATCGTTGGTAGATTACTCTAGCATTTTAATCCAAAGGGCATGACCTTATAGCAGTACAGCTTTATCGGTTATGAAAGATGTCTTCTCTTAATCCATCTCATGCATACAGATATAGTTGTATCTTGAGAAGGCGTCCATAAAAGTTAACAAGTCATGCTCAGAAGTTGAATCTATGAGCATGTCGATTCGAAGCATGGGAAGCTATCTTTTAAGCATGACTTATTTAAATTAGTAAAGTCTACACACATTTTTCACTTGTCATTAGATTTTTTTACTAGTACTACATTCGCCAACCGTCTGGATATTGTATCTCTCGAATAAATTGGCTTGGGTAGTTCTCTACTTCATTGGAAGTAGCCTAGTTGCGTTAGGCGGCAAAGCTTCTCCATTTTTGCTTAATTAGTTTTGCCTTTTCATTCACTTTGAGCTTGTGGACAATTATCAAATGATCAATCCTGAGCATATCCTCGTGAGTCCAAGCGAACACATTCGAGTTATTTATGAGAAAACTTAAAATATATATATATATATATATTATATATTAATGATATAGAGATAAATTAAGGGAAGCTGTTGTGGAGTGTTTTTTTTTTAAAAAAAAAAAAAAAAAAGAAAGAAAAGAAAGAAAAGAAAGTGATTTTGTTCTCTACAAGAGAAAATGATTAAAAAGTTAATGAGAATGCTCTAAGATATTGGTGATAGTGGAGGCGGCTGTGACGTATAGGGCCGGCTAGGGCCTTAGGCGAATTAGGCGGTCGCCTAAGGCCCCCAATAAAAATTTATTAATAATTTTTTTAAAAAAAAAAACTTTAATTGTTATCAATACACTTTAATAAGGCTCCAAAATATGGTAAAAACTAAAAATAAAATTAATAAGGCCTCAAAATCTGGTAAAAATAAAATTAATAAGGCTCCAATTTAGGAAATATCAATGAAGATGGAAAGTCTCATTAAAAAAAATAGAAAAAAGACATAATTAAGTAGATGGTCCTTTACGCCCAACGTTTAGGATGAAAAAAAATTAAATTAAATTAAATGCTAAGAGTGAGAGAAGATGGAAAGTCTTTTTGAAAGATGGAAAGTCTCATATATTGAAGATGGAAAGTCCTGTACGCCCAACGTTCTTTTTTTTTTTTTTTTTTTAAGTTACATCCTATGAGTAGGATGAAAAAAATAAATAAATAAAGAAATGCTAAGAGTGAAAGAAGATGGAAAGTCTTTTTGAAAGATGGAAAGCCTAATATATTGAAGATGGTTATCCTATATGCCCAACGTTCCTCTTTTTTTTTTTTTCTTTTTTCTTTTTTAAAGTTACATCCAACGTTCTTGTTAGAGTCTATATAATTTTCCTTTTTTTATTTCAAGTTCTCTATTCAAGTCAATTTTATTCGAAATTTGAATTTCTCTCTTCTTCTCCATTTTCATTCTTTCCCTATAACTTACTATTCAAGTCCTTAAAATCATTCCATATCTACTCAGCGATAAAAAAGAAAAAGGGTTAGTAACCAAAAAAATCAATCAATCAATTGCATTAATTTTTTTTTTTGATTTTAAGAAATATTTGTATACTAAATTGTCTTTCTTTGTGTGCAGGTTAAAAGTATTAGATAATCCTACCATAAAGATTAAGGGGAATTCAATCTTTGACAAATCAGGTTTTCTTGTTCTATTTTTTAATTTAATTTATTTTATTATAGTCATAATATATGTAATTTTTATTTTTACATAAATCGTTTATTTAATTTGTAATTGCTTTTAGTTATAAATGTCTACTAGAAAATATGCTTCTGGATATGAAAAACTTAAAAAGAGTAAAAAAATTAATTGAATCTCAAAAAAGATCTTTAAATAAATTTGTTATTAGCAATAAACAAAATATAAATGATAATTTAGTTGAAAAACTTAATAAGTAATTTTGCATCCCAAAAAGCGAGAAGAATGTATTTTAAATAAAAATATAATTTTAAATTAAATAATATTTAATTTATATTTAATTTTAAATAAAAGACATCACTTCAACTTTTCGCCTAAAGCCCCAAATATATCGGGCCGGCCCCGGTGACGTATAGGCTGTTGTGGCCATGTGGATGGCCATTTTTGTGCTTCAGTTACTTTCATATCTGTTTGTTCACTGTTCTAAAAAAAAAATATCTGTTTGTTCACCAACCGGGTCCCGCCAAATCACAGTCCCACTATTAAATCCATGTCATTCCAAATTTCTTTGACCACTCCCCCAAAGTCCAACCCCCTCCATAAACCCCCACCTTTTGAATTTCCAGCCGCCGGTAGTCCATTTTTCTTATTTCTTTCTTTCTTTTGGATTAGATTTATTTATTTATTTATTTTTTACGGATAATTTTGGATTTGGATTTAGTGTTGTCTTGATAACCATTATGCAGAAGCTTGAAACCAGCAACGTGGGGTCTCCATTATTATTAGCCGGTGGGCCACGTCCTTGTCGCGGGCTCAGGGTCAGGACTTATTAAGTTTTTATATTCAAGTTTTTTAAGCATTTTATTTTCAATCGATAATATGGTTAATTTATTTCCTTCTAAATTTTTCCGAATTTCTTCAGAGTTGTTAATATTATATAATTGAGCGTCATTATCATTATTTTCAATGTCATCTTTTTGTTGTATTATTTCATTATCTTCTAACTCTTTTTCATGAATTTCTTGTTCATTTATGTGCTTTTCAACTAAATTATCATTTATATTTTGTTTATTGTTAATAACAAATTTATTTAAAGATCATTTTTGAGATTCAATTAATTTTTCTACACTTTTATTTTTATTTTTTTAAAGTGTTTCATATCCTGAAGCATATTTTCTAGTAAACATCTATAACTAAAAGCAATTACAAATTAAATAACATGATTTATGTAAAAAAAATTATATAAATTATGACTATAATAAAATAAATTAAAAAATAGAACAATAAAATCTGATTTGTCAAAGATTAAATTCTCTTTAATCTTATGGTAGGATTATCTAACACTTTTAATCGGCACAAAGAAAGACAAATTAGTGTAAAAATATTTTCTAAAAAAAAAAAAATTAATGCAATTGATTAATTGATTTTTTTGTAACTAACCCTTTTTCTTTTTTTATCACTGAGTATATATGGAATGATTTTAAGGACTTGAATAGTAAGTTATAGGG
>JAJPGS010001062.1:0-47030 GCA_028654335.1 Alnus rubra | reverse complement strand
AAAGAGAAAGAAAAAGATAAAGAAAAAGATAAAAAAAAAAAAAAAAAAAAACACAACAACGTGTTTTGAGAATAATTCCACATGACTTTTCTTATTTTACGAAAGCACGAGCTTTCTTGTACGAAATTAACGGAGTATTAGGAGTCAACGAAATTCAAAAAAAAAAAATTAAATTAAATTAAAAACGCATAGGAAAATGTTAGAGCTCCTTCAAGTGCCTTTCGAGAATATTTCTATGCTGACATGACACTTGTATTTAAGAAAGAAAATCTACAACTTGATTTCTTTTTTCTATTTTTATTAAAAAATAGAAGATGTGAATGAATATTCAAACTAATGACCTCCGCTTCATGAGACGTGGTTTTCAGTCGATTGAGCTACTCCATAAAGACTAAAAACACATAATGTTATGCTACCATAGAAAGATCATAAAAATAAAAAATAAATGTCAGAAGAAAGTTCTAATATTCCTTAAGGGAAATGCTAAAAATTCTCCCTCATCCTCCCTTTGTCCACCTCTTTTACTTATAAAAATTGATTTTAAGCAAAAAAGTATTTTGATGTTTTTGGCTTAAAATTAATTTTTTTATTGTAAATGGAGGATGAAGGGCGGATGAGGGGTGCTACACTGCACCCCTCATTTTCAAACCGTTATGTTAATAGGCAGTTGATTCTTATATATTCTTAATGTTTTTGAAAAAGACCATATGGATTATGTCACATCAAATACGGACCCCTGATGTTGTACCAGCCTGTTCAATAGAAAAGAGAAATAACTCTTCCATAACAATTATGTACATATTATGCAGGAATGTTTTATACATGGATTCAAGGATCCCACCAAAGATCCAACTGTAGTGTCTACAGTTGTGCGCATATGTTCACAAACTGTTGAAAGTCAACAAAAGAAGCTCACTGTGGGAAGAGAAACTCCCAAGTAATTTCGGACTTTGTCCAATGGTGGCTTTGGTCAAGTCTAAAGATAAGATGAAAGACGTTGTCCAGCCCCAGTGGTTGACGGAAACTTCCATCCATATATACACATACATAGAGATGTTGTATGGGACAGAGAAGTTACAATAAGCGGAGGCAGAGGTTGAATAAGGCAGAGATCAAAAGAAGAAAAACCTCCTTCAGCCCCTTAAAGCTCATTAGTCAAGACTTTTTCTGAGCTCTCACTTGATTAGCACGACCAATAAATTGTTGAAATATTGCAATACAGAAGAATTATGTTGAAGCTACTGGCTTTGTGTCTCTTAGCTTCTTTGATGTATGTTCAAATTGCTGAGGCCAGAATTCGGTATTACAAATGGGAGGTAAAGTATGAGTACAAGTCCCCTGATTGCTATAAGAAGCTAGCTATCACCATCAATGGCGGAACTCCAGGACCCACAATCTTGGCCCAGAAAGGCGACACCGTCATTGTTGAGGTCAAGAACAGCCTTATGCTAGAGAACCTTGCAATCCATTGGCATGGAATCCGACAGGTAAATACAGCTCAAGTTCCATTTTCCTTCTCGAACCAGATTCGATATCTTTGTATTCATGTATTATACTTTACTTCAACGCATATTCTTTTGTTTGATTTGCTGCAGATTGGATCACCTTGGAGTGATGGAACAGAGGGGGTGACCCAATGTCCAATATTTCCTGGGATACCTTCAAATACGAGTTTAAAGTTGATAGGGTAGGTGTTGTAGTAGCCTAGAGCCGCTGCAATTGGCTCTGTTTTTCCATATTAATTTGTTTGTTACTTTCAATGTCACAGTTTGTGTCTCTGTATCTCAATCTATATTTTGCTTATTATGCGCAGCCTGGGACTTACCTGTACCACGCGCACTATGGAATGCAAAGAGAAGCAGGGCTTTATGGATCAATCCGTGTATCACTTCCTGATGGAGAGAAAGAACCGTTTGCCTATGATTACGATCGGAGCATCATCCTTAACGATTGGTACCACAAAAGCACTATGAACAAGCCACTGGATTGTCCTCCATTCCTTTTGTCTGGGTTGGGGAGCCTCAGGTAAATGGCACTACTTCCACTATATCAGTATGTGAAGAAATTATATTGCTCTTACTAGACTAATGGGTATTGCTTTTATCGATTTTCAGTCGCTTCTTATTCAAGGAAAAGGAAAATTCGACTGCTCTAGTGTACCCTCTTCATCCGGGCTTTGTAATGCATCCAATCCAGAATGCTCTCCTTACGTAATGACTGTAATCCCCGGGAAAACGTACCGACTAAGAGTCTCTAGCTTGACTGCTCTATCAGCCCTTAGCTTTCAAATAGAGGTAACTTTCATGAACACCATTGTCATACTTCAAAGTTTTCAGATTAAAAAATGGTGTTTTTAATGATATATGTGTGGCTTTCTTCTTAAGCAGGGTCATAATATGACTGTGGTTGAGGCAGATGGGCACTATGTGGAGCCATTTGTGGTGGAAAATCTATTCATATACTCTGGAGAGACATACTCTGTCCTTATAAAAGCCGATCAAGAGCCTTCAAGAAATTACTGGATGACAACAAACGTGGTTAGCCGACTTCCTAATACCACAGCCGGTTTAGCCATTCTCAATTACTATCCAAATCATCCAAGGCGATCCCCTTCAACAGTTCCACCGGCCGGCCCCATGTGGAATGACACTGCACCCAGATTGGCACAAAGTCAATCCATTAAGGCTCGCCAAGGTTTCATATCCACCCCTCCGGCAATTTCAGACAGAGTCATCGTGTTTCTTAACACACAGAATCTCATCAATGGTTATACGCGTTGGTCCGTAAATAATGTCTCTTTCACCCTCCCCCATACACCTTACCTTGTTGCACTGAAGTACAACTTACGCCACGTGTTCAATCAGTCCCACCACCTACAGGGTACGACTTTGTGAACTACAACATTGACAGCGTCCCTGCAAACAAGAATGCCACTTTGACGATGGCATTTATCGCTCAAGTTCAACACGACAGTGGATATTATACTGCAAAATGCAAATCCATGAGCAATACCACCAGTGAGACACATCCATGGCATCTACACGGCCACGATTTTTGGGTCCTTGGCCACGGAACTGGCAAGTTTGACATATATAACGACCCAAAGAAATACAACTTAGTGAATCCAATCATGAAGAACACAGTGCCTGTTCATCCTTAGGCTGGACTGCTTTGAGGTTTAAGGCAGATAATCCGGGTGTTTGGCTTTTCCATTGCTATAGAGTCTCACTTCCACATGGTATGGGAGTGGTGTTTGAAGAAGGGATAGAGAAGGTGGGAAACTTGCCTTCTTCTATTATGGGTTGCGGTGAGACCAAAGGATTGGGTAAGCCATAGATAATTAAGATGATATTTTCGGTGAACCTATATGCATTGGTTTACCACATACAGAACATCAATTAGAGAGGCATGGAGTGCTAATTTTTCTGCAAGTATTCTTTTTATTTTTTGGGGAGTCGATCAGGCCAAGGCTCTACATTGCTTTTTCTTTCACTTAGAGGGGATTTTTGTGCTTTGGTTGAAAATTTGTGTTGACTTTATTAAGGACAATGAGGTTACTATCTTAAAATCTAAGTGACGTTACTACTATTGAGAATTGAATCTATTGGATGAGCCAAGTGACGTAACTGCGATTGAGAATTGAAGTTATTGGATGACCTTAAAAGCCAAGCCGTTTCTACTATTATTGAGAATTGAAGTTATTGCATTGGAAAGCCTAGCCACTTCTACTGTTACTGTCTTGACATAATGTCCTAGCTAAGTGCAATGAATTTAGTCCACATCCCAGCTATGGGAGAATATTGACAGCAATGTATATTTTCAATTACACATAAATATTTTGTAAACTTTGTACTTTTATTCTCATTGTATTAATTATTGTAGTTTGTATGCAAGTATAAATATGAAGCTACACCCAAAGCATTTCTTGGCTGTTTTATCACAACAATTTTGTGTGTGTCACTATATGTATCATAGCCACCAAGACTCATGTGTCATTTTCATTCCACATGGCCTCCATTTTCCAGCCCCACCTCCCTCACCACTCTCAATCATCAAACACCAACCTTAAATTGTCTAATGACAATTATATGCTTTGACAATATTTGTTGGCCTCATATCTTGAGGACAGTATTGATAACTCCATTCCTTGTCCACCAAAGTTTATATCTTCTGCCACCACGTCTTCCACCACAACCACTGACTCACCTAATTTAGTTCCCAATCCCGATTACGAAGTCTGGGTTCGCCAAGACAAACTCATCTTCTGTGTCATTATCTCCATCATCTCGAAAGTCATTCTTGTCCATGTCGTTGGTCTCCACACATCTCGTGATGTTTGGATTACCTTGGAAAAAATATTTGCCGCTCAGTCCAAAGCACGCATGGTGCAAATTCGCTATTAGCTTGTTACCCTCAAGAAGGGTGCTTTATCTGTAGCTGATTATTTTCAAAAAGCTCAGAACTTGGCGCATACCTTAGTTGCCATTGATGAGCCTCTAAAGGAGTTTGAAACTATCTCCTACATCTTAGCTGGATTGAGCATGGATTATGATCCTTTGGTGACTTCAATTACCACTCGTGTTGACCCTATCTCCATGGAAGACCTCTATGGGCATTTGCTGACCCATGAGCAGAGAATTGAAATTCACAATTTTGCTCCTGTTCTCTCTTCTTCAAGTGTCAATGTGGCTAAGCGTCACATCTACTCCTCTAGTAACAATACCCGTGGTTCACACAGTTCCCGTGAGACCTCTTATGCGGGTCGTGGCTGTGAACATGTCAAATGACGTTCTCCTTCCCACAATCATTTCTCAAATTTTGTGACAACCCTTCTTTTTTTTCTTTTTTTCTTTTTTAAAAAAAAAGACATACAAACGGATCATCTCAGTGGCAGACTATTTGTCGCTTAGCCAACATATGGCACATGCCCCATAACATGTACCTGATAATCAGAGTTATATCTAACAGTGGAAATCATAATGATACCATCATAATTTCAACGGAAAAGCACATCTAAAACATAACCTGTTGATTTTACAAAAGAGTCATACACATGTCTATCTGTTTAAGGCTTAACATCATTACATCATATAACAAAAGAATGCTTATGCAAAAGAATACGTGACACCCACGTCACAAGCCATATACAAAATATACCAAAAGAGAGGACACCATAATCCATCCCATTACAACTGTCGTTGTGGGCCTCAGTCGTAATATCCCAGATATAATGCTACCAGATCGTCATCTAACTCTGGAGTACCTGCAACCAAATGAGTAGCATCTATACGGTTGTGGGGGTAGCCACATCCGTATAGGTGAAAGAATGAGTTCACCATCTCAATACATAATACCGAGACCTCCGTGATATTAAACTGACTGAATTTTTGCAAAGAACCAACTATTCTTTTTAGTTTTGCGTACGCTATAACAGCTACCAATTTTATAGACTTTTGTTTGAAAAACCCCCATAGCTGATATAGCCAACACTCACTAATAGAAAACATTTAAAGCTTACTATGTAGCTGTGAACATAAATAGAAGTTCCAGTCATCTCACCTTGGAAGCTTCTACATATAAACTCGTTTACAATATACTTCTTGATCGGTGGCTTAGACATATGTGCATACGATCACCCCATTATAGGATTCACGCCTACACATAAGTCTTAAGCAAGAAAACATGGCATCTTACTTTCCATACTAAGATACATTTCTCCAAAATACAAGCAACACCATCTCTAATCGTATTTCAGCTTCGTGCCTTGAACGTCAGTTGATCATGCAAGCACTAGAGTGGAACTCCAATATGCAAGCACGTCTTTACTGAAGAACAAAGACAGTTCACCTACTTTCTTTTAGACATATCATTACTCATACATGGGTACGTGAACATCCTTGTACATCCAAGTTCAATGCTTTTTAATACATGCAACCAAGCGATAGAAATATACATATGCTCATTTCCATTAAAACTCATATGCATACTAATACGTCTAGCAAAACTACTCATAGTATAAAAACGTCACACTCATAAAAACCATGCTATACATGCTCATGCAATGCATATGCTCATTGTTTTTCTCATTGGGAATTTAACCCAAATATAGCATTTAATCCAAGTAAGCACCTCATGGGAATTGAACCCATGGTGAAGCACTTCTTGGGAATCTAACCTAAGTACTAGTACCTCAAGAGAATCTAACCCAAGTAGGCATCTCATGGGAATATAACCTATGTTGAGGACCTCAAGGGAATATAATTCAAGTAAGTACCTCGTGGGAATTTAACCCATGTATAGTTTCCAGTGGGCTATGAACCTCACTTCAATGCATATTTAGCGTTCATATGCTCATGCCTCATGCCTTAAAACAATACACATATACTTTTTAAATTCTGAACATGCCTTTAACTCATGCTTTCAATGTAAATTCATAAACAATTTAACACATCAATTCATCAATCAACATTTGCATAATTTAAATCTCAACAACAAGAAGCAATCAAACTCTTCAAATCCATTCAAATCACACTTTCCAGTCACACATCATTTCTCATAAACATCATTGATATTTCAACATAATTGAAACTATTTAACACATCCAAAACATATTGTCAACATATTGTCGGTTTGGTAATAAAATCATATATCATTTGCAAATCTATTAAATACATAAAAGTACATTTTCTCAGTGAGTAGAATATTCATCTTGGCTGCGCGGATTTTGGCTCAACTAGGTCTCCTAGACACCACCTTGCAATATATCACTATGGAATAATACATTGCACTATTTAGCACTTTAAATAATTAACACCATAATTAGTATTTGAATTGCTCAAGGATAAACCGTTGGAAAACCCACAATATTTTAAATGTTCCAAACGTCTATCCATAAATCCTATACACTAACTAAAACTCAAACAATACTAACCCGAAGTATTTACTATGGTTTAGATATTAAAATCACTATTTAACTATTTACTCATATTATTACTTACTAACCCGCAATTAATTTCACTAACCCATAAATTATTTCCACCAACACTTATATACTAACATTAACCCTAAAATTATACTCACTAATCTTTTTATAATAATTACAAACTTATTAACTTAAATCATTAACACATTTAAAATAACATTATCCGTAAAATTACATTCACTAATCTTTTTACAATCATCACAATAACCACAATTAATTCCTAAATTAACAATCTAGGTTTTAAACATTTAAAAACCCCAAATTAATTTAACCCATCAAATTAGGATTTCCAATCTTAAACTATAATTTATAAAACACTACCCTAAACACAATATTATTAACCCAATAGCACTTACTAAGGGTTAATCACATAAAAACACAATTAAAATCAAATACCAAAAAGTTAAGATTTGAGAAAACTCACCAAAAATTTCACCAAACCAAAACCCATGGTTTGGGTAGCTTCAAACAAGTTCCAAGTAACCCATTACGAAAAGAAAACATTAGATTAAAATCACATTTCAAGATTTTAATCCAAAAAACTCAAGAACACGAGTTTAGTGTTTTTCCTCAAAACGATTGGTAGAAACGTAGATCGGGCTTTGTAGATCACGTTACCAAAGATGAATTTGAGTTTGGACGGTTAGATCTCCATAGATCATAGTTTTTGATGAAAAACTAAAGAGGGCAAGAGAGTCTCTTTTTTATTTTATTTTATTTTTTCATTGGGAAGGGCCAGATGGCCCTTCCTTTCTTTTCTCATGTAAGGGCCAGGCAACCCTTCACTCTTTTTTTTTTTTTTGGGATAATTACACCATTAGTCCCTGAGGTATGCCATAATTACAAATCACTTCATATGGTTTGAAAAGTTTATGGGAGGTCCTTATAGTAAACTATAATTACAAATCGATCATTAGAGTCAAATTCCATTAAATTTTTTGATAGATTCTATTAAATGTCACGTCAGCACCACGTTAAACCAATAAGATGGCGACATGTGTCCATCTGAATAAAAAATATAAATTTATTAAAAAAATAAAATAAATAAAATAAATAAACTTATTATTTTTTTAAAAAAAAAAAACAAAATGGGGAGGGGTGGCTGGGCCACCCCTAGCCAATGGGAGTGGCCGCGACCTCCCCACAGGCTGGGGGTGGCTGCGTGCCACCCTCGGCCACCCCTCCCCATTTTTTGTTTTGTTTTTTTATTTTTTATTTTTTTTAAATAAGTTTATTTATTTATTTTTTAATAAATTTATATTTATTTATTCATATGGACACGTGTCGCCATCTTATTGGTTTGACGTGGCACTGACGTGGCATTTAACAGAATCTGTCAAATTTTTAATGGAATTTGACTTCTGAGATCGATTTGTAATTATAGTTTACCACAAGGACCTCTCATGAACTTTTTAAACCATAGGGGGAGTGATTTGTAATTATGGCATACCTAGGGACCAATGGTGCAATTATCCTTTTTTTTTTTTTTTTTTTTTACGAATATGGGGCGCAGGTGTGCGCCCTACATCTTTTTTTTTTTTTTAATTATTATTATATATTTCTTTTTCTTTTCTTATTCCATTTTTTTTTCTTATTTCATTTTCTACTTTTTTTTTTATTTTATTTCTATTTTATTTTAATTTTCTAATCCTTTTCTTTTCTCCCTTCTGATTCTTTTTCTTTTATTTGGACTTTAACAATATTCTCTTGCATTTTATTTTCTTGGCTATCATTTACAAATCTATAGGATAAAAATAAAACATTTTGTTTTATTTTATCACACCAAATAGACTTATTTTTGTTTAAACCCAATAAACCTATTAAATATTTTCTTGGACATTATATCCCTCCCTCATAAAAATTTCGTATTTAAAATTTGGACATTAATTGTTTTACGCACATACGAGCATGCATTCTATATTAGAAACACTCATGCAAGTATGCGTTTTACATTGGATACTTATGCGAAAATGGTATGATATTATAATCATAGCCGAATTTATTCGCTAAAATAGGGAATCACTCCCGCATTTAACGATGAAGCACTCATGTGACATCCTCAACATCGTGATTTCACCACAGAGGTCTCACTAACAGAATGATTTTTAGTGTTTTCTTACAAACCGTTACTCGTTTTGCACCACTTCATAGGTCAATTTTTTCATTGAATACAAAGAAGCGCATCACAAGAAAAAGGTCGCAAACACTTTCTCAACAGAGGAATACGAGGAAATGTTATGGATGTCCGCTAGAATTAGAAGATATAATGACCAATTACACAATGGATTTTTGTTTAGCACTAAAGACAACCCAATATATCCTAAATTGAGCACATACATATTGCCAAAACGTTACATGTTTTGCATTGATGACACCTTGCGACACAAGATCACCAATTCGAACACAGATTTGCGGCAATATTTATTTGCATAGCTTCTGCCATCACTACACTTTGAACATCCACTTGAACAAGTGCAAGCTTCACTTGAATCATGCACCAATTCAAAGCTTGTTAGTCGTTTCACACCAACTTCAAGCCAAATGCAATGGCGTTCCACATTCGCGCCCATACAATTCTACAAACTATGTCATACCAGTAGTTGTAAGCTACTATGGCAAGCAAACATAACTAATGGCAGGTATCGTGACTGACTCTATGAAATCCCACATGCACAACTTATGCACATCCTCGAGTGTCTAAACAGATCTCTTGGATTTGCTGTCCGCTTGCAGATAGTGAGTAGTGCTAAAACTCAGCAACTCATCTCATAACCTCGAGGTGAACTGTGGGTCATAGTCCAACATAATGGAAACTGGCAATCCATCAAAAGTGCAAATTGTTGTGCCATAATTCCAAATGCATTACAAAGTCAATCTCGCCTTCATGAGATTTCCTATTTCGTTCATCAACCACGACATTGGCTCAAGCTACATGACCAAACATCTTGCCACCAAGATCTTCCAGCACGGCAAGTCATCATCGTTGTCTTATGTTTCCGTCTCTCAATATAGAAGTGCATCAAGACTTGGGTGATAAGTGTGAATTCCAAACACTTCACCAGACATAGTTTACAAAATAGTATAGCATAAACAATTGCTACCAACTCCAAATCGTAAGTGGGATAGTGCTACTCATGATCCACATTTGATGCTTAGTGGGTTTTTCACATCAAGCGTAAGGTCGACGATAGTATTGAGTGCTAATAAACTCGCTTGGTTGCAAAAGGTTTTCATGAACAAGAAGGTGTTGATTATTTTGAGACATATAGTCTTGTTGTAAAACCTATTACTATTCGTACTGTGCTCTCTTTGGTTGTTTCTGCAGGTTGGTACATAAAGCAAGTTGATGAGAGTAGTGCTTTCCTCCATGGTCATCTGCAAGAGACAGTCTACATGTCTCAACCTCCTTGCTTTGTTAATCCCATGTATCATGATGCGGTGTGCCTTCTCAAGAAGGCTTTGTATGGTCTTAAACAAGCTCTCCAAGCTTGGTATCATAGGTTGAGCTTTTATCTTTTGGAGTTGAGGTTCTAAGGTTCGACATCTGATAGCTCCTTATTCATTTTTTAATTTGCTTCAGTCTCTATTTTGGCTCTGGTGTACGTGGATGACTTAATACTCACTGGGTCCAATTTGGGTGCTATTAATGACCTTATTCATACTTTCTCTTGTCATTTTCCCATGAAGGATTTAGGAGAACTCAATTTTTTTCTTGGCATCTCAATTGCCCGTGTTACAAATGGACTCCATTTGTCCCAATCACGGTATATATATGATCTATTAGCTCACACAAACATGTCAAACGCCAAGCCTATTACTTCTCCCATGGCGGCCACCACGTCTCTCAGTCAATTTTTAGGCTTTACCTTTTGTGATGTTACACTTTATCGTAGTATTGTGGGAGCGTTACAATATCTCTCTCTCACGTGCCCCGACATTGCTTTTGCTGTCAATAAAGTTTCTCAATTTATGCATGCTCCACGTGATACTCATTAGTTTGCTGTCAAACAGATTTTGAGGTTCTTAAAATCCACCATTGATCACGGGTTACTAATCAAGAAGTGTTCATCCACTCAACTATTTGCTTATTCTGATACGGATTGGGCTGGATGTCCTGATGATCACAAATTCACATATGGCTATTGTGTTTTTCTGGGTTCCAATCTTCTGTCATGGAGCTCTAAGAAGCAACCTGCTGTCTCTCGATCTTCCACTGAAGCTGAATAAAAAGCTGTCGCAAATGCCGCTGCTGAGCTCATATGGATTCAAGCACTATTTCGAGAACTTGGTATATTTCTCTCATCTGCTCCTATTTTGATTTGTTACAACATTGGGGCTAAGTGTCTCTCATCTAACCCCGCATTTCACTCATGTACTAAGCACATCGTAATTGACTACCACTTTGTGAGAGAACATGTGGCATCTAAAACTCTTATGGAGAAATTTTTATCTATCAAATATCAAGTTGCTAATATTTTAACAAAACCTTTGGTGCCTCATCGATTCAATCAACTCAAGACCAATCTCAACGTGTGGCCTCCAACGTTGCGATCGTGGGGGCGTATTAAGGACAATGACGTTACTATCTTAAAATCTAAGTGACGTTACTGCTATTGAGAATTGAAGCTATTGGATGAGCCAAGTGACGTTACTGCCATTGAGAATTGAAGTTATTGGATGACCTTAAAAGCCAAGCCGTTTCTACTGTTATTGAGAATTGAAGTTATTGCACTGGGAAGCCTAGCCACTTCTACCATTACTATCTTGACATAATGTTCTAGGTGCAATGAATCGAGTTCACATCCCAGCTGTTAGTGTACAAGCTGTCTCCACCTCGGCAACCAGCTCAGCCAAGACTTGTCCACCCGCATCAGCGCCTACTTCCTCAATCTCCACATCAGCAGTCGAGGATCATCCCATAATATCAGAGGATTCTTCTCCCATATCAGCAGCAGATTCTAACCTTATTGGAGCCTTTGCCCTGACTCATAAGCATCCGGATTATATTGAGACTACAGAGCCTAATATAGAATCTTTTCCCACAATCAAGGATCCTAATTCAGCAAGGAATATTACTGATATGCGACCATATTGGAGCTACTCACAGGACCTTTCCTTAATCACTATGCGTGTTGTACAAGACATATGTGAGTAGCTCAAGTCTTTCCTTACATACCTACACGTGCAGTCCAAGACTTGACTTTAGAGATATTGTATCTCCTGTATTCATTACTTCCTTCTTTTGTAATTATTTTGTATTCCTTTAAACTAGGCACATATTTTATTCTTATTCTTACCATGTAACTAGCCTATGTGTATCAATATAAATAAGAATCATTCTACTGGTTTTCTGTCAAGTCAACAGAAACCATTCTCTCAAAAATTCTTCATGGTATCAGAGCTTGCATAGGTTAACACCTCCTTGATCCTTCTTCTCTCTTCCGCTCAACATCTCTCAGCCCGTCTATCAATTCTGTCCATGGCTTCCAGCAGCAATGATGCTACTCCACCAGTTCCTGCTGCCACTTTTGTGGTCCCCAATTTCAACCAGTTTCTCACCTACAAACTAGATGAAAATAATTACTTACTCTGGCTATCTCAGATTGTTCCTATACTGAAAGGCCATGAGTTGATGGGCATTGTGGATGGTTCTGAACCCTGCCCACCTCAGCTCCTGACAAATGCAGAAGGCAAAGAGGTCCTTAATCCATTGTATTCTGTTTGGATCAAAAAGGACCAATGCCTCCTTAGCTGGATCAATGTGACTCTCACTAAGATAGTCCTTGCCAGTGTCTATGGCCTTCACACCTCTCAGCAGGTTTGGGCAGCATTGGCTAGTCGTTTTGCTTCCCAATCCAGGTCTCGAGTCTCTCATCTGAAGCGTCAGCTCCAAAGCCTTCACTAGGGATCCAAAACCTGTGCCGAGTACCTCAAAATTGCCAAGGGATGGGCCAACCAACTTGCTGTGATAGGAAGGCCTACTGATGATGAAGACTTGATTTCTTACATCATCAGCGGGCTCAATCCTACATTCAATGCCTTTGTCACCTCCTATGGATTGGAAACAAGAGACAATCCTCTCTCTTTTGCAGATTTTCAAGATGAACTCCTTAATCACGAGACACTGCTCAATCAACAGCAGACCTCAGCCCCTGATGCATCTAATTTTGCACTTTTCATGCAGCGCCCGAACAATGGTGGCTCTTCTAGACCACCACATCCTTCCTGGAAAGGGAAAGGCAAGAGCTATCCTCCTAGTAAGTTCTCTCCACGACCTGGACAGCCAAAAGGATCCTCAAGCTACATTCACTCAGCTTCTCCCCAGCAAACATCCGGTCACTCCAGTGGTCCTCCCTTTCAACCTTCAGCATGACCTCCCTGCCAAATCTGTGGAAAGACCAGTCACCAAGCTTTTGACTGCTTCCACAGAATGGACCACTCATACCAGGGCAGACACCCTCCTGCTCAACTAGCAGCCATGGCAGCACACCTCAATAATTCTCTTGATGACCAACAATGGTTTGCGGACAACGGGGCTAATTCTCACATCACCAACGAGCTGGACAAATGGACACTTCAACAGCAACCATTTCAAGGGCAGGAGACTGTAGCAGTTGGCAATGGAGGAGGACTTGCCATAGAGAACACTGGTTCAACAATCCTTCACTCTCCTAATTCTGATTTCCATCTTAAAAATATTCTTCATTGTCCACATGCCGCAGCCAAGTTGTTATCTATTCAAAAATTCTGTCAAGACAATGATTGTTATTTTTTGCTAACGTCTACTCATTTCTTTGTGAAGGACCTTCAGACACATGCAATCCTCCTGGCAGGAAGGAGTGAAAACGGGTTGTACCCTCTGCGGTTCAAGAGTGCTTCATCCAAATCCAAACCCTTGTTCACCGCACTCCCTGGCTTGAGAACTTCCTTACCCGTGTGGCACTATAGGCTAGCCCACTCTTCTTTCAATAATGTTTCTCGTGTAATAAAGGCACATAATTTGCCTATTTCTAATGAGAATCTTAATAAAAGTGAGTTTTGTGATTCATGCCAATTAGGCAAAAGTAAAAGACTTCCTTTTTCTGCATCCACTCGCACTAGCATGACTCCCCTTGAACTTGTGCACACTGACTTATGGACATCACTTGTTCCTTCCATTAGTGGCTGCAGGTATTATATTATCTTTGTAGATGATTTCAGCCGGTACACATGGCTCCATCCTTTGCATAACAAATCTGAAGCATATGACTCATTCCTTAAGTTTCATACTCTTGTTGAAACACAATTTTCCTGCAAAATTAAACAACTTCAATTCGATGGAAGAGGTGAATTCACCTCTCTTCGGTTTCAGCAGCACTTATCCAAGAATGGAACTATCCACAGGAAAACTTGTCCTCACACCTCTCAGCAAAATGGATTGGCTGAGAGGAAGCTTAGACACATACTTGAGACCGGCCTCACTCTCCTTGCTCATTGTGGTTTGTCTAATAAATATTGGGTCGATGCTTTTCTCACCTCGGTCTACATAATCAATAGGCTGCCAACTCTAGTTCTACAACATTCTTCCCCTTATGAGAAACTTTTCCACAGAAATCCAAACTACTCACTCCTTAGAGTCTTCGGGTGTAAGTGTTTTCCCCTTCTCAGGCCTTATACATCTCACAAGTTAGAATACAGGTCCAAAGCTTGCATTTTCTTAGGGTATAGTCATGCTGGATATCGGTGCCTTGACCCCCTTACTGACAAAGTGTATCTCTCTCGCCATGTCATCTTTGATGAGCACTCTTTTCCTGCAAAGGATCATGCCACGTTGAAGCTGCCCTCCAGGATCAATGCATCATCTGATTCTCCTTTGTTTCTCCCGGTAAGCTTTCCTTCTACTCATCCTATTTGCTCTACTAATAACACTGCTCATATTGAGTCCTCGACTTCCCATGATAGCAGCCCATTGCAGCCCTCTGTTTCTCTTGACAGTAGGTTATCACCCACACTATCACATACTAGTGCAGCCTCTGCCCCTTGTTCTACCAACCTCCTCAATGCTGAATCCGGTTTGTCTCCCACTGAGGCAGTACCCTCCTCTCCTGCAAAATCTCTCATTTCTCCTACTGCACCTATTGTGGCACCTTCCTTGCTTCCAGAACCTGCCTCTCTTCCTACTGCACCTCCTGCAGTCCTCCCACCTGAACAACCTATTCCTAGTCATCCTATGGTGACTCGATCTCACACTGGTTCCCTGAAGCCTAAGCCTTTCCATGATTACCAATTATTTGCCCACACCAAACACCCTCCTACTGCCTTCCTTGCTATCCTACCTGACATTGAACCCTCGTGCTTCTCTAAGGCAGCTCTTGATCCTCGATGGCAAACTGCTATGTCTCTGGAATTTGAGGCCCTTATGACCAATGGTACTTGGACACTTTGTCCTAGACCCCTCCATCACAATGTTATCCGGAATAAGTGGGTCTACAAGATCAAACAAAAACCGGATGGTTCCATTGACAGGTTCAAGGCAAGGTTAGTGGCCAAAGGGTTTGAACAGCAAAGTGGTGTGGATTACATAGACACCTTCAGTCCAGTAATTAAGCCCTCTACAATCCGGATCATCTTAGCTATGGCAGTGCACTTCAACAGGCCCATCCGACAATTGGATGTCTCCAATTCCTTTTTGCATGGAACTCTCTTGGAAGAAGTTTATATGGAGCAGCCTCAAGGCTTTGTTAGCAAGGAACACCCTGACTTTGTCTGCAAACTTCGGAAATCCATCTATGGACTGAAACAAGCTCCAAGAGCTTGGTTTCATTGCCTCTCCACCTCCCTACTAGAGCTCGGCTTTACAGCCTCCTTGGTGGAATCCTCCCTCTTTTTCTTTCTCCATGGAGCTATTAAAGTGTTTATGCTCATATATGTTGATGATATTATAATTACAGGTACTCACCTACATGTCCTCACAGCTCTCATTGCTCAACTACAGAAAAAGTTTCCTGTGAAGAACTTGGGCCCTCTCGGCTTCTTCCTAGGAATCCAGGCATCTAGGTGCGGTGATTCCCTCCATTTGTGCCAAGCCAAGTACATTAAAGACTTGTTGCAGCGCACCCACATGCTTGGTGCAAAACCTAGCCCCTCTCCCTGCCCTGCAGGTGCTAAATTGTCCAAATTTGATGGGGAACCACTGCCGGACTTCACTGAGTATCTCCAAGTTGTTGGGGCTCTTTTATATTGCACTCTTACTAGGCCTGAGATAGCTTTCTCCGTGAATCAGTTGTGTAAACACATGCATGCCCCTTCAACCACTCACTGGACAGCAGCCAAAAGAGTTCTCAGGTATTTGAAAAATACCATTGATCATGGTCTCCTCTACCGACCTGGTTCTCTTCATTTGCAGGCCTTCTCTGACTCCGATTGGGCCGGTAGTCCTGACTACCGTCGCTCCACCTCTGGCTTCGGTGTCTATCTTGGTAACTACTTAGTGTCCTGGAGTGCTAAGAAGCAAGCCATGGTCTCTCGCTCAAGCACAGAGGCTGAGTATCGATCATTAGCCTTAACTACAGCTGAGTTGTTTTGGCTCCGAATGCCTTTTAAGGAGTTGAGCATTCCTCTTCGGACGGCTCCCACGTTATGGTGCGACAACCTTAGTGCCTTGGCCCTTGCTTCCAATGCGGTGTTTCATGCTCGCACTAAGCATATAGAAGTGGACTATCACTTCATCCTTGAAAAAGTCCTCAATGGTGACATTTTAATCTGGTTTATCTCCACCCACAATTAGGTAGCTGACATTTTTACCAAGGGCATGTCCTCTGCCCGGTTCTCTTTCTTTAAGTCCAAGCTGATGGTGACTGCTCCACCTATCAGCTTGCAGGGGGATGTTAGTGTACAAGCTGTCTCCACCTCGGCAACCAGCTCAGCCAAGACTTGTCCACCCGCATCAGCGCCTACTGCCTCAATCTCCACATCAGCAGTCGAGGATCATCCCATAATATCAGAGGATTCTTCTCCCATATCAGCAGCAGATTCTAACCTTATTGGAGCCTTTGCCCTGACTCATAAGCATCCGGATTATACTGAGACTACAGAGCCTAATACAGAATCTTTTCCCACAATCAAGGATCCTAATTCAACAAGGAATATTACTGATATGCGACCATATTGGAGCTACTCACAGGACCTTTCCTTAATCACTATGTGTGTTGTACAAGACATATGTGAGCAGCTCAAGTCTTTCCTTACATACCTACACGTGCAGTCCAAGACTTGACTTTAGAGATATTGTATCTCCTGTATTCATTACTTCTTTCTTTTGTAATTATTTTGTATTCCTTTAAACTAGGCACATATTTTATTCTTATTCTTACCATGTAACTAGCCTATGTGTATCAATATAAATAAGAATCATTCTACTGGTTTTCTGTCAAGTCAACAGAAACCATTCTCTCAAAAATTCTTCACCAGCTATGCGAGAATATTGACAGCAATGTATATTTCAATTACACATAAATGTTTTGTAACCTTTGTACGTTTTATTCTCTATGTATTAATTATTGTAGTTTGTACCCACGTATAAATATGAAGCTACACCCAAAGTATTCCTTGGGCTGTTTTATCACAACAATTTTGTGTCATTATAGACGTGAGATAAATGTGAAAAATGAAACTCTAACTGTTTGGGATTCACTTTCAAAACAAAACGGTCATCTCTCTCTCTCTCTCTCTCTCTCTCTCTCTCTCATGTTTTGATTAAAGTTTGTAGATACAACAAGAAACAGAGGTTTCAACTACGAAATGCTTAGTGACGATACGAAAGGCCATAAAAACAACCACTCATAAAGCGGTTAAAGGATTATACTTGTCAATAATATTTTTTTTGTCGCCGGATTTGGACTAAAATTATGGCTGAGTGCTCCATATTGAATGTTCCTTTGGATTGGGAAAATATTGAAGATTGGGGTTTAAATGTTCTGCTTGGTAAATGTATTCGGGCTTGCTTGGGAAGTTTGTGTTTTAGGGCTACAGTCTACAATTTATGGAGGCAAAGGAATGATCTTCTGCACAACAACACCCCACGTACAGAAGAAGCTATTCTGGCTTGTATAAGATGGGAAGTCTGTGCTAGAATCTTGGCCAAAGGGCATTTCAAGAATCTCAACCGAAGCATGTCCATTGTACAGAGTTGGAACCTGCATATGTTGATGTAGTTCTCTGTTCTGTTTCTGAAGATTTTGAGCAGTCCTGCTGCCTTGCTGTAGTTCTTTGTTGCAGTGGGTTGAGTAGTAGAGTTGTTGTTGTTAGTGTGTTGTGTGTTTGATTTGTATGTTCTAGATTTTTGCAGAATTTGGGCAGTTTGTTGGTGTTTTGGTTTGCTGCCTTACTGTTTGTGGTGATGCAGCATGGGTTGTTGGTGGTTGTGTATGCTTGATTTAGCCTTTGTTAGTTGTAATCTGTTTGGGATTGTGTTCCAGTCTTTACTGGAGTGTGTAGTGTTTGTTGTTCAATGAAAGCTTCTATTCATATAAAAAATAAAAATAAAAAAATCTATTCTCCAAAAAGTTCTTTTTTTAGATGAATAATATAATATTCTTCATGCCAACACAAAGTTTACATAAAAAATACTCAAGCAAGAGGAATCCCCGATTGTAACAACTCAAACTTCCTTTTAATAGGTGAAGTCCAACATGTAAAATATTTAGTTGAAATTGGGTTAATATGTGAATTAATGGAGCCAGGATTTGAACTTATAATCTTTGCTTTGATATCATGTTAAATCACCACTTGTCCCAAAAGTTAAATTAATAGAAAGAGATGAATTTAATCATTTAATTTATATTCTAATGCTTACAAAAATAACAAAATTATAGACTATTCCCAATCTACTAAGAAAGCAAAAAAAAAAAAAAAAAAAAAAAAACCCTCTTATTCACATAATCATAATAGAAACATATACAATACAGAAGAAATAAAGAGGCAAAAGCACAAAGAAATCCTTCAGTAGAGAACCACATGCAGCTCGAACTCAGAAAAACCCCAGCCAGACTCAATCAAAGTAGCTGCCACTAAACCAAGAAACTCAGAGGAATGCCCCAATTTTCACAAAGCTTTACATTTGTTTTAAAGTACTTAAACTTCCATTTTCCTTTTCCCACAACCCAAGTACCTACCTCCTAACAAATATGGTGAACAATTTGTTCAGTACTCAATCTATTGCCAAATTTCACGCTATTCCTATGTCTCCAAATGTTATAAACAGTAGCTCCCCATGCCAGCTTGCACACAACACCATTAAGACTTTTACCCTTCCAAACCTTCAACCCTTCCCTCACGACCCCCTACTAGCCAGTAGAAAAGGAATTCAAAGAAATTTTTTTCAACACTTCTCTCTAAATTCATTTACTAAAACCACATTCAAAAAACAAATGCTTCCCCTAGTGACCAAAGTTCACGGCTAAATACCCGTAGCAATTGCATTGGTGGGAATGTCTCCCACCAAATGCAATACGCGGGAAGACCAATAGCAATCAAAAGTTTAGTTTGTAATTTTTGACACGACTTACAAATCCGACACAAACCTAACACAAAATTAACTGGTTATGGTTAAGGCTAACCTGATTTTTTGGAGACTTTTCCCTCGTTTTGCAGGAGTTTAGTCATCTAGTCCAACCGTCCAAAATGCCGCATCAACAACTATTATGATGATTTATACTAAAAGTTGCATGCTCTTCTAAAGGTTTTTCTTGGAACTAGGATAAGGTATTGCATGTGGTGCAAAAGTTTAAATTTGGACTACTAATTTTAAATGAACGTTCTAAATTACAACATCTATAAGAAAGAGGGAATGATGGCTTGTAATTCAAGGGGTGGCCAAACTAATCCCTATGGGCAAAGGGGGTTGTTTGGCCACCCCAACAGCCACCGTTTGGTTTGCAAGCAACCTCTTCTTCCTTTCTCTCTCTTCTATGTGCTATCACAATTTAGGTCATTCATTTTAAATGAATAATCCAGATTGGAGTTGCACGGGATCTCAATCCATTTTCTTCTAATAAGTGATAACATCTTAATTTCATCCCCTTTTTTTTTTCTTTTTTTTTTCCCCCTAGCTAAAGACTTCTTTCCTTATTTAGCAACCAAAAACACCGATGGATTGAATTATCTAGGAGGATAATGCTAATGAACTAAATTAAAAAAAAAATGTATGTGACTTGGATTTGATTCTATTTAAGTTAGATTGTTGCTAGGGCTAGTTATATGGAAATTTTTAACACCATTTTTTTTTCATCTTTTTTTTTTTAAAAAAAGAAAAAAAAGAAAAAAGAAGAAGAAGAAGAAAAGCTAAGGTTTATAATCATCTAACAAGTTACGATGAAATATGGTTAAGAGTTACAAAAATCGATGTCAAATTAACCTAAAGTAAATGAGAGAATAAAATATTAAAATATTGATTAAGTGATTAAATTTACATTTTCCTATTAGCTTAAGTTTTTAGAATAAGTGATGATTTAACATAGTACCGTAGGTCATGAGTTCAAACCTTGACTTCATCATTGACCTCACATTTTAATTAAATATTCCACGTGTTGGACCTCAGTTATTAAAAGGAAGTCTGAGCCCCCACGTGAGATGGGGTATTAAAATATTGATTAAGTGATTAAATAATTTAAATTTACCTCTTCCTATCAGCTTATCAATTTAGGATAAGCGGTGATTTACCATCAAATTAATCTAAATCCATGATTTTCCTTTGTTTTTTATTCTTTCATATATTTAAGTTGAGTTCAATATCATTAAAAAAAAAAAAATCAATTCAAAACCAAGGAGCATTTGTGATTCGACAACAAGTAGCGAGTAGTGTGAGCCGTTAGCACACGCTACTTCAGGAGGGTGTAAGGGTTGTGTATACTGTGGTGGGCTTGGACTTTCGAGCTGGACCTCCATCGAGCGGGGTCTAGGGATCACGCTACTGAATTGAAGCTGATTTTTTTTTTTTTTTTTGTTGGTCTGACCACTAGTGTTAATTTTTTTTTTTTTTTGGTTTGACGACTAGCGTTAATTATTTGAAAGGAAAATGGATAAGGATCATCTTCGATTTTAGTCATAAGCGATGTATCATCTACAATACAAATTAAAACCGAGGTAGGAAAAAATAAAGTCATTAAATGATTAAGTTATTAAATTTACATCTTCCTACCATTTAGGAGAAGTGGTGATTTAAGAGCATCCCAACAAGCTCTCTAAACTTTATTCAAATTTTAGGTAGAAAATCTACTTTTGTTATTTTAACTACTACTTTTAACAAACTTCCTACATCAAACTCTTCAAATATTTCTCTATTTTAACTAAATATTAATTTTTTTATTGGTTTTAAGCAACAACTCCTAAAAAATAAGGAGAGAGAAAAAGTGAAAAGTGAAGTGAAAGGGGAGAGGAATTCAAAAAATGATTAAAAAATTGAATAGCTCATGGAATTTGTGAGCTAAATTTGGAGTCAAATTATGACAAGAGACAAAATAGAGAAATTATAGGGAGTTTGTTGAAATGTGTTTTTTTGAGATATTCACCAAAATTTAGTGACAACTTTGAAATTAAGAGCTTGTTGGGGATGCTTTAACATGGTATCAGAACCAGAGATCATGAGTTTAAACCATAACTCCACAATTCATCCTCATTTCAGTTAAATATACCAAGTGTTGAGTCTAACCGCACATGTTTGAGTACTAAAATTTTCAACTATTAAATGCACAAATTCAAGATAGGTTGTATGTGTTTCAGCGATTTTATTTTTAAAAAAATAAAAACAAAAATGTTAGAAATTATTATTTTTTTGGATAATTATTTTATCATGCTGACCTAAATTATAAGTTTATTGAGACTGCTAAATCAAAATTATTCATAATTGTAAAATAAATATATTATAAATAGCATTACTCTGTATTAAAAGCTCGAGCTTTCCACATCAAGAGAGTACAATATGATAAAGAGCCCGGGTAAATTTCAAAGATGTTTCCTCGTCTCTACTTCCTTTAGAAAAAGATCAAAATGAACGCGGTTTGAGGATATACTTCCCACTTTACGAATTTTTCTTATTCTAGATGTTCAATCCTACGAAAAAGCACGAGCTTCCTTGAAAGAAACTAAGGGAATTCAAAAAATAAAAAATAAAAAGCATTGGACGCCTTTGGAATTAGATTCAAAAGTCATTGCATAAGCTTGACAATTCGCATGTAGTTGTTGTCGAAAAAGAAAGACCCACAAGACATATAATTTCACAACAGATACCCGGTAATTTCTTTTAACAATTTCTGGCTTGTCCGACTGTAGCTTTGGTTTATTCAAAGATGAATTTTCCAATATCTGCCTTCTTCTGCTTGGCGTACGTATTGAAGGAGACTTAGGACACTGTATATATGCAAGGATGGACAACTAGAGAACATACAATCGGCGGAGGTAGAGGGGAATACCCGTTTACAAGTCAAAGACTTTTTCTGCGCTCTCGCTTGATTAAACAATCAAGAAATGGTTGAAATATGGCAATACAGAAGAATTATGTTGAAGCTGCTGGCTTTGTGTCTGTTAACCTCTTTGGTGTATGTTCAAATTGCTGAGGCCGCCAGAATTCGGCATTTCAAATGGGAGGTGAAGTATGAGTACAAGTTCCCCGATTGCTATAAGAAGCTTGTTATCACTATCAATGGCAAATCTCCAGGACCCACAATCTTGGCCCAACAAGGCGACACCATCATTGTGGAGGTGAAGAACAGCCTTATGCTAGAGAACCTTGCAATCCATTGGCATGGAATCCGACAGGTAAATACAGCTCAATTTCCATTTTCTTTCTTGAGCCAGATTTATATCTATTTATTCATGTATTATATGCGTACCTTACTTTAACGCATATTCTTTTGTTTGATTTGCTGCAGATTGGATCACCTTGGAGTGATGGAACAGAGGGGGTGACCCAATGTCCAATATTGCCTGGGGATACCTTCAAATACGAGTTTAAAGTTGATAGGGTACGTGTTGTAGTAGACTAGAGCTCCTGCAATTGGCTCTGTTTTTCCATATTTGTTTGTTCCTTTCAATGTCACAGTTTATGTCTCTGTATCTCAATCCATATTTTGCTCATTATTGGCAGCCTGGGACTTACCTGTACCACGCGCACTATGGAATGCAAAGAGAAGCAGGGCTATATGGATCAATCCGCGTATCACTTCCTGATGGAGAGAAAGAACCGTTTGCCTATGATTACGATCGGAGCATCATCCTTAACGATTGGTACCACAAAAGCACTTATGAACAAGCCACTGGATTGTCCTCCATTCCATTTGGCTGGGTTGGGGAGCCACAGGTAAATGGCATTACTTTCACTATATCAGTATGTAAGAAATTATATTGCTCTTACTTAGACTAATGGGTATTGCTTTTATCGATTTTCAGTCACTTCTTATTCAAGGAAAAGGAAAATTCGACTGCTCTAGTGTACCCTCTTCATCCGGGCTTTGTAATGCATCCAGTCCAGAATGCTCTCCTTATGTAATAACTGTAATCCCCGGGAAAACGTATCGACTAAGAGTCTCTAGCTTGACTGCTCTATCAGCCCTTAGCTTTCAAATAGAGGTAACTTTCATGAACACCATTGCCATACTTCAAAGGTTTTTCGATTAAAACAATGGTGTTTTTAATGATATGTGTGTGGCTTTTTTCTTAAGCAGGGTCATAATATGACTGTGGTTGAGGCAGATGGGCACAATGTGGAGCCATTTGTGGTGGACAACCTGTTCATATACTCTGGAGAGACATACTCTGTTCTTATAAAAGCCGATCAAGACCCTTCAAAAAATTATTGGATGACAACAAATGTGGTTAGCCGACCTCCTAATACCACAGCCGGTTTAGCCATTCTCAATTACTATCCAAACCATCCAAGGCGATCCCCTCCTACAGTTCCATCGGCCGGCCCCATTTGGGATGTAATTGAACCCAGATTGGCTCAAAGTCAAGCCATTAAAGCTCGCCAAGGTTTCATATCCACCCCTCCGGCAATCTCAGACAGAGTCATCGTGTTTCTCAACACACAGAATCGCGTCAATGGTTATACGCGCTGGTCCGTGAATAATGTCTCTTTCACCCTCCCCCACACCCCTTACCTTGTTGCACTGAAGAACAACCTACTTCACACGTTCAATCAGTCCCCACCGCCTACGGGGTACGACTTTGAGAAGTACAACATTTACAGCGTCCCTGCGAACACGAATGCGTCTTTGAGCGATAGCATTTATCGGCTACAGTTGGACACGACAGTGGATGTTATACTGCAAAATGCAAACACCATGAATGTTAACAACAGTGAGACACATCCATGGCATCTCCACGGGCACGATTTCTGGGTCCTTGGCCACGGAACTGGCAAGTTTGACATATATAACGACCCAAAGAAATACAACTTGGTGAATCCAATCATGAAGAACACAGTACCTGTTCATCCCTATGGTTGGACTGCTTTGAGGTTCAAGGCAGATAATCCGGGTGTATGGCTTTTCCATTGCCATATAGAGTCTCACTTCCACTTGGGTATGGGAATGGTGTTTGAAGAAGGGATTGAGAAGGTTGGAAATTTGCCTTCTTCTATAATGGGCTGCGGTGAGACCAAAGCATTTGGAAAGCCCTAGTTAATTAAGATGACATTTTTAGTGAACCTATATCTATAGGCATTGGTTCACCACTTACAGAAGATCAATTAGAGAGGCATGGAGTGTTAACTTCTTTTAATTTTTATTTTAAAAGTTTTGAGGGAGTCAGGCTAAGACTCGACCTTACTTTTTCTTTTGCTTAGTGTGTTGATAAAGGTGAAAAAAGTTTTTGAAATTTTTGTAAGAATAAAAAATGAAGAAAATTGTTGGTTAATGAAAAGAAAGAAGCTGGACTATTTAATTTTTAGATTGAAAGCAAAGTAATTATAATGCCACCTTATTTTTTTTTATGAACTCTTGATAGACACTTTTTTAGTTACCTCTATTTTAGGAGGTGTAGTGTCCAACCAATTGAGCTATCTATTGTGAACAACACTTGATGAACACTTAATACACCGTTAGAATTACTTTTGAAAGCATGAAAAAAAAAAAAAAAAAAAAAAAGGAAAAAAGATTGGGTTGTCAAACCAGCCCTATGAAATAATTATCCAATAATAAAGTCAATTCTAATTGTTTGGGATTCACTTTCAAACAAAATGGGCATCTCTCTCTCCCTTATTTTGATTAAAGTTTGTAAATACAACAAGAAACAGAGGTTTCAAACGACGAATGCTCAGTGACGAACGACGATACAAAAGCCCATGCAAGAACCACTCCTAAAGCGATGAAAAGATTATACGTGTCAGTAATATGACTTCTATTGACCAAAGTTCTCCTCTTCCTTTTTTTATGAATAATATTTTTCATGTCAACACAAAGTTTATCTCATGACACTTAGGGTGGCGTGCGGCCAACTTAGGGGCGTAGGAGGCACGCGGCCACCCATAGGTTTCATTGGGGTGGCCGCGTGCCACCCCTGGTCACCTTTGAGTGTGGCGCACGGCCACCCTCATTGGCCGGGGTTGGCCAAGTGCAACCCACCTTTTTCTATTTTTTTTTATGTTTTATTTATTTATATTTGTAATATATTTATATTTTATTAATAATAGTGACATGTGTTATCATTTTATTAGTGCTGACGTGATATCTACTTGAATCTGTCAAAAATTTTAAAGGAATTTGACTCCAGTAAGCGATTTGTAAATTAGGTTAACCACATGAAACTCTGAATTAATTTTAATACGACAGGAAGTGATTTGTAATTTACACCAACCATAGGGACCAATGGTGCAGTTGAAGGTTTGTAATCTAACAAGTTATGAAGACATATTGGTAAAAACTTAAAGGGAAAACTTCACTTTTAACTCATGATTTTTTATTATTTTTGAAAAATTAAGTACTCAAACTTTAAAAAATATCAATTTAGGGTATTAATCTTTTTAATTTTTTTTCAATTTCAACCTTGTATTAAAATTTTCCGTTAAGTCTTGTCAAAATTTCTAAAAAACCCTTTTTTTTTTTTAGCAAAAAAAAAAGGAATAAAAATTTTCAAGAATTTTTGTGTTGGTCAGAATTTAATGGAATTTGCATAAATACCAATACCTGAATCTTTGAAAAATAAAAATAAAAAAACCCGGGTATTTTGGAATAAATAATATGATTTAATGAAAAATTCAAACCGATGGTTAAAACTGAAAAATAAAAATAAATTAAAAGATTGGCATCCTAAATTAATGCTTTTTAAAGTTAGGTATCATTTTTCAAAAGTGATGAAAGATCAGGCGTTGGCGGTGTTGGGTAAAGATTGTTGAGTTGATTTTTTTTTTAGTAGTAGTAAGAAGTGATTGATATGATATAAAATATGAAGAATTTGTATGAAAAAGTGAAGAAAAAAAATATTGTAGTGGTGTGAATTTCGTTATTTGAATAGTATTAAAAAATTATTGATGTGATATAAAAAGTGAAAAATGTTAAAATATTTTGAAGTTAATTGTTTTTGAGAAAAAATGAAAATAAAGGAGGGTAATGGATTGTTTGTTTCCAAACACCCCAGTTATAATTGAGGCTGTTCCAAAACAAATGTTCAAAATCAAAGAGGATTTGTAATCCGACGATGAGGAGTAATTCTAAAATTCCCTCCCGTACGTGCCACTTTTGTTTCAAAGGCATGAATTCATTATCTTTGGAATTGCATCGGGAGCGGAAGAATTGAAACCCATGAAAACTTCCGAGTTTCCGAGCACCTTACTTGCAAGCAGCTAGAGCTCCATTTACGATTCAGACAATTTTTATACAAGAACAGAGAAGAACTAAACGCCATTCCAAGCAGGGGAGTTCTTTTTCGGATTCGATCTTATATAATTTCTAGGGAGAGAGAGAGAGAGAGAGATGGAGATGCTTTGTCTGGAGGACTTTCTGAGCAGCGGAGACGGATTTTCCAAACAGTCCAATTCAATTCCGAGCTACCTCATCGGATCTGTTACTGTAGTGCTTCACTTGCTTTGCTTACTTCGCACGTCTGTTGCTTCTGGAAATATTCTTGTTGGAGCTTACACCACTTGTATAGTTGATATATATATATATATATATAAATGATGGGTGAGCTACCATGGTTCACGGTTGTGTTCCACCTCTCTTTCTTTCTTCTTCTTCTTTTTCTTTTTCTTTTTCTTTTTTTTTAAAAAAAAATAATTAAATTTTTTAAACATTTTTAGTTTTCTATTATTATTATTATTTTTTTTAATTTTTAATGACACATGTCGCCACGTGACAGTTTTTTATTATTATGAAATGGATTAATTTTTTGGATAGAAAATTGACGGAATGATCATCTTCACTTTTATCTATAAACGATGTATCATCTACAATACGAATTGAAATCGAAGTGAGAAAAAATAAAGTTGTTAAACTACATTAACGACATTTAACCCTAATTATAAAGGGCGAATTTGGGTTATGTTTAGTAAAGCTTTTTGAGGTGGGTTTTTTTTTTTTTTTTTTTTTTTTAAATAGTACTAAAAAGTGATGGATGTGATATTAGATATAAATAAATTTTAAATTTTGTGTAAGAAAAAGTGAAAAAGTTAGTTTTGTATTTTTTTTTTTTTTTTTTTGAATGATAATAAAAAGTGATTGGACGGATGATATAAAAAGTGAAAAACTTTGGAATGATTTGAAATTGACCTTTTAAAGAAAAGTGAGGAGGGGAGATATTTGTCAAACACAAATGATTTTCAATGATCAAAGCGAGCGTATTTTTGAAATTTTTTTTTGTCAAAATGATCACATACAGGCACATGATTAGTTTTGTATCCATTCTAACGGTCAATGCTAATAGAGTGACCTTTTTGACATAAAATAATAGTTCGATTAGTACGAGTTTCACACTCATAAGTTTGGAAGGCTACTTTAAAAATTGTTGGTTATAAGTTATAACTAATAAAAGGGTCAAGTATATTTGCTCCTTGATATTTTTTTTTTTTAACTTTTGAAACTGGTATATATTGAATAAGGTAAAAAGAGAGCATTTCAGTCCCATTCATCCCAATAATGAGACCGTAGACCACCCAAAAAAGTTTGCCGAAATAGCTTCAACCGTGAGTTAATATGAAATTTTAGTTTATTTTATTAAAACTTTATGTTGCTTTTAACGAGTATAAGATCTTTACTATTAACGGATGTTTTAAGAGCACAGGTTAATGAGTATTGAATATTCAATTATTAAATGTTAGCAATTCTTTTTAAAAATAAAAAACAAAAACGTTAATACAAAAGAGTAATGTTAGAAACCAATTTTTTTTTCTTTTTCTATAATTATCTCACAATATATACCAACTTAAATTAGAGATTGAAACTGTTACACCAATATTATAGAAAATTATAAAATAAAAATATTATAAATAACATTACTATGTAGTAGTCTGTAATAAAAGCTTGAGCTTCCTACATCAAGAGTGTGAAATATGATAAAGAGAAGAGGGCGGATAAATTTCGAAGATATTTCCTCGTCTACTTCCTTTAGAAAAAAGTCAAAAATAAAAAATAAAGAAGAAGAAGAAGAAGAAGAAGACAAAGAAAAAAGAGAAATGAAAGCAACGCGGTTTGAGAATAATTCAACTTTACGAAATTAAAGGGAATTCAAAAGTTATTGCATAAGTTTGAATAGTCACATATAGTTGTTATTCAAAAAGAAAGACGCCGTGTTCCATGACAAATTCTTTTAACAATTTCAGACTTTGTCCTCTTAAAATTAACACGTACATGTAAGGACTGAAATGCTTGAGAAATAAGGAGATCGACTTAAACAAGCAAACATTAACTCGCTTTGGTTTAGTCTAAGACGAATTTTCCAATGTCTGCATTGTCCCGCCGGCCGTAATTGACGGAGATCGACTTCGACCCTATATATAAGGATGAACAACTAGAGAAACCATATGCTATTTTCAGAAGTGTCTTAAGTGGCAATACAGAAGAATGATGACGTTGAAGTTGCTGGCTTTGTGTCTCTTTATCTCTTTGGTGTACGTTCAAATTGCTGAGGCCGCCAGAATTCGGCATTACAAATGGGAGGTAAAGTATGAGTACAAGTCCCCCGATTGCTATAAGAAGCTTGCTATCACTATCAATGGCAAATCTCCAGGACCCACAATCTTGGCCCAGCAAGGAGACACCATCATTGTGGAGGTGAAGAACAGCCTTATGCTAGAGAACCTTGCAATCCATTGGCATGGAATCCGACAGGTAAATACAGCTCAATTTCCATTTTCCTTCTTCAACCTGCAGATTCATATCTTTGTATTCATTCTTTTGTTGGATTTTTGCTTCAGATTGGATCACCTTGGAGTGATGGAACAGAGGGGGTGACCCAATGTCCAATATTGCCTGGGGATACCTTCAAATACGAGTTTAAAGTTGATAGGGTACGTGTTGTAGTAGCCTAGAGCTCCTGCAATTGGCTCTGTTTTTCCATATTTGTTTGTTCCTTTCAATGTCACAGTTTATGTCTCTGTATCTCAATCTATATTTTGCTCATTATTGGCAGCCTGGGACTTACCTGTACCACGCGCACTATGGAATGCAAAGAGAAGCAGGGCTATATGGATCAATCCGCGTATCACTTCCTGATGGAGAGAAAGAACCGTTTGCCTATGATTACGATCGGAGCATCATCCTTAACGATTGGTACCACAAAAGCACTTATGAACAAGCCACTGGATTGTCCTCCATTCCTTTTGTCTGGGTTGGGGAGCCTCAGGTAAATGGCACTACTTTCACTATATCAGTATGTAAGAAATTATATTGCTCTTACTTAGACTAATGGGTATTGCTTTTATCGATTTTCAGTCGCTTCTTATTCAAGGAAAAGGAAAATTCGACTGCTCTAGCGTACCCTCTTCATCCGGGCTTTGTAATGCATCCAATCCAGAATGCTCTCCTTATGCAATGACTGTAATCCCCGGAAAAACATACCGACTAAGAGTCTCTAGCTTGACTGCTCTATCTGCCCTTAGCTTTCAAATAGAGGTAACTTTCATGAACACCATTGCCATACTTCAAAGGTTTCTGGATTAAAACGACAGTGTTTTTAATGATATGTGTGGCTTTCTTCTTAAGCAGGGTCATAATATGACTGTGGTTGAGGCAGATGGGCACAATGTGGAGCCATTTGTGGTGGACAACCTATTCATATACTCTGGAGAGACATACTCTGTTCTTATAAAAGCCGATCAAGACCCTTCAAGAAATTATTGGATGACAACAAATGTGGTTAGCCGAGAACCTAATACTACAGATGGTTTAGCCATTCTCAATTACTATCCAAACCATCCAAGGCGATCCCCTCCAACAGCTCCACCGGCCGGCCCCATGTGGAATGACCCTGCATCCCGATTGGCTCAAAGTCAAGCCATTAAAGCTCGCCAAGGTTTCATATCCACCCCTCCCGCAACCTCAGACAAAGTCATCGTGTTTCTCAACACACAGAATGAAGTCAATGGTTATACGCGCTGGTCCGTGAATAATGTCTCTTTCACCCTCCCCCACACCCCTTACCTTGTTGCACTGAAGAACAACCTACTTCACACGTTCAATCAGTCCCCACCGCCTACGGGGTACGACTTTGAGAAGTACAACATTTACAGCGTCCCTGCGAACACGAATGCGTCTTTGAGCGATAGCATTTATCGGCTACAGTTGGACACGACAGTGGATATCATACTTCAAAATGCAGTATCCATGGGTGGTACGACCAGTGAGACACATCCATGGCATCTCCATGGGCACGACTTTTGGGTACTCGGCTACGGAACTGGCAAGTTTGACATAAATGAAGACCCGAAAAAATACAATTTGGTGAATCCAATCATGAAGAACACAGTGCCTGTTCATCCCTATGGTTGGACTGCTTTGAGGTTCAAGGCAGATAATCCAGGTGTCTGGCTTTTCCATTGTCATATAGAGTCTCACTTCCACATGGGTATGGGAGTGGTGTTTGAAGAAGGGATTGAGAAGGTGGGAAATTTGCCTTCTTCTATTATGGGCTGCGGTGAGACCAAAGGATTGGGCAAGCCATAGATAATGAAGATGACATTTTTAGTGAACCAATATATATCCATTGGTTTACCAGAGACAGAAGATCAAATTAGAGAGGCATGGAGTGTTAATTTTGTTTCGAGTATTCTTTTATTTTTAGGGGAGTCAGGCCAAGGCTCCCCTGCTTGCTTTTTCTATTGCTTAGAAAAAGAATTGCATTATTTTTGTTTTTGTACCTGGAAATTTACAGATGTATTTTCTTCTTCAGATATCAGTGTAGATCGACCATACTCTTTCTTCTCTAATTGTTTGGGTTTCACAAATGCATTATTTTGTTCTTCACAAAATTGTCAACTCTCTCTCTCTCTCTCTCTCTCTCTCTCTCTCTCTTTTATACTCAGATTAAAGTTTGTAGATACTACAAGAAATATAGGTTTTAACGATGGAATTCTTTGTTACGATACAAAAGTCCTTGCAACAACTACTCATAAATATAGCAAGAAAACAACTACTCATAGCGGAAACATATTGTGTCATTAATTGGAAAATATTCTTGATAACCAAATATCATTTGGCAAATGTTTTAAAAGGTTGAATACTTTTTTGCCATTTGTCGTTGAAAGACTTTATTTTCTGCTCCATGTACTTCAGTTCGTATCACATTTGGTGTCACATTTATGACTAAAAATAGATATGGTACTTTCACCCAATTTCCATAAAAAAAAAATTAACGAAAATCTACGTCAGCACCCTTAAGAAACTGGCGTGTGTCCTATGACCCATTTAAAATAAAATAAAAAATTTAAATTAAATTAAAAAATAATAAGAAATATTAAAAAAATAATAATAATAATAATAAAATTAGAAAAAAAAAAAACTACCCATTTAAGAAGAATTGAGGGGTGGTTCGGCCACCCCAAAAGTGCAAAGTGGGTTTAGCCACCCACAAGGGTCAAATCCTAATCAATTTTTTTTTTTTTTGGACTTTGTGGAGGTAGCAGAATCACCCCCGGACTAACCGTTAGGGTTGGCTCAAGCTACCCTCTTTCTTATTTTATTTTTTTCAAAAAGTGATATTGATTTTTTTTTTTAAGTTTTTAAGTTTTTTATTAAAATTTTCTTATTTTCAGTATTTTAATTTTTAGTTAGGCATAGGTACACATGTTGATTTTTTAAGGTCAATGTTGTGGATTTCTGTCAATTTTTATAATGGTGACACAAATCCAAGTCCTTTTAGGTTAATGTATGTGCTGGTCCAATATATTTTACTAAGACCTCTTAATTTCTCCAACATTCATATATATATATATATATATATATATAAGAAGGTCCAAATTAATGATAACTAAAGAATATAATACAACTTTATAACAAATCATCTTCTATGGTACAAAAGTCTAAATGAACGTATGTACATATTGGAGACAACGTACAGGTTCAAAGAAAATTTGAAAATTGGCGGTCAAAATTAAGTACATGATCATAAAAGTGCCAACATGCATGTATCTTATTTTTTTTTTTTAATCGAGCATAAAAATATGCACGACTTACATATAGTCAAGATCGAAAGTGCTGTATTTGTTAGGATTATAAATTAGCTAGCCGTGGATTCCACACAGAACAGTCCATTGTATAGAAAATAACTCTCACCTTAAAGGGATTTGGGATGGCAATGTGACAAGTATCCATGCATCATATTCGGGATCTTCTCACATTAAAATGGTGCACTCTTCACAAAAAATTTTTTTAAAAAAAAATATAGATACGCTCTCTAACTTTAAATTTTTTTTCATTTAATTTGTTTTTTTTCAAATAATGTACCGACTTAAACATGTGTCTTTGAAATCTCTCAAAAACCGACAAATTTTTCGATGTTCTTTTTCTCTATTTTGCAAGTGGCCCATCCCCGTAACCATCCAAAAATATGCTTCAAAGTATTGTTTCCGCGTAAGATTATTTTTTAAAAGTTATCTTCGTCTTTTAAAAATGGCATATCGGTTCTTGAGTAGCTCAAGCAATATTGCCTACATCAATTAACCACTCATCATTATTCTCTAGCAGTTCTAGGATTTGTGAAAGCATACTTGAAGATCTACTTGATTAGACAGCTTTCCCTTCCATACGTACACCAATCTGGACTCTCATACACCACGCCAAGAACCCAAATTTCCCTGGCTTAGACCATTCGCAGTGAAGTCATCAAACAGACGAAATCATCAAAATCAAATGATTTTGCTCAAAATCTCGTCTCCAACGAACTCATCAACACCATCGTCAAATTGAGGATTGTCAGAAACCCTCGTCTCATCAGACGAGGGATTCGTCGATCGTCTATCATTAACCTTCTTGAGTAGCTCAAGCAATATTGCCTACATCAATTAACCACTCATCATTATTCTCTAGCAGTTCTAGGATTTGTGAAAGCATACTTGAAGATCTACTTAATTAGACAGCTTTCCCTTCCATACGTACACCAATCTGGACTCTCATACACCACGCCAAGAACCCAAATTTCCCTGGCTTAGACCATTCGCAGTGAAGTCATCAAACAGACGAAATCATCAAAATCAAATGATTTTGCTCAAAATCTCGTCTCCAACGAGCTCATCAACACCATCTTCAAATTGAGGATTGTCAGAAACCCTCGTCTCATTAGACGAGGGATTCGTCGATCGTCTCTTGCTTTTTTACAATTTTTTATTCCATCTCTTTTCTCTTACTTTCCTATTCATCATCTTCTCAGATGCGACGACCGAAGTAGGATCCTTCCATTCGACAGGTCGTGTGGCTGGCCGGTTGGGCCCTGAGCATCGGCTTGGCGAGCTGTTCAAGTGGAGGTACGGCAAATCGTCGGTGAACCATGGCGTGACTAACCCAATTCCCGTCGGCGTTACTAGCGTTGATAATCTGGCCGATTTTGCTCCAGCCGTAAAAAATCAGGTACGCAGCATGACAATCCGGCTGATTTTACTCCGTCCCTCAAAAATTCAGTACCCAGCGTTGATAATCCGGCCAATTCCGCTCCTGTCGTCAAAAATCCGGCCGATTCTCTCCCGTTTTTGCTCCTGCCGATCTACTGGAGGGTTCTAATTTTTTAATTTTATTTTTATAAAACTAATAAAAAATTAGTATTTATTTAAAGTAGTGAATATTTGAAGAGTTTGGTATTTGGAGCTTTAAAAAATGAGGTAGCTAAAATAACAAAAGTGGTATTTTTCGTTAAAATTTACTGAAATTTTAACGAGGTCACTACAAATGCTCTCACACTTACAATCCAATTCAGGTACTTACAAATTCTTTACGACCTGGTAATATAGTCCTTGTAACATTTATTACATTAGTTTATAAATTCATGTGTAAGCAATCACATATATATACATGCATTTGCAAGAATGGATCAACCAATGACGTGGTGGATCTAAGTTATTCAGTTACGCTTAGTCTTAGAGTGCATTTGAGATTGCGAGATTTCGTACACAAAAAATGTGATTTTGAATCAAATTCTAGAAAATGAATCATTTGGGAATTATATTTTCAAAAAAAATTGCGATTTGAAAATGTTAGAAAATTTGCTTGTACAAATCGCAGATAATGAGGTTTTTTTGAAAAACATAAAATTTTAAAAGTTAATCTGCGATTTTAAAAGGCAAATTACAATTTAATTAAAAACTTAATTACTTTTTTAAATATTACTTTTTAAAACGGAACTTAATCAAATCTATAAAGGCAAAAGAAAACGAGTGCTGCACTGTTTGAATATGCGCGTGGCCGAGAAATCAGTATTAAAAATATATATATACACAATAAAAAAGATATTGTTAATAAAAGAAACATTTTTTTTTTCCGTATTGACGAAAGTACCCTACAAGTTCCATAACATTATAGGAAGAGAAATGCTAGAGCCTAGAGCATTTTTGGTGTTCTTTTAGTGTTCTTTTGACATGTATAAATGTAATTAAAAGTCATTTTAGATGGATAGGAAAGCTACCTATCATTCCTCGACCTTATAGGAAAGGTATAAGATATTGTTAATAATCCTATCATTCCTCTTATAGGAAAGCTACCTTGTTTGGCACGGATAGGAATTACAGGTAGCTTTCTGATTTCACCTGGCCTATAAATACAATGGAACTTATAGTTCTTCCGCCACGAAATAGAGAAAAGAAAGTCCGTGATCGATATGAGGTTGTTGAGTTTGAAAGATCTGGAGGGCCACGACCCAACCGGGTGGGCCTTCGATGATTTGCTAGTTGTTAGTGGTCTTGCCGCTGAGATATATGAGGCTGAAAAATATACGAAACAATGGAAACCGCCGGTGGCAAGCCCCAAGAGATCGGCGAAGAGGCCCAAGATGGATGTGCCCGCCGTTCCAAACCCACCGCCGGACTTGCCCGAGGAATTCCAGCAACGCATCAAGGCGGTAGGCGGAACCGAGGTGGTTATGGTAATACAAAAACGCCTCACCGACACTGACCTACAAGAAGGCCATAATCGGTTGTCCATGCCGTTTGGGAAAATCGATAGGGGTTTCTTGAGAGAGGAAGAGAAATATTTGCTTGCCAGACAACAGATAATGGAAGTGCCATTCATGGAGCCCTCGCGTGAGGTGAGTCAGATGATATTGAGGCAGTGGGACATGAGCAAAGAGTCGGGGAGGACAAGCTTCATGTACGTGTTAAGGACAAACTGGAAGGCTGTCGCCAAAAAGAATGTACTCAAGGCAAACGATGTGGTCCAAGTTTGGTCTTTCCGAGTCGGTGGTGAACAACAACTTCTTGGCCTGGCTCTGGTCGTGGTTGGTAGAGCACCGAATCTTGATCGCAATGGTAGGAATAACGAGGGAGCAAGTAGCAGCCAAGCAGTGGAAGACTTGAAGGGTAAGAAAATCTCAAGTGGTGGTTCCATGGATTTTTCATTAGCTGTTACTGAAGTTGACGCTGTGAAATATGAAGAAGAAAAATCAAAGGAATCACAATCTTCTTCGAAGCAAGAAAGATTGATCAAGGAAAAGGCTCTAAAGAAACCCTTGGCCGAGCCTGTGGGCAGCCCCAATCTGAAACAAGGGTTTGATGGAGAAAAGCTCATGGCTTCTGCTGTACAAGCTCAAAGAAGGCAGAATCGTTTGAAGAGAAGCCAAAACAAGCCAACGTAGACCGTGTTTCCAAGCAAATATTAAGGCAGTAGAAGAGAGTACAAAATACAAATCAAGCAAAGCTTTCGATCTGTTCTTTTATTTTATTAAGCTTTCTGTTCTTTTATTTTATTTTTTAATTTCTGTAGTCGGCTGTAGCCAGCTTGTGATGATTACGGGTTTTTGGGGTTTTGATTTGACCATTTTCTTTCTGGTTCTAAGACTTCTGTTCTTTTATTTTATTTTTTAATTTGTAATTTTTGTTTAATTTCCAACCAAATTTGTTATCAATGAAGCTCCTATTTTCAAGTTCAACCATTGGAGATGACATGAAACCCTAGATGGGAATTGGCAATTCTTTTTTAATTTTTTTGGTGTATGAAAAATATGGCGTCCAATCCAATTGAGAGCCGACCAATTAGAAGACTACACAAAAAGTGGTCAATGATAGTCAATTTCAAACCAGGGCTTACACCTGAGATCAAATCAGCAACTAACACAAGATTCCACAAAGCAATTACAAAATAGACAAATTTTGTGAATTGATAAATCATACAGAAAACGTACGCTATTAAGCATTGTATATACGAGGACAAAATTTGATTGCTTAATGGGATTTATCCAAGAAATAGCAATACTTGAGGGCCGGAAAACACAAATGAAAAGCAACCAAAGCTGACGTTTATATTTGGCTAGTAACAATTAAGAAATATATATACTTGGAGAAATTTTTACATTTCAATGAAGATTATTGTACGTACCAGTTAGTTATCATATAATATATATTTATAATCATTAGTTCCTGTTTTATAATCCGGAGTCAAATTAGCTCAAACAAGAAATAAAAAATCGATGTAGTTTATCGGTCAACATCAGTCCTGTCAAGTGTCATGCATCCAAAGTTACAGCAATTAAGTAGAAAAGACTGAAAAAAAATAATGATATATATGATTAAGAGAAGTGACAAAAAGTGACGTGATTATTATATCAAATCGTAGCCTCGTAGGCGTTCAGAGTTGGCTGTATACACCTACGTGATTATTATATCAAAAAGTGCCAACATGTCTCTCTTATATATTTTTTTCTTTAATCGAGCATAAAAATATGCACGACTTACAAATAAAAAAAATGTAAGTCAAAATTCAAAGTGCTGTATTTGTTAGGAATATAATGGTGTGTTTGGTTCGAATATTTTGATGTATTCGAACCGGGTTTTTATTCAAAAACCCGACACCCGCATCATGTTGAATAAAACCCGAATGCTTTATTGAAATCGGTTTGTATTTCGAGGTATGAGATATCAGAAGCGTGAATATTTTGGTGTGAAAGCATTTATTGCTACAATCCAATCCAGCTGCATTTGTTTAATGTTGTGGGACCCGCGTCTTCAGACTCATAATACAGGAGACAATGGGGTGTATTTCACTTTAACACTCAGCATTAATGTGAGCTTGTAAGGACCATTGACTAAAACATGAAGTCACTATATTAAATCTTGTCCGTCAGATTTTTTGTACGTATCCGAGTGCAGCCACCCCCCTCCCAAAGGGATGGCTGCCACCTATATTTTCTTCTTCTTTTTTTCTCTTTTTTTTTTTAATTTTTTTTTAATTTTTAATTTTTATTAAAAAAAAGAATAAAAATGAAAATAAAAATATAATTTTACTTTTTTTAGGTTTTAGTTTTAATTTTTAATTTTTTTGTAATTTTTTTTATTATTAGTTTTATTATTTTTTACCATACCAATCATTATGCACAACTTTTCATACAAACCAATCATCTTCAATCATTTCCTACTATTAAAAAACTTTTTTTTTTCAATTTTTAAAAATTAACACTTATTTTCATAACACCAATCATTATACACAACTTTTCATACAATTCAATCATTTCCAACCACTTTCTACCATTATAAAACACTTTTTTTCAATCTTCCAAATTCAACACCCAAACACATATTCGAAAAGAATCTGAATTATATTCAACATCCAAACACATTTTTATTGCCTTGAAATTCGTGATTAGATTCAAAATATTATTCATATTCGAAATATTCGATACCCAAACGCACCATAAATCACCTAGTGGTGGATTCCACACATACTGTCAATGGTATGGAGAATAACTCTCATTACACGAAAACTAAACGAACAATAATTAAAGGGATCTGGGATGCCAATGTGACAAGTATCTATACATTATATTTAGGATCTTCGCACATTAAAAGGGTGCACTCTCTACAAAGACGAAAAAAAAAAAAAAAAACACATTCAGATACGATTCTAATTTTAAACTTTTTTTCATACAATTTTCCTTTAAACAATGGACTGACTTAAGCATGTGTCTCCGAGATCTCTCATAAACCAACAAATTTTTAGTAACCTTTTTATTTTATTTTATAAGAGCACTAGTAGCAGATTTCTTATATTGGTTCCCTTCTCTATATTTAAGAAAATTTTGATAAAAAAAAACCAAAAACTGACCCACAATAGATACCCCAATTTTACATATTTTGGTTGGGTAACTACAGTTCTACCCAATGTATTGGGTAGTACTGTAGCTTTCCAATCACTTTTTTTAATAGAAAAAAATCGTTCTCTCTCCTCTCCACGCATGAATCACTTCACCGCTTGGTGTTCTCGTACCACTTGTTGCCGCTGTCAATAATGGCGTCGCCGGGGTCCATGTGGGAGGAGAGGCCGGCAATGGTTTGATCAACGGCTGAGCCGGCCTTGACCAGGATGATGATGGATTTGGGACCAAGAAACTGATTGCAAATTCTCTCATGAGTCCCATATTAGTTCCTCCTTTTCCTTTCTCCGAATCCGCTTCACTCTGTCTGCAAATCTTCTTGTCAACTTTCCGTTCTTGTCTCTATACCTTACATTGTCTTTGTTTGTTTCTCTTCTTGTGATATAAAAGCTTTGTGCGTATTTTGTGATTGAGTTTGTTTGAGCCCAGTCTTAGTCTCTTTGCAAAGGATTTGTGTTTCTTTTCTAGGTGTCCAAGAAACAAGCACGCCTCTCAATTTCTCTGATTGGGATTTCCAGGGGTTGGATTTTGAATTGAAGAATTCTGATTGCAACGGAAGACGTGGGTTTTGTGTGGAGTGTGACGGAGAAGACGAGAGAGCATGAAAGAGAAGAAAATAAATGAATAAAAAAATAAGTAAGAAAGAGAAAAAAAATAAAATAAGAGTAAAAAATAGTATTTAATTGATATAGAAAAAATTAAAGGAATCTATTGTGGATTGTTTTTTTTATAGGGAAGCAAAAAAATGGTTGAGTGTCTGCTGCTAGTGCTCTAAGTGGCTTGTTGCCGAAGACCATCCTAAAATATGCTTCAAAGTATTCTAACCGAGTAAGATTTTTTTTTAGAAGTTATCTTTGTCTTTTAGATCGAAATGGCATATCGCTCACTAGCCTTCTTGATTAGCTTAAGCTATATTGCTAGGGGTGGGCAAAACCCACCCGAACCCGCCCCAAAATGGACGGATTGCATATTCACAAAGTCATTCACTGGCCTTAACATGAAGGACCCGTGTGTTAAGGGGTGGTTTGCGGAATTGATATTTTTTCAACCCGTTAACCCGCCCCGCCCCGAGTATAGGTATAAGTATATATGCAAAATTTTCCCCAACCCAAATATGATTTAGAACTCTTCCCTCTCGTCCTTCTCTAACTCAAACGGCGCATCCACTTTGTTTAAGAGAAGCATAAATGGTTCCTTTCAAAAAAGATAAGCATAAATGGTCATCATGTGAAGCTGAAGCATAGGCCATAAAGCAATTTATGGCTGAACGCTCGATCCTTTCTTGTCTTCTTGATTCCCTAGTGCATGTTTTCTTGTTTGTTTCTTCTCCTTGTTGAATAAAAAAAAGCATAGAGAGCTCTTCTAATTTTGAGATATGTGTTGTTGTCATGTTCTGCATAGCTTCAACGACCAAAAAAGGAATCGAAGACGAAGATGAAATTTTATTATCTTGTGTCCCTATTGTATGACCTCAACTGGTAGAAGGCACTGGCCCCTTCCGTCATTATAATACGGTTATAAGATGGGTTTTCAGAATATTCACTCTTCAAGATTTCAACCGGCCGACGCAACCTTTGTCTCAGATTTTCAGTCTCATGTTGTGTTTGGGTAATACCCGAACCCGCTCTACCCTGCCCCGCCTCGCGAAACCCAATACCCGGCGGTAAGCATAGTTATGGTGTGGGTAACGGGGTTGAATTTCTCAATCCGAAGACCTCGGGTTGGTTCAAGAAATCCCCTAAACCCGCCCCACCCCAACTCGTGCACACCCCTATATATTGCCTACTTCAATTAACCACTCATCATCATTCTCTAGCAGTTTCAGGATTTGTAAGAGCATACTTGAACGTCTACTTGGTTAGAGATCTTTTCTTTCCATACGTACACCAATCTAGCTTCTTAACCACATATCAAGATTCCCTTAAATTTCTTTTAAATTTGAAATTGATTTTTAAATTATTAAATTCTAGTCATACTTTACATCTAACAATTCACAATGTGTCAGCTGTTAAATGAAATAAATGCTAAAGTAATTAAAATTTAATACCTCTTGATAAACTAAATAAAAAAAAGAAATCAAGGCATAAAATAAATGACAACCCCTTCATCATCTCCGGTTGAACACTATCACTGGTTCTTTCTCATAGTCCTTAAGCCTTTTTTTTTTTAAAAAAAAAAAAAAGAAAAAAAATCAGCTCCCATATATGCGAAAAAAGACGTGGGCCAAACATTAACTTCTATTTAACGTGATTTAGGAAATTGGGTTGTGAATTTTTAAGGTGTTAATATTTAAAAGAAAACAAAAAGGAAAGGAAAATAAACTTATGTACAAAACGGTGCCTAGGTATCTTTTAATGCTGACACGTAGATGATGACGATGAGGAAAATAACCTAATGAGGAAGAACCAGTGTTGGTGTTCAACCGGAGATGATGAAGGGGTTGTTATTTATTTATTTATTCTAGTTTATCAAGGTATTAAATTTTTATTACATTAGCATTTTATTTGTTTGACAGCTGGTATGTTGTTAACGGTTAGATGTAAAGTATGACTAGAATTTAACAATTTGAGAATTTCAATTCATTTTTTTTTTTAAAAAAAAAAGAAAAATAAATAAATAAAATTGAGGGGATCCAGATCCCTCATCCACAACGCCAAGAACCCAAATTCTACAAACTTACACTTACGATCCAATTCAGGTAGTCACAAATTCTTTACAAGCTGATATAAAGTTTATAAATTCATGTGTATGAATCACATATACATTTGCAGGAATGGATCAACCAATCACGAAGTGGATCTAAGTATATTCATTTATGCTTAGTTTTATAGTGTACTTAAGAGTAGGGCTGAGCATGAGGCGGGGGGCAGGGATGCCCATTTTTTGGCACCGCCCCACACCCTTGCGATTTGCGAAAATTGCACCCGCGAACCGCACAAAATGAGGAGAACCCGTGCTGTGCGGGGCGGGGGGTGCAAGTTGTGCGGGGATATGTGGGTTTAATTCCTAGATACATGAGAAACCAAACCAAAGCTAGATTTTCTCAGGAACCAAACAAGAAAATCATATTCAAACAAATCACAAAAGCCAGATTTAAACAAATCACAAAAAAGGATGAGAGGTCAGAGGGGAATCATTCGATACCGGTCTTGAAGCGAGCGTCGACAATATTCCCGCCGTTCCCGATCTCCTCGTCAACCCTGATCTGGAGCTTCATAACTTCCCCACAGGATTGGCGACTCGGCTAGGCCTATCAAGCTCTCCATGGTCATCTCTTCACAAAGAAGAGATGTGAAGAACTAAAGAAGAATGAAAGAACTGAAGAAGAGCAGGGTTTCATGGTCATCTCTTTCCAAAGAAGAAATGGGAAGAACTGAAAAAGAACGGGGCAAATGCAGTAAATCGTGAAGAAAAAGTCTATGGAAGAAGAAGAAAAGAAAAGAAAAATGAGGGGGGAAGGGGTGCGGCGCAGGAGAAGTGTTTAAGGATTTCGGGTTAGGCATTTTTATTTTTATTTTATTTACGCGGGGCGAGGATCCAGGGAAAAAAAACACTAAAACTCGCATTTTTAGGGGCGGGTTGGAGTGGGTTCGCGAGTTTTTGCTCACCCCTACTTGAGAGTGTTATTTCTTAAACAAAAAATATGATTTTGAACCAAATTACACAAAATGAATTATTTTATAATTGCGATTTGAAAATAAAAAAATATATATATTCTTTTTCAAATGTCTAATGAAATATTTTTTTTAAAGTGCAAAATTTTAAAATCTATCTTACAATTTTAAAAGCATTGCAATTTAATTACAAACTTAACTTCTTTTTTAAATGAGAAATGATTAAAACACTCACACTACACAACAATGACACAACACTAAGGCACAATGGAGTGGGACCCGAGAAATAATCTCTGGAAAATGTTAGATTTACAACACCAATACAACAACTGTACAACAATCCCTCACATGAGGGTGGGTCCCACATACTGGGGTCCACCCTCATGTGAGGGGTTGTTATACAGTTGTTGTATTGGTGTTGTACAAGAATCAAATCTCATAATCTCTACACTCATTTCTCACAACAGCCCCACAACAAACTGACGTGGCTGGTAATATTTTATTATTTTTTTACAAAAAGAAAACAAAAGAAAACAAAAAAAATAATAAAATATTACCAGCCTTGTCAGCTTGTTGTGGGGCTGTTGTGAGAAATGAGTGTGGGGATCATTTCCCGTGGGACCCACACATGGACCCCACTCTATTGTGCCTTGATATTGTGTCATTGTTGTGTAGTGTGAGTGTAAGAATCACTCCCCTTTTTAAATATTACAAACGAAACTTTATCAAATCAATAAAGGCAAAGAGAATGAGTACTACTGCTGCACTGTTTGATTACGTGGTCAAGAAATTAGTATTTTTTTTAAAAAATTAAATAAGATATTATTAATAAAAGAAATATTTTTGGGAAATGCCCTTCTCATCAATCTCTTTTTCTTAAAAAAATTAATTTTGATTAAAAAGTTATCTATGAGGTAAAATTAGAGACAACTTTTAAATAAAAATTAATTTTTTTATTATAAAAGGGTGAAAGGGGATGAAGGGAGATGTATAGAAGGTCTCATGTTTCCCAGATTGACTCCATAACATTAGGAAACCTAGCTTGTTTGGCACGGATTAGGAAACCGAGTCGGATAGGAATTACCGCTAGCTTTCGGCTTTCACCTGGCCTATAAATAAAATGGAACCTATAGTTCTTCCGCCGCTGAAATAGAGAAAAGAAAGTCTCGGTGATCAATATGAGGTTGTTGAGTTTGAAAGATCTGGAGGGTCACGCCCCAACTGGGCGGGCCTTCGGTGATTTCCTAGTTGTTTGTCGTGTTGCCGCTCAGATATACGAGGCTGAAAACTATAGGAAACAATGGAAACCGCCGGTAGCAAGCCTCAAGAGAAAAATCATGCGTTCTCCCGGTATGAGATCCGAGAAGAGGCCGAAGCTGGATGTGCCCGCCGTTCCAAACCCACCGCCGGACTTGCCTGAGGATCTTAAGAATCGCATCAAGGCGGTAGGCAGAACCGAGGTGATTATGGTAATACAAAAACGCCTCACCGACACTGACCTAAACCAATACCATAATCGGTTGTCCATGCCGTTTGGGAAGATCGATAGGGGTTTCTTGAGAGAGGAAGAGAGAGATTTGCTTGCCAAACAAAATATAATGGAAGTGCCATTCATGGAGCCCTCGCGTGCGGTGAGTACGATGATATTGAGGCAGTGGGACATGGGCAAAAAGTCGGGGAGGACAAGTTCCATGTACGTGTTAAGGACAAACTGGAAGGATGTCGCCGAAAATAATAAACTCAAGGCAAACGATGTGGTCCAAGTTTGGTCTTTCCGAGTCGGTGGTGAACAACTTCTTGGCCTGGCTCTTGTCGTGGTTAGTAGAGCACTAGATCTTGATCGCAACGGTAGGAATAACGAGGGAGCAAGTAGCAGCCAAGCAGTTGAAGACTTCAAGAGTAAGAAAATCTCAACCTTGTATGAAGAAGAAAAATCAAATGAATCACAATCTTCTTCTAAGCAAGAAAGATTGATCAAGGAAAAGGCTCTAAAGAAACCCTTAACCGAGCCTGTGGGCAGCCCCAACCTGAAGCAAGGGTTTGACGGAGAAAAGCTCATGGCTTCTGCTCTACAAGCTCAAAGAAGGCAGAAGGGTTTGAAGAGAAGCCAAAACAAGTCTACGTAGACCGTGTTTCCAAGCAAATATTGAAGCAGTAGAAGAGAGTACAAATTAACCAAAGCTTTCTGTTTTTTTTTTTTTTTTTAATTTGTAGTCGGCTGTACCCAGCTTGTGATGATGATTACGGGTTTTTGGGTTTTGATTTGACCATTTTCTTTCTGGTTAGAAGACTTCTGTTCTTTTATTTTATTTTTTAATTTGTAATTTTTGTTTAATTTCCAACCAAATTTTTTTATTGATTAATGAAGCTCCTATTTTCAAGTTCAACAATTGGAGATGACATGAAACCCTAAATGGGGACTGGTAATTCTTTTTTAATGTTTTTGTGTATGAAAAATATGGTGTCCAAACCAATTAAGAACCGACCAATTAGAAGACTACACAAAAAGTGGTCAATGATAGTCAATTTCAAACCAGACCCTACACCTGAGATCAAATCAGCAACTAACACAAGATTCCACAAAGCAATTACAAAATAGACAAATTTTGTGAATGGATTTATATCATGTAGAAAACGCCATTCTCTTAAGCATTATATATACAAGGACAAAATTTGATTGCTTAATGGGATTTATCCAAGAAATAGCAATACTTGAGGGAAACACAAATGATAAGCAACCAATATAAAGCTGACATTATATTTGGCTAGTAACAAATATACTTGGAGAATTTTTTACATTTCACTGAAATTTGCAGATCTTCAGTTCAACGAAGATTGTACCAGTTAGTATCATATTTTTTTTTATTATTTTTTTATAGATATTTAGTATCATATTTTTATAATCATTAATTCCTGTTTTATAATATGGAGTCAAATTAGCTCAAACAAGAAATAAAAAACAATCTAGTTTATCAAGTTACAGCAATTAAGCTAGAAAAGACTGAAAAAAGCAATGATATGATTAAGAGAAGTGACAAAAAGTGACGTGATTATTATATCAAATCGTAGGCGTTCAGAGTGGGCTGTATACACCTACCGTACCAATTCGACAAAAAAGGATACTAATAAGAGAAATAAAAGCAGTGACTTGAGAGTAGACAAAAACCAGTATACACACGTCATCACAGGCCTACCTCGAGGCTTGAGAAGAAAACAACGAGAACTGATCAGACTGTCCGTCACAGGCCATGGCGATCCTCAATCTCCACCGTCGGTTTGAATTGGGGCATGGGAACCTCAGCGCAACCTCCTTTCCCTGCCACAGCATCACAGACTCCGTTCACCGCCTGATCCGGGGCCAGGCGATCTCCACGGTTGGATCCTCCTTCTCCGCCGAGTATCTGATCGTATGTTGAAGGAACTGGATCAATATGCGGGAACGGCAAGAACACGCTGTGCACCACGATCCTGAGGTTGCGCATGACTTCGGGAGCCTTGATTCTCACGTAGTTTATCCTTATCGGCTCGGCCAGAAAGCCTCCACCGGCGGTGGTGACCAACAGTGACTGACCTCGCTCGAGCGTCGGTAAAGTCGTCTCCACAGGAAGCTTCTCAAGGTCGGAGAACGTAAGGAAACGGTTCGGCACGATGTGGAAACGGACATTGCTGATGTACGAATGAGAGCCGGTGAAGATTGAGAGGTCGTCCACCGCGAAAACCGTCATGTTGTTGAGGCCGACGAGATCGGCGTACTTGACCCTCAGGGCGAGCGCCAAGATGCTAAACCCGTTGTTGCGGAGCCTGAGCATGGCGTCCCGGAGCATCAGGCGCATGACAGAGTGGTGGACCTTGTGCGCCTCAGTGCGGTCAGGATGGAACGGGAAGGAGAGCGAGGTCATCCTCTCCACGTCGCAAGAGAACGGCGAAAGAGCAGCCATGAAGCCTTGGAGGCCGTGAACGACGACGAGGCCGTTGTTGAAGAGATCGGGGCGCGTCACCTCCACTCCATCGATGAAGACCTTGGCAGAGGCCATGGTGTCGTTGCCATTCTTGGACCTCTCGGAGGTGACGGTAATGCAGCGGCCTGGGCTCAAGGTCTCGATCTTAGAGCCGAAAGGGAGCTTCCGGAGATAGTTGATGGTGAAAGCGCCAGGAATAATGTGTTCGCGGAGGAGGTTGGCGACGGAGCAAGAGTCGCAGGCGCGAAGGGAGGAGTCGGTGGGAGCGAAGAGAGTGGAGGGACCGGTCCAGGCCATGGAGGTGGTGGATTCGGAGAGAGAGGGTGCGACGGTGGCGAGCTCGTGGTAGCCAAGATGGGAGAGGATCGCAGGGAGGAGAGCTGTGTGGGAGAAGAACGAGTGGTCTTGGGGAGATAGTTGTGGTGTTGCTGCTGGTGGTGATGGAATTGAAGGTGTTGAAGCCGTGAAGCTTTGCTCGAGTCCTCCAATGGTGGTCGCGCTGGAGAGGCAGAGCGATGCGAGCAACGAGATCGCCACGAGAGCCACTGCGAGTTGCAGAGAGGTCGCCATGGGTGTGACAGAGCGAAATGGGTGAAAGGAAACCAAGGAAGGGGGTATTTTAAAGGAAACTGTAAGGGCGTACGGAGCAGTTACTGTAGTTTGTTAGGGCCTAGGGGAGCTTCGCACGCGTGACGGAGGCGCGTGGTATGAGTTTCGCGAAGCATT
>JAJPGS010001061.1:0-67714 GCA_028654335.1 Alnus rubra | reverse complement strand
AGATTTAGTTCGAACTATGGCCTAGTCCATTATTGTATTGGGTATTTTTGTTATGTACCTAGACCATTTTTGTATATGGCATTGTGTCGTATGTGACACATTTTGTATAGCCATTCGTTTGTATGTAAAAGATACATTATACAAGCTTTAATCGCAACTTTGTTGTGTTTACGTATATATTCTCTCTAATGTTATTATGTTTCTGTTGTAGTGCAATGAAACTCTGATATTGTGTCCTTGTTCATGCTATAATATTGTTTGGTGGATATTTGTTTATCACGTTGCCATGAATTTGAATCAGGTCACTACAATAATATTAAGATAAGTAACTCGTTAATAGACTTGTATTCTCGATGCGGGTGTATCCAATTCACTCGTCAAGTCTTTGATAATATATAGAGGCAGACCTTGGTATGATGGAATTCAATCATTGTGGGCTTTGTTGTTAGAGTAATGCTATATACAAGATTCTTATTCCACTTTTATCCTCGCAATTGTTACATGACTTTTAAAATCATTAATTTCAATGGTGATTTTAAAAGCCATGTCATATTTAAGAGGATATAAGTACGTATTATATATATAGCATTACCGTTGTTGTTAATGGCCATGCATGGAGTCTTTCAGTTTGATGCAGAAGGAAGGGTTCAAGCCAGAGTACTCAGCTTAATTCAATGGAGCTCTCACAGCATGTGGCCATGCTGGATTAGTTGATAATGGGCTCTAATTCTTCTTTTTGTATATTTAGATTACTACATCACGAAAGTATGCCCACTAAACTATTCTAATTAATTATGATCAAGAGATGTTTCTTCTTTCATTGATTTCTATCGTTGGCAAATACGATTATTGGAAAATATATATGACTATTGAAAAACATTATTGTTTAAAAAAATGACTGTTGAAAAAATACGACCTAAAAAAAGAAATAAAAAAAGAATATATAAATGGCATAGAGAAAAAAATGAATAAACGGATGTGAAGTGTATTTAAAAAGTGATTAACTATAATAGAAAAAATAGCTTTTGATTAGCTATTTTAGATAGAAATGATATAAAGCCAATATGGACGTTCACGCAGGCTCAAATCACCCAATTTACAAGCTCTCAATATTCTATATATTTTGAAATTTGAGTGACATAGGATATGCATGGCTGGCTTGCTTTTTTAATATTTATGATTGCTTATTGTGAAATAGGCCTTCCCTATAAGGAGGAAGAAAACCTGGTCAAATTTCTAGAAGTTAAACTTTATCTTCCAATTAAGCAGCTTCAAGTTTCAGTTTTAAAACAAGTTAGTTTTAAAGCTGTCGACTATAATAAAAATCCAATCAATGAATTATCCACTATTTAATTTGTTATAGTATATATATATATGCGTGATTTGACGTTAATTAGGGCTCTTCACTCCACGTACGTAGTCTATACGTAGGGTAGTGATGCAAAACGTGAATTCGATCTACTATTTATGAATAAAATACTGGCCAACTAGTTTAACAGATATTATTTGTAAATTATAATACAAAAATAGTTCTAAAGCATGCACCCCATCAAATATTGATTAAGAAACGATTTTTATTAATAAAACAGGTACAATATTATTTCAATCGACAGGGAACATCAAGGCAAAGTGAATATATCCAAACGTACAGCAAACACTTATTAGAAGGCCTCGAGGCAGTTTTGAGAAGACAGATACACATGCCATGAAAGCCACACCTCTAACTTAATTTATATAGTTAAAGGAGGGGTTATACATGCAATAATGAATTAAGCAGCTAGCTCGCTTTAGTTGTAAGCATCAGGATTTGCCAAGAGGTAGCCTTCAACTGCCTTGAAAACCCCCGCGGCCTTTTCTTCTTCAGCCTTGATTTGCTCTTCCTTGATCTCAGTGTTATCTTTGGTATAATACTTGCTGCTGATCTTGTAGATGGTTCCTCCATCAGGGGAAGCCACCAACTTGGTCTCGTAAGAGACTTTCTCCGAGTGTCTCGACAAAGGACCGCCTTCAACCACGCTGTAGTTGTATGTGAAGTTTTCCTTGTCTAGCCCATCGGTCCTGTGCTTCAAAAATTTTAAGTGGCTGCCTGCTAAAATAGACAATTAATACTTGTTAGTATATGCAATTAAGCATTTGATTATGAATTAGAATAAGTTAATATATAAAATATATATATATATATATATACTAGCCTTCATGAAACGTAATCTTTTTGATGGTTCCAGGCCCTCCATTGCCTTCAAGGATTTCCACGTTCACTTCCTTAATACCGTGCTTTAAAATCTTTGGGAGAAGGTGGTCGGAATCAAGGACGAAGGCCTTGAAAAACCTAGATGGAGGGACGGGGGAGGTGACCTGATTCTCATAAGTGAAAACACCCATGATGATAACTAGCTAGGAGTACTATGAAGATGATCAAAAGGAAGAAGAATGAGAAACTAGAGGAAGGAGGTTTTGCGTTGCAGAGATGTGAAAACGTACTGTATACTGGGGTGCTATTTTATAGAGTGCCGGCCATTGAGGTTTTCCTTTGTTTTTTGTTTTTATTGAGAAGTTTGCGTGCGTGGATGGAAGAGGTAGGTGATTTCTTATTGTATTAGTGGGTCTCGCGCGATCTCCGACAATTCGACGTGATGGATGGGTTTTTTATATGTCATAAATAAATATATAATTAATAGCGTACTTAGTCAAAGAAAGCACATTCGAACATGGATTCCGAATGGTGTCTAATTATCTAGCTAGTCATATTTATTTGCGTAAAGAGAACATAATTGATGACAATTGAGAATCATGAGCACCGAAAAAAAAAAAAAAAAAAATAGTAATTAAGTTTGAATAGTTATTTCCCTCTACCTATATATAGATGTTAGAAACTTGGCGTAAACTTAATTTTTTTTTTTTTTTTGACATGTCATGAAAAGTTATGTCCCAGTTTCGACCGCATAATTCTTACTTTACCCCTCTTTTAGATAAAATTAAGATCCTGCATTGAATTTGTAGTCACTACGATATGATAAAACAAAATGTTACCAAAAAGTCCACAAACCTACTCTAAAATTCAATTTCATTACTCCACCATTAGTTTTTTTTTTTTTTTTTTTGGATAAGCAATTTAACTAGCTTTACATTCTTGGTGTCTAATTATCTGGCATATTTGGATAAGAAATAATTTTGCTTGGCACGAAGAGAAATGCAAAGAATTCAAGAGAAAGGGAGAAACCTTTCCAAAACAAAATAAGCTAGCTAGCGACTCAAGGACTCCATAGATCGACATTAATTACTTTTGTCAGCTCTCTCGATCACCTTGAAAAGCTTACAATAGATCAGGGTTCTAAGCAGACCTACGATTGTTTTCTATCAACGATTAATCCCGATCGAGATCTAAACTTTCTTTCCACATAACAAATCACCTGCACCAGTGAGACTCTATTGTGATCGATCAATAGGAAGGGTTGTGAGGTCGTTCAATATGTCTATTGTATTTCATGACCATTCTTTGATTCCAAAAAAACAAAAACAAAAAAAACAAAAGCAAAAACCACACAAGACGTCATTCTTCCACAGCCCAAACCAGCCACAATTTCATCCACCATAGTAAAAAAATATCGGCTTTGTGTACCGTGTTAAATCATAATTTGTCTCAAAGATTATTAATCTAATAGGATGAAATGAATTTAATAATTTATTTTCTATTCTAACACGTAGAATATTTAATTGAAATTGAAGGTAAATGACGGAATCAAGGTTTGAACTCATGACCTTTGACTTTAATACCATGTTAAATTATCATTAGTTCCAAAAGCTTAAACTGATAGGAAGAGATGAATTTAATCATTTATTTTATATTCAACACGCCGAACAACATAGGTATCGCAAGCCCCTGGTCATATAGTGATTGTGCCTCATCTTGTTTGTTTTCTTTGTCAGCCATGACAAGCTAGCACCATTTCAGTCATAATCATAGCCTGCTTTGCTGCCACCATTGTGTTTCTTGAAGCTTCTTTCATCTCTCATTTTCACTATTAAAATATTGATTAAATGATTAAATAATTAAATTTATTTCTTCCTATCAGCTTAAGCTTATAAGACAAGTAGTGATTTAATATGGTATCAAATCCAAATGTCCTAAGTTCGAACCTTGTCCCAAAAGCTTAAGTTAATAGAAAGATATAAATTTAATCATTCAATTAATACTTTAACACTTCCTCTCACGTATGAGTTCAAAATGAACTCTATACATCTGGTTCTGATACCATGTTAAATTACCACTTGTCCTAAAAGTTTATACTGATAGGAATTAAAAGGTAAATTTAATCATGTAATATTCAGTCAGTCCGACCACTATTTTGCTTCAGTGTCTTATATAGAATATCTAGGAAACAAATTTCTTGTGTTTATTCTTCTAATTAATATTTAAGTGAATAAATAAATATATAGAGGATGATTGCTTTTAGTTATAAAGATTAGCTTTTGCTCATAGAACCAATGTTTTTTTTTTTAAAAAAGGAAAGGATTATCTTATTCCTAAACCTAGGTCAACTTATGCTATATATATATATATATATATATATATATATATATATAATTTGATTCGGTAGTGTTTCTGAGGTTTTTAATTTCTTCTCCATTTTGGCATCCCGCACAACCAACTAGAGACCAAAAAGTATAAAAAATAAAATTAAAAAAAATAAAACACCATCACTTTATATTACTAACTAAAACAATCTTCGAGCAATTTGGGATGCTGTAACATGTTATTTTCTAGCTAGTGAAACCATCAATATTATGATCAAATTGTAATTATTCGTTCATCAGTTAATTATAACTAAATGAGCATGAATTGTATTTGCAAAATTTGAAACTCGCTTTTGTTTGTTTTTTTTAAGCTCGCGATTCTCACGATTCTCATCTGCTAATTAATTATAACTAAATGATCGAGCATGTTCGAATGTGCTTTCATTGACAAAGTACACCATTATGCATATATTTATGACATATGAAACCCAACCATCACGTCGGACCGTCGGAAAGGTCACCTCAAATCAATTACACAAGCTCGAAAGAAGAAAAAAGAAAAAAGAAAAACCAAAGGAAAACCTCAATGGCCGGCACTCTATAAATAGCACCCCAGTATACAGTACGTTCTCACATCTACGCAACGCAAAACCTCCTTCCTCTAGCTTCTCATTCTTCTTCCTTTTGATCATCTTCATATTACTGCTAGCTAGTTATCATCATGGGTGTTTTCACTTATGAGAATGAGGTCACCTCCCCGTCCCTCCATCTAGGTTTTTCAAGGCCTTCGTCCTTGATTCCGACCACCTTTTCCCAAAGATTTTCAAGCACGGTATTAAGGACGTGAACGTGGAAATCCTTGAAGGCAATGGAGGGCCTGGAACCATAAAAAAGATTACGTTTCATGAAGGCTAGTATATATATATATTTATATATTAACTTATTCTAATTCATAATCAAATGCTTAATTTGCATATACTAACGAGTATTAATTGTCTATTTTAGCAGGCAGTCACTTAAAATTTTTGAAGCACAAGACTGATGGGCTAGACAAGGAAAACTTCACATACAATTACAGCGTGGTTGAAGGCGGTCCTTTGTCGGAGACACTCGAGAAAGTCTCTTACGAGACCAAGTTGGTGGCTTCCCCTGATGGAGGAACCATCTACAAGATCAGCAGCAAGTATTATACCAAAGATAACACTGAGATCAAGGAAGAGCAAATCAAGGCTGAAGAAGAAAAGGCCGCGGGGGTTTTCAAGGCAGTTGAAGGCTACCTCTTGGCAAATCCTGATGCTTACAACTAAAGCGAGCTAGCTGCTTAATTCATTAATTATTGCATGTATAACCCCTCCTTTAACTATATAAATTAAGTTAGAGGTGTGGCTTTCATGCATGTGTATCTGTCTTCTCAAAACTGCCTCGAGGCCTTCTATTAAGTGCATGTTTGCTGTACGTTTGGATATATTCACTTTGCCTTTGATGTTCCCTGTCGATTGAAATAATATTGTACCTGTTTTATTAATAAAAATTGTTTCGTAATCAATATTTGATGGGGTGCATGTTTTAGAACTATTTTTGTATTATAATTTACAAATAATATCTGTTAAACTAGTTGGCCAATATTAATTGTATTCATAAATAGTAGAATTAATTGACGTTTTGCATCACTACCTACGTACTACGTACGTGGAGTCAAGCGCCCTAATTAACTACAAATCACGCATATATTCTATAACAAATTAATTATAGTACGTGGATAATTCATTGATATATTGAATTTTTATTATAGTCGACAGCTTTAAACTAACTTGTTTTAAAACTGAAACTTGAAGCTGCTTGGAAGATAATTAAAGTCTAACTTCTAGAAATTTGACCAGGTTTTGATCCTCCTTATAGGGAGCTAATTAAGGGAAGGAGTATTAATTTCACAATAAGCAACCATAAATTAAAGCAAACCAGCCACATTTGTCACTCAAATTTCAAACCAAAATAGTATATTGAGAGTCAGATTGGGTGATTTGGGCCCGAGGGAGCGCATCCACAATTGCTTACGTACCTTTTTTATTTAAAATAACTAATTAAAAGCTACTTTTTTTTTTCTATTATATACAGGTAATTAATAGCCTTTTAAATTTATTTTATAAAGATCTTATTTTTTTTTTCAAACGGTTATCTTTTTAACAATTATATTTTTCGACAGTCATATATATATATATATATATATATGGTCTAATCAATGAAATAAGAAACAACTCGATCTTTATCCTGAGAATAGTTTAATCACGTCCTTCTATGATGTAAGTAATAATCTAACATATATGAAAAGAAGAATTGGGGCCCCTCATAAACTAATCCAGCATGTGAGAGCTCCCGGCCGTGAAGCTGACTCGATCGATCTGGCTTGATCCCCTCCTTTTACATGCTCTACAATGGATGCAAATGCTCTATCGTCAAGCATATGTTGAAAGAGTAAAATAGTTCATAATAATTAATTAAGAGATATGAACAATAATTTTGATGTGTTTATTATATTTTTTAAAAAATAAAAATAAAAATGTTAGACACATGATCATTATTATGTAATTCTCGATAGTTAAATATAACTCGAAGCATTTATTGAAGATGTCCATGGCTGGCCAGCATTTTATTTATTTATTTTAACTAAAAGCAACGTCCTATCGGCTTGGTACAACGATCGGCCCCGTTTGAAAACTCCTTTCTCCTCTCATTTTCTTTAGAATTTTTTTTTAATGATTAGAAAATAAGATTGATGTGATATAAAGTTGAAATAATTTATATAGAAAAGTGAAAAAAAAAAATTGTATTATAGTGAGTTTTTTATTTAAAAAATAATAAAAAAGTGTTGTAATATAAAAAAGTAAAAGAAATTAAGAATATTTTGAAATTGATGTTTTTTCCGGAGAAGTGAAAAGAACGGGAGGGGAGGGAAAAGGGGATTTCAAACAGGCGATGTATACTTTGCAATCTTTGCAAGCGTTTGAAGGTTTGAGCAGTCGGTCTTCGCGAGGCTGTCCAGCACCAAACCTCATAATGAAAAGCAATCATATCCGTAGAGTATGCTACCGTCCAGTTTTGACATCAAAGGTCAGATAGAGGAAAATTGGTTCTGTTAAAAGTCTACAAGTTTGCAAACACATATATACTGAGAAAGGTTGACGTATCTCGTAGATCCGATCGACGAATGTGAATACGGATTTGGTGCGGGTGAATGGAGATCTGCCACCAAGGAATGCATATCTTCTCACTACAAGAAATTCACTCATTAGCGTTGACCCTTAGTAGACGCTAAAAGTCTAAAAGTCGACGCTAATAAGTATTAGTGTCGACTAATGGACGCTAATAAGTTTACGTTGAAAGACCGACCTTGATGCTCATCTGCCGATCATCAGCGTCGACATAAGAGTCGACGCTGATGATAGTTTATTCGCGTCGACAAATGTCGACGCTAATGCTATTTTCGATCGACGCTAAAACATATACCACATTTACCATAAGTCGATGCTGATAATAGACTATTAGCGTCGACAACATTGTCGACGCTAATACTTTATCATTAGCGTCGACTATTGTGGACGCTAATAAGCTATTTAATTTTTAAAAAAAATATTTTTAATACCCTATTAGCGTCGACTTTATCGACGCTAATAACCTTAAAAAAATTAAAAAAAAAATTAAATAGCTTATTAGCGTCGACTCTGTCGACACTAATAACCTAAGAAATAAAAAAAATAAAAAAATAAATTGCCTATTAGGGTCGACTCAGTCAACACTAATAACATAAAAAAATAAAAATAAAAATCATATTAGCGTCGACTAAGTCGATGCTAATACTCTATAAATCAAAATATATATATATATATTTAGAGGCCATTAGCATCAAAATAGTAGCTCGCATAAACTAATTAGCAATATCCTATGACAACTAATAAAACCTAGATGTTAAGCACCATATATAGCAAACACCAAAACATCACAAGTAACATTTAATACAAGCCTAGATTACAAACATTTTATGGGGTGGAGTAACCAGTAGCTTGCCCATCTCAATTGTACTCTTGTTATTATTGCAGGACTCATAAATTCAATCACACTAAACCAATTACTGTGTATGTGCATTTGATGAAGAAAATTGGCATTCCCATTTCATAGGCAAGAGCATTTGAATGATTGACGGTGAGGGGTACGTACGTAGCTTTCAGATATTGGGGTCTAGGTGGTAGCTACTTCCAAATTAGCTAATGGAGAAAAAGTCATTTGGTTTGATATAGCTTTCAAATTTCAATCTTCATCTATCTTATTAATAGGAGATATGCTGTCAGCCATTCAACAAAAGAATAAAAAAGAAGTCGTCAACCATTGTCCGTTTGGATGCTTCTGACAGAAATGCAGACAAAAAAAGAGTTGTTATTGTTGTTATTAATAATAATAATATATCTGAATGTGGATTATGGTTTGAAAATATGCATTCTAATTCAGAATCTGACAACTACTAGATGCCATTAAGCATGTAATTAAAGTGAAGAGAGAGGAAGAAGGATAAACAATAATAATATATCTGAATGTGGATTTTGGTTTGAAAATGTGCATTCTAATTCAGAATCTGACAACTACTAGATGCCATTAAGCATGTAAAGTGAAGAGAGAGGAAGAAGGATAAACGAGATGTACAGCTACTGTTTATTACTTTGTTGTAGAACTAACAATTAAAAGGTTTTTTTATTTTGGATATTCATTAACTTACAACAGCCATTTTACAATCCTATTTTGTTTTGTGTCAGAATACCACTTACCATTCACAAATGCTAAAGTAAGTCTTTTCAACTTAGTTTGACTTTCAGATAATACCCATTTGTCATTTGATCTTGTGTAACAATTTGAAACTATATATATAAAACATACATATTATAAGATTTAAACCCACTTCAATATTGTTTCAAGATTTCTTTAGAGAAGTTGATCTTCATCCACTCTAGATAAATATAAATAATTACTGTAGCTAAAGGATACAATGAATAAAGTTTAATTTTACACAATGTTTATTCTAAAAAGGACACCCTTTTGAGGTAGTAATCGTCTATTCTCAATAAGGCCAGCAATGTTAACCTCCAGGAAGTTATATTTTCCATATTAAACTAGCTTATCAAACTACAGCATCAATAAATAGATAATTAATGAAGATGATGCTTCCATAATTGATATTGTAAGCACATAGCTACTACATATCTTGCCACAGAAGATACATGAATGACCAACCTAATTTGGATATAAGAATCCAACATTTAGAGAGTTATTTTCTTTTAAGCTTGTAGAAGTTTGGATAAGCTAGTGTGACTTTTGGAAGAGGTTTCAACAAACAACAATGACTTTAAATGGGAAGCTGCTAGTTGCTATATATCAAAATAATGTTCCAAATCTTGTCCTATTACTTCATTAATGTTTTCTATTGTGGGTCTCTTCGACTAATAGAAAAACAATATATCAAAAAAACTTAAACTCTTGTTAAGATTGCATTCAAACCTTACATTCTCCAATTCATCAAAGTACTTGAGCGTACTATGAAGTGCTTCTACAAATTCAATCACTCTTTGCTTCTCTATGACCTGCAACAAGAATAGAAAAGTGAGACAACAAGTCAATTATTTTAAACAAAGGTTACTGTCTCCAGTATTTCAAATTCAATCAGTCTTTGCTCATGTTTTTTGTTGAACCTCCAAAGAGTGCAACAAAACTATCAAAAGATTTGTGGACTTGTGAAGTGACATTAAGATAGGAAATGGGAGAAAAACATACCAGCAGGTCACATGCATCATGAAACGTTTTTACTTTGTCTTTGTAGCTACGGTCTGGTGCTCCAGCTGTAGTCCATCAAAGCAGTGTAGGGTGTCATCCACTTGCTCAAAAGGGAACTCAGACATCTTACAACTCCAAATCCAAACGAAAAAAATTCAGTTTAGGAGACCAATAGATGTCAAAATAGACTAACCTGACTAAGCAAACCATCACATGTTTGTATGCGCTCTGTTAAAGAGTTTACATACTGTTGATATTTCTCCTTTGTCTAAGGAAAGAAACGAATGAGGTGAAATAAGCATTAATTCACACATACGATGTAGACAAATATGCTACAATGAGAAATCACCCACTAACCTCTGACTTCATTGCTGATTCAAGATCATTAAAACACTTGTAAAATTGCAACATTAAGGGAAGGCAGATGAATCAAACCAAAAGCTTTAGATGCAAGCCTCATTTAGCATACAATTTTACCGTTGGTTTCCGGGTGAGAGACGGTAAATTGCAAGTCCACCTGAAGGGAAACAAAACAGAAGCTGTTTCTGGGCCTACTTGGTTCCATTACTATATCTCAAAGCAAAACACTACAATTTTCGTTCAACGTACCCATAGATAAAGATGCGAAACATACAACCAAAAGTGGCAGCTAAAATATCGCTTAGATATAACCTAATCAATACCCAAAACCATCCATAACTTTTGCAATTAATAGCCGATAACAAATAATGCAGTTGACATTTAAGGCAATTCAATCCACAAAACATGATTGCACAGAAGAGAAGAAAAAGTAGCGATAAATAATTTCACAAACTCATCTAAGGATCAGTGAGAGAAATAGATTAAGTCTAAAACGAAAATTCTTAGTGCTATACCCATACAAACCTACAAAAAATAGTGAAATAATTTTAAGAAAAAGAAGTATGAGAACAAGTATCAAACGCAACCATAGAGTCATATCTACATCATCTATATGAACATTTGAGAAAGAATTCATGTACCACCTCAGTCCTTGTGTTAATCATAGAGATAATATATGTTTGCAATGAGAGAAGGTAAAAACAGCTACCTGCTCTCAACAAATCTGTCTGTAGGCATCTCCTCAAACCTGTAGAACATGTCAGTACCCTTCACAATTGACACCAATGGTCTAGTCACCACAGCCAATCAACCGGAAAAATTGCCTATCTATATCTCGTGTCATCCTGCAAACACTTTAAAAAGACAGATTAAGATATATATGTATACTCCCTTGCATTGTTTACTCAATTTTTTAACCTTCATAAACATGTCAAGGGAGGTTTACTAACTCAAAGTTCTAAAACCAAAAATTGTTTGAATGTCTTAATGTAATACAAAGTAGGTTTACTAACTCAAAGTTGTTCAACCGAAAATTGTCTGAATATCATAATATAATACAAACCAAATATTTTCGATCATGCAGGCGGAAATACAACCCAAATGGATACCACCAAAAAATATCCAACTACATAGTTGTTCCAAATCTCTTTCAAGTGTTGTCTTAGCTTGATTTACCCGCAACGACGCTACATTCAGACGACCTACCAATTAAAAAATTTTATATCATGATCAATAAGATTTCTAACTATTATTTAACATGTGTGTGTGTCTTGAAAATAAGATTTCAAATAATTACTTCATATGTGTGCATGTTGAAAAAGTAAAGCGAAGAAAAATATTGTCTAACCCTCCAAAACGTGACAGTATCATGTCAATAGTGGCCTGGAGATTTTTTGTTATGTCCACTAGCTTAGTTCAGTTCTTGTTTCAGCCAACTTAATGTTCGTCTCTTCTAGCTTTTTCTCTGTTTCTTCTTGCTTCTTCTCTGTTTCTTCTAGCTTCTTCTCTGTTTCTTCTTGCTTCTTCTCTGTTTCTTCTAGCTTCTTCTCTGTTTCTTCTTGCTTCTTCTCTGCTTCTTCTAGCTTCTTCTTTGTCTCCTGCTGTGTTAGTATGTATTTACGGTTGTGAGACTGTGTGAATGAACACATCCGAGATGAACTTAAAGGGGTAGGTATGACACCACACCCCATTCCTTTCACATGACCTGAGCGTCTACCACCTAACACTTTTGTCATTATCTCCATTTGCCTTTCTTCTTCAGGAATTTCCTCTTGCATAGGGTTATCCTCCTTGCCGCCGTTATTCACTAATTCATGCATTTCATTCTGCACAAGCCATAAATTCATGTATCAAAACATATCATTAATATTCTTCATTAATAAAAATAACAATCAGATAAAAACATTTCATTTACTCACATATAAACCCTCAACTACTGGGTTCACAAAAGAACCGTTTTTTCTTGTATGGGTATCCTGTAAAGATCAATAGGTTTGAGAGGCTCTCCAGTTTCTTGTTCCTACACATAATACACATAATTAACACATACACTAAATAATGTATACACATGATTAACATATACACTAAATATTATGCTATAAATTTCTTACATTTTTGTATACCACTTGAACGAATGAGCGTGTGCCCGCCGAGTGAGCCGTATAAAGTTTTCTTCTATTCTTTTTGTTCCTTTTTGACCGTTTCTGATGAATTTCAACCAACAAAAATAATTACATTATTCATAAGATTTCATATCAATATATGCAAATCGTATAAAATTTAATTGTATAGTCATTTTAATCAGATTTATTTACCACCCATGAATCCGTCTCAAATAAGTCACATATTAATTTCCAAGCATCAGGATGGATATCATTCGGGTATTTTTCCCTCACAGCAGCCTTAGTCGTGGCCATCGCTTCAGCATCATTTTTATCAACACCTTTAAAATGTATTTTGTACTCTTCCTTATACATTCTGGAGCGAATCCTAGAATAGGCACGACTCATTTTATGGTTTACAGTGGTTATGTCCTCGTTGCGATCATATGACAGCTTGAAGAAACTCTGCAACAATAATTAAGAGAAAAATTGTTATTTTCTTTGTCACGTTATTTATAGTAACATTACCACAAATATTATCCCTCATACCTGAATATGCTCAGATGCCTTATCCTTTTGTTCAGGTGGCACCACGGTCCAACAATCATGATGCAGTTCACACATGCTACGAACAATCGAACCGACTTTCGACACAAACATCGATGCATTATCGCCTACGGGAGCCCGGTAGCCATCACGAATTTCTATTGGCATGGGACCATGCACAGCTACAATGGCATTCAACTTCTTACAGCTGACTGAATGTGATCATAAGACTCCGCCGAATGGGGAACCATCGTCTGCATATCCATAGCATCAACTACACAGTCGGAAGACTGTCGGCCCTGAACTCGACCACCCCCTCGATTGCATTGTCCCGCCTTCCTAACCATGTTTAATCTGCTCATAAATCAAAAACCAAAAATTTAGATCGAGAAAATTATAACCATGATATAATTCATTACAATAAATTTTAACAATCAAATATATTAGTGTTTTACTAACCACATAAGATAATTTACAAAAGACAACACCAAAAATAAAGGTATATATATATATAGCAATTGTTCACTAATTATGTTAATGGACTTTTTACTTATACCAAAATGGTGCTTACATTCAACACATATCATCATCGGAGTCCGAGTTTGTCTCATCAGTGTTGCTTGAAAATGATTGTTCGTGTTCAGAGTCTGTATCGTCGTGACTAGATAACTCTTCTTCATCAACCGAGTCTGTGCCATGGTCCTCATTCAACATGTTATCGTTGATGAACTCTAATCCATCAAGTTGCACATACAATCCATCAATTGCTATTAATTCTTTATTATTTGCGTCTTCAACATGGACAACATTACCCCCAACACATTCATCTTCCTGGTATGCATCATCTCTAATACCTTGGTCATCTTCTTCGTTATCTCCCTCTTGTACTGTTGGAATGTCGTAAATGTTTCTATTGATCATCCTTTGCACCACTTTCCAATTACCATCAAGTTTGGGATCATCCAAGTAAAACACTTGCACAGCTTGGCATGCTAAGATGAAAGGGTCAGACTCATACCATTTACGACCCGTATTCACACTCGTGAAACCTTGGTCTGTTTGTATTCCTGATGAATTCCCAATGTTCCACCAATCACACTCAAATAAATACACGGTATTGGGGCCGGGGTAACGCAACTCCAAAATTCTTTTCAACTCACCGTAGTACTCAATCGTTGACGTGTCATGCTCACCTTTTACTGCAACACCACAGTTCTGGGTAGTATGAGTCTGTGCACATTCTTTCGTTTGGTACCTAACCCCATTCACAATGCAACTTCTATACGATCTAACCTGCTGATCAGGCCTGCATGCAAGATGATATAATTGTTTTGAGACATTCTCTGCATTAAGCCTACAATTGTATAAATGTTTATGAAACCAACGTTCAAAGTTTGCCTCATGCTTTTTTCTAATGTTAGGGCCGCCTTCTCTTTCGATCATATGATAATCTTCTCTACATAAAAAAAATAAAAAAATAAATGTATTGGTAATCATCCACACTATGAATTGGACATAACATAAAGGTAAAAAAAGAAACTTAAAACTAAACTTACTTTATGTATGAAGCCGTATCATTACACTTGCTAAGTACATACCATCGTGCCTTAGCAAACTCATTATGATCTAGTATTACAGTTGATGCTGCTCCAAATGGCCAAACTCGTTTAGAGAACACATCCAAGCGTTGTTCTATTCCTTCCACCCCACTATCAACATTTCTCTCTTCACAGTTCCATCTTGTCTCAATCCCCCTTAGATACATAGAGCAAAAGTTTGAGCACTCATCAGCTACGTAACCCTCTGCAATGCACCCCTCCGGACGCGCTCTGTTCCTCACATACTTCTTATATTTTCCAAGTGTCCTTTCGATCTGATACATCCAACGAAATTGTACTGGACCAGCAAGCTCAGTCTTCCGCGATAAATGAATTGCTAGATGGATCATAACATCAAAAAATGATGGCAGAAATATCTTTTCCAACTTGCATAGAATCATAATAATGTCTTCTTTCATTTGTTTCAACACATCTACTTTCAATGTTCGTGCGCACAACTGGTTGAAAAAAGTACTCAACTCTGTCAAAGTTGTCCGTATTTCAAGTGTTAAAATTTTTCGGATTGCAACAAGAAGTAAGCGTTGTAAGAAGACATGATAATCGTGGCTTTTCATACCGGAAATTTTACTAGGCACCTTGTTCACACACCGACTGATGTTAGATGCATACCCATCGGGAAACTTAACAACTTTAACCCATTCACATAAACTTTTCCTCTCGTCTCTTGTCAAGGTGTACTTCGCAATTGGCATCAAATAAGTTGCACCTTTTTTCTGCAAGTGCAATTCTTTACGTATACCCATAAGCATCAAGTCTTTTCGTGTATTGGCTGTGTCCTTGGTCTTCCCATCAATATTCATCAGCGTACCTAAGACACTTTCACAAATATTCTTCTCAATATGCATGGCATCTAAATTATGTCGAAGTTTCAGTTTTGACCAGTAAGGCAACTCGAAAAAAATACTCTTCTTCCTCCAATTCAACAGAATATCTGAGTTAGTTTCTTGTTCAAACTGCACTCCTGTAAAATCCATAACTTGTTGCAACAGTCGATCTCCAGATAATTCTTCAGGTTCTAATTTATGCTCCTCAGTACTTTCGAACAATTCTTTTCTTATGCGCCATACATGCCCCTGAGGAAGCCATCGACGATGACCCATGTAACATGTCTTGTGCCCATGCTTCAATCTCCTAAAATCTGTATCATTGTTACAGATTGGACACGCAAGCTTTCCCTTGGTAGACCACCCAGATAAGTTTGCATACGCAGGAAAATCGTTTATAGTCCATAGTAATGCTGCACGTAATTGAAATATCTCTTTCGTCAATGCATCGTACGTGCTTACACCTTCATTCCACAATTCTTTCAAATCATCAACCAACGGCTGCAAATACACATCAATTTTGTTTCCGGGTGACGTGGGCCCAGGGATAAGTAAGGACAACAACAAATTTGGAGACTTCATACACTTCCATGGAGGTAAATTGTATACTATTAATATTACTAGCCATATGCTGTATGTTGTACTCATATTACCAAATGGGTTAAAACCATCACTTGCTAAACCAAGTCGCACATTACGAGAATCACTAGCAAACTGGTAATATCTTTTATCAAAATCTTTCCACACAATAGAATCTGTTGGGTGTCTTAAAGTGTTGCCATCATCTTTTCGTTTATCTTTGTGCCATCGCATTTCTCCGGCTATCTCTTTCATCATAAAAAACCGTTGTAGCTGTGATTTTATTGGGAAGTACCGTAAGACTTTTTGAGGTATTTTCTTTTTTCCGCCTTTGTCACTACGCCATCTAGAAGTTTTGCATTTTGGGCATTCCACTGTATTTGCATGTTCCTTCCAAAAAAGCACACATTCATTCTTGCAAGCATGTATATTTTCGTAATTAAAGCCCAAGTCTCGCCTTAATCACATTGCTTCTTTGTACGAGATTGGCAATGTCTCTCCATCTGGGAGGGCCTTCTTTATCAAGTCAATCATCATATCAAACGCCTTGTTACTTATATTGCAGATTGCCTTTATATGAAGCATCTTTAGTATGAAAGCAATTTTTGTGAATTTCTTACAACCTGGATAAAGTTCACGAAGTCCATCTTCCAAACTTCGATAAAAGGAGTTGATATCTTCATTATCACCGGTCGTGGGACCTTGTGAAGCAGAGGATTCTCCTTTGTTAGCATCTAGAAATGTCCCTATACAAACATCGCTATACAATTCTTCAACCGCATCAATCTCCTCTATCGTTTCACTTGCATCAGTATGCACATTTGAATAAGTATTTACCGTAAACTGATCTTCACCGTGAAAAATCCATTGAGTGTATGTCGGATTAAATCCGTATATAAACAAGTGACCCTTCACCAAGTTAATAGGACGATAGCATCGATTTGCACAATCCTTGCATAGACATAATATCATACCACATACATCAACACATTTAACTGCCATTCTCATGAATTCTTGAACACCTTCTTGAAATCGCTTTGAACAACGGGTAGTATCCCGCATCCAACTCCTATCCATCTCAACTACTATCCCTTCATCATGTTAACAATACACAAGTTGTTAGTAAATGCATTTAATCAGGGTGAATTTTATATGGTTGACATTATATGTCTAGTCTCCATAATATTTATTGGATATTGATGTGGCAAGATGAGAGTGAGTCATCTAATCATGATGCAAATTAGGGTACTAAGTTCAGTTCTTGACATTACACTCTTTTTCCTTATAAAAAAAATTTAAAATATCTATGTTTTATATAAGATGTTAATAATGACGAGACAAACTGTAACTTGAACTTGATTAAAAATTGAACAAATTCGAATGCTACAACAAAGGAAGTGATGCAATCATATATAATAGACTAATTATACTATATATATATATATATAAGAGTAGTCTACCAGAAAGCACTCTCTGTCTTCTCTCTCTTATGTATAAAATGTGAAGCAATTGAAGGGAAATATGGATGCCAAATTCAGCCAAATTTTGATCAAATTACAAAGATAAGTTGGCAAAGAATTGGCTATTCCTTGTCAAATATATTTGCTTCCCACCACCTCACCCTCAGTGTTGCAAAAGATGGAAGTACCATTTGTGTTAAAGTTTATTGACGTGTGTGTGTGTGTATATATACATATATATAAATTGCTTCCCCTCTTGCTTCTTTTCATTTTTTATGCTTTTAGAATTGTAGAATTCCTATCATCATAACACACAAATAAAAAAAAATAAAAAATAAAAGAATCCTCCCAATTCTTAGTGTTGAAACTGAAACTTAGGGATTTTATTTTTGAGTTTTTATTTAAAAACTTAGGAAAACAAAGAAAAGATGTCGCTGTTAAACAGCCACTACACCTTTTCATCTTATCTTTGAAGTGAAGATTTCCCTACTTTTTGTTTCCCCCAAGAAAAAAAAAAAAAGCTAATTTGATTTCTAATAGTTTTCTTTTCTTTTCATCTTTACTATCCTCAGGGTAATGGCATTCTGTTCCAACCCGCCAATGAATTTCTTCCAATGATCGACGAGGTTTGTTTTCTTTATTGAACATATATATATATATACACACTGGATGAATACAAACCACAAGATTATATTCAAACTCATTTTTAAACATGAATTTTCAGGTTTACAAACAATTGGTGGAGAAAATGAAATCAACTCCAGGGGCTAAAGTGGAGAACAACAAGTTCTGTGTTTCTGTTCATTATCGATGTGTTGAGGAGAAGGTATTCCAATTTCTGACAATCACAATCACAATCACTACTACTGTTTTCTTACTGTTTACGTACACCTTAATGTATACTTTTGTGTATTTATTCCAAACATGGAAAAAAAAAAAGACTGACAATGCATGAAAAAAAAAATGCAGAAATGGAGTGAAGTGGCCCAACAAGTTAAATCAGTACTAAAAGACTACCCAAAACTATGGCTTACCCAAGGAAGAAAAGTATATATATATTTCCTAAATATCTTTTATTTTATGAAAATTTATTTAATCTGGCTCACTAATTTCGATATGGTTTGTATATAATACATGAATTTCTTATGCTATCTCTATCCATAATTGGGGGAAACTGGTTTCGCTTCTCCAAATGAACCGACAGTTTATTCTGTTTAGGGAGACCGAGTTTTTCTCTAGAATCTGAATAATTATAACTAAGTTCATCTATTTCATCCAAAGACGGTGACACAAAATCTGAAGTTGAATTCGTTCAAAGGAGAAATATCAGAAGCAAAACCCCTAACAATGTGATGAAAACTACAGACAAGAGATGACGCAAGGCCGCAACTTTGAAATTGGGTTTCTTGTTAGTAGCCATAAAACTAAGTCACTAACAAAATACAAAGTGCCAAAGAGGTTTCAGCGATTGTACAATAACAACATCATTTTCTTATCAAAAAAAAAAAAACAATAACAGTATCATTAACTTCAGAGCTCAGAGAAATAATTAAATAAAACCCGCCTAAATTCTCTAATGAGGAAAAACCAAAACTTGATTATAAACTAGTGTCAAACAACAAAAACTGTGCCAACTCATTTGAGAACAGAGTGAATAATTAAAAGGGTAATATCAAAAACCTCTATTACAGCCTTCAAACTGAGACTGAAAGCACGCAGGGCTCGTGTTAGCTGATACCCATGAACTGAAACTTGTGTCCCCTGTTCCTTCGATTCAATCAGCTACCATGAATCAAGGTTTTGGTCAATGAAATATAGCAAAACCTAGGTGGAAAAATCGGGGGATCCCAAGTGTGTAATCAACAAATCTACAGTACAGCCATTGGATTGCTTCGGAAAGTTGAATACTTATGAGATCAACGGGCTGGATTGCACAGTTGACGGATGAAGAACAGAACAGAGGACAAAATGGGAAGAAACTTCCTTTAGTTGGGTTCCCCGTCTAATCAAAGAGCCGAAGACTTCAAGGGATTTCTCCACACCTGCGGGGGGTTCGATGGAGGCGAGTTGGGGAGAGCTTGCTGCGTACGTAGAGGATGCTAGTGGTACGATGCGGCTTACTGGAGGATTTCGTGGCGCCAGAGATTGAGAAACAGAACGAGAGAAGCGTGAGAGACATACGTGATATTAGCTAGGGCAATGGAGGATTCCTGAAGTGAGATATTAGAGAAAAAAATTGATTTTGTGCGGAAAAAAAAAATATAGAATGTTGTGCGAAAAATTGTAGAGCCAAAACACCCGCGTAAATTTTTTTTTATGATGTAAACTTATCAGCGTCGACAAACAGAAGTTGACGCTGATACTCTCGACACACAGAAGTTGACGCTGATACTCGTAGTATCAGCGTCGACCTCTACAAGTCGATGCTAATAGTATTCTTTATATTTTTTTTAATTTATGCCATTTAAAAATTGTTTAAACCTATTAATTTTTTAAATATATATATATTTAATAATAATTAAAAATGATATTTTATTAATAAAAAAAATTAATCATATTTAATTAATTAAATAGGTAATTACTTTTTTCCCTAGCAACTATCAAAAATTGCGCAATACCCATACGAACTACCAACTTGACCAAAATAGAGTATCCAACTACCAACTTTACACATTTTCCCCCCTTCTATCAGTCAGACCCGTTAACATGGACGGAATATGCCGGTTTTGGACGTTAATTATGATTAAAAGACAAAAATGCCCTCAATTGATCAAAATAATAATAAAAAATTTGGTTTGTTAATTTGGATTAAATTTATTAATAACAAATATTACAACTAATATATTTAACAAAAAAGCAAAAAAAAAAAAAAAAAGGAAAGGGGGTGGCTGCCTATGCCAGTTTTGGACGTTAATTTTGATTAAAAGACAAAAATGCCCTCAATTGATAAAAAAAAAAAAATTGGTTTATTAATTTGGTTTGAATTTATTAATAAAAAATATTAAAACTTATATATTTAATAAAAAAACAAAAAGCAAAAAAAAAAAAAAAAAGGAAAGTGGGTGGCTGCCATGGGTCCGGACACCCCGCAACCTGAGGGGTTGCATGGCCACCCTAGTTTTTCTTTGAGATGGCCGCAAGCCACAGGCCACCCCGGCCTAAGGGGTGGCCATGTAGCCACCCCAAAAAAACCTAAGGTGGCCGCATGGCCTCCCAGGCTGAGGAGTGGCAGTCAGCCGCCCCAAAGGTGGCCGAACCCACCTCTGGGGCCACGCCCTCTACTTAAGAGGGTGGTTGCCACCCCCTCTGACAGCCACCCCCCTCTTCCTTTGTTTTATTTATTTAATTTTTTGTTTTTTATTTAAGTTGAGGGTATTTAGGTCATTTTTTAAAATTGAATTATGGTATTTTAGTATTTTCACGAGTTAGGCTGACAAAAAAGGGGCAAACATATAACCGTGGTAGTTGAATACTCTTTTTTGGTCAAATTGGTAGTTCATTGAGGCATCGCACATTTTTTGGTAATTGATGGGGGGAAAAAGTAATTACCCCTAATTAAAAATCATATGTTTAATCGATCCTTCACATGTCTATAAAAGTGTACTTTGAGAAGCCATCAATTAGTCAGTGACTTGGGTATTTTGAGTAGTAAGCACCTCTATTGATGGATTATCATAAATCCATATAGTTTAATCGATCAACTAATCATATCACAAATGATCTGACTTATTAACTACGATTGATCTAATATTCGATCAAACTTTTAGTCATGTCATGTTCAACATATCATGATTGATCAAACTAATGCACTAGGATCGATCGGGACTGATACACAAGCATAGATAATAAAAAATCCATATAGTCCGATTGATAAAACTAATGTACTAGGATTGATCGGATTTTCGATCGAACCTTTAACTGTGTCAAGTTCAATCAATCATTCGATTGTATCACAATTATTCAAACTAATGATCAATCCTTCGATCGATCATACTAATGCGTTAGGATAATACAAAATCCAAAGAGTTTGATCAATCAGACTAATGCATTAGGATCGATCAAACATTCGATTGAACTTGGAATTATGTTAAGTTCGATTGGTCTTAAAGAAGATCATGGTTTATTTGATCTTACAATGATCGAACTAATGCATTAGTATGGATTGGATATTCGATCAAACTTTTAATCGTGTCAAGTTCAATTGATCATTTGATTTGACCACGATCAATCAGATTGATCTTATAATGATTAATCAGACTAATGTACAAGTATAAATAATATAAAATCCTTATAGTTCGATCGATCAAACTACTTCACTATTATAGATAGGATGTTCGATCAAACCTTCAATTATGTCAAGTTCGATTCATCAAACTGATGTGTGAGGATCGATCAGATTGATTGAATTGATCTTATCATTATTGATCGGACTAATGCACATGAATAAATTAAAAATAAAAATTGAAATAGAAAACTTTACTAATAATATGAAAATCATTAATTTTTTATAGAGTTTTTTTTTTGCCACCCCTTCCTTGTTTATATATATATATATTTCCTATTTTCTTCATTTTTATGTTTTTTATGAGACATATGATCACGTGGTAGGTTTTGATTGGTCTGACATGAAATTCCATTTATGATACAAATTAAATAAAACCTAGTTATAAAAAAATAATGTCGTTAAAACCCAAAGATTGAAATGGCATTTAACCCAAAAATTAAAAACTAAAAAAATAGAAAAACTTTTCTAATAATATAAAAAGAAGTGTTTTTTACTATAGGTTTCAATTTTATTTTTAATTTTTTTTAAATTTAATAGGTTTATATGATCTTTTTTTTTTTTGTTATAGAGGATTATTAGCGTCGACTTAATTTGGACGCTGATAATAGGTTATTAGCGTCAACTATTGTAAGTCGACGCTAATAACCTATTATCAGCGTCAACTTTAAGGTTGACGCTGATATGTTTCATTTTTTCAAAAAATAAAAATAATTTTTTGTACAAGACCATCTGCGTCGACCCTAAAGTAGACGCAGAAGACCAATTATTAGCATCCATTCCTCGATGTGGACGCTAATAATATATTATCAGCGTCGACCTTTGGTGTTGACACTGATGTGCTTCTTTATATACCACATCAGCGTCGACTCCAATGTTGAACGCTAATAATATATTATTAGCGTCAACGAAAGTGGACGCTAATACTGAAATGTCGTTGCTATTTCACAACCTGCGCAAGGCAAAATTTCCCGGCAAATTATTAGCAACGACACATTAGCGTTGACTGTAAAGTAGACGTTAATAGTGACATTTTTGGAAAAATTAGTGTCTATAGCAGTGGCGACGCTAATAGTGTTTGAAGTCGACGCTAATTGTCGACTATTAGCGTCAACTGTAAAAGTGGACGCTAATAGTCGACTATTAGCGTCGACTTTACGTCGACACTGATAGTGTCGCCCCTAATAGGAAAATTTCTTGTAGTGTCTATGGATCGGCACAAATATGTGTAGATCTTCTTTGCGTGAGTGAAAATCTGGAGAAGGAAATAGAGGAGGAGACACATACATCCACCCATACTGAACTATTCTAACAGATCGATAAGGAACCATCATCCCCACATACGTCGCCAGCAGTTTAAGCAGATTTTTGGGCAGCCGGAATGGCATGAGGCTGATGCAAAATAAGGAAAAAAGGTCACCAGAAAACTGCCTCCCTCAATAGATTTAAGGAGCCTCCGATGCTTATGTCCGTAGACTGTTCTTGAGAAAAAGGTGAAGGAAAAGGAGTTTTGGGAGAGAGGTATAGGGGCGTATGGAGAATGTGTGTACCCGATTTTGGAGAGTAGTGACCCCTTTTAATGAGTCTCCTTAGAAATGGTCCATAAATACTTGTCCCGTGATGGGCTTATAACTGCTTGATTAGTTTCCATCTAGTGGGCTACTCTAGTACTGGGCCTTCGGTGGTTTATATCCACATCATAAGCCAAGAGTCCAAGACTAATCTTTATCATGATTATAAGCAATTAACAATAAATTATGTTGTTAGGATTTTCGTGTTAACAAATTTAGTGTTAAAACATGTTTTAGTGTAAGTTTTAAGTCTAGTATTAATTAAGTTGGTGAAAAATTTGAGCTAAGACATAATTATTTAAGTTTTTGTATGTTGTCAACATTGACCTAGTTGGACTAAAATGATCATAACTTTTGATTCCGAGCTTCGATTGAAGAAAACTTAATGGAGTTAGAAAGCTGACTTAAAATTATACAACTTTGTAGCTCATGCAAATTGTCCAATTCCAATTTCTACTGGGTCAAAACGGTTCGTGAATAGAGGACGTAAAATCTGCACGTATTGAGAACCGACTTTATGATTTTAGGGCTACTTTCTCAAGTCTATTTAAGTACTTTTGGAGCATGAATTTTGTAGGGATTGGAGGCAATATTTCTAGAGAAAAAAAAAGTATTTTCATTTATATGCTAAAATAAAAAGTTTAGGTTTTCATGTTTTCAAGTGCATATCTTTTAAAGTTTTAATTTGTTGTAAACCACAACCCTTCATCCGCAACAACTAAAGACTATCGAAATTTCGATATATAAGATCAAGTAGAAGAATTGTCCAGAGGTTCTGAGAGAATTACTGCGGTAGCAGGCAAGTGGATTGCTTGTCTAGTACAATAGTGTGTCAATTACAAATATTTTGTGTTGGGAAATAATCCCGACCCTGCCCAATGGGCCAGAATAACAGCCCATCAGAATCATCTTTGGCTAATGTCCGAGAAACGTACTCAAAGTCGGTAATTTACCGATGCCACGTAAAGGTCAAGGACGGTAAATTCCGACCTCGTACCAACCAGGGAAAAAAAGCCCACTACCTACACGATTGTTATCAATTAGGAAGGCGTCCCCACGATCTAAGAGCAGTTGAGGACCGACTTGGCCACGATCGTGAGGGTGGTTGAGAACCAATTCCAGAAGCGATCGTGAAGCACTGCTCTCCACAATCTCAAGACGGTTGAAGACCAACCTGGCCACGATCGTGAAGCGTGTGCCTCAATCCCACAATTTGAGCGGTCGATAAGTGCTCCAAATTTGACACGTGGTCCAATGAAAGAACCAGATCGCTCACAACATGGCATGTATAAATACCTCACGACTGAACAAGTAATTTAGATTGCTCATTGTGATACAAGGGTGATATACACTTAAGATAAAAACTGAAAAAGACATCGGAGTGGGATTGTCGGATTCCCCCCAACGTAGTTTGTTTTATTTGCAGGATAACGAAGATCGGCTCTTCTGGTTTGTAAACTACCATATCAGAAACTGTTCTAACAGTTTGGCGCCGTCTGTGGGAACGACTAGCACGTGTGAGTCGTTTACTACGCAAAAACAAAAATTATCTGAAATGGTACGAACAAGAGCCACGACCTCAGGAGCAAACAACCCTCGCCACGAGACGGGAGGTGGGTCTCACCAGAATGCAACTGAGATGGAGGCACGAATAGCCCAGATGTCTAGGGACATGGAGGTCCTAACTCAACAGAACCTTCGTCTGTTAAGGCGATTAGCGGACGAACAAATTCCTGAAGTGGTCGAGGGAAATGAAGAAGAATAAAGCAATACCCACAATGAAGCGGACAGGGAGAGCAGAAGGATCACAGAAAGAACTCAACAAGAAGACCGACCCCGGCGAGCTGAAGGAATCTCAAACCCCCCTCCTGGTGAAGGTATGGTGAATCCTCAATATGAAGAAAGAAGACTTAACGAAGCCATCGCCACACTCGATGAGAAATATGAAGATAAGTATAACCAGCTGCAACTCGAAATCCAGCAAAACAACAAAGGGAAAACTTCTCGGGTGGATAGCCTGTTGAATAGGTCTTCCCCATTCACCGAGCGTGTCATGGCAATTCAGCTCCCCGAGAAATTTAAAATTCAAGCCATTCAAACTTATACCGGGATTGAAGATCCCACTGAGCATCTCGACAACTATAAGATGCATATGGATATGCATGGGACCTCTCAGGATATGGCGTGCCGAGCTTTTCCACTTACCCTGTCTGGTTCAGCTCGGGATTGGTTTCAAAAACTCCCTCTGAATTCCATCACATGTTTTGATGATCTCGGGCGGAAATTCGTAACTCAATTCCTGGCTGGGTGCAAGAGGAAGAAGCCCTCTGGGCAACTGATGGTGATGCGCCAAAAAGAAGGCGAGTTTCTGAAAGACTATGTGGCCCGATTCAATCAAGCGAAGCTCACAGTTGATAATCCAACTGAAGAAATGGTCTATGCTGCCTTATACCAGGGCTTACGGGTGGAAGGGCCCTTGATGTCGAAAATTGCTCTCAATCATCCTGAAAATTTGACCGCCCTCACAGACGTGATTGAGAAGTATGTAAACCAAGAGGAAACCCTCTCAACTCTGAGGGAATCCCAGAGGTAGAAGGTTGCAGAGTCGAACAACTCCGGAAAGAAGGAAAAAAAAGATGAGAAAGAAGAAAAGCGGACAGAAACCAAACCAGCAAAGTATTACCAGTTCTCCATAGAGGAATGGACTCCCTTGAATTCTCCCATTAACGAGGTATTGATGGAAATCAAGAAGGATCCGCAATACGAGAGGCCTTATCCCCTTCACAACAAGCGGGTAAGGGAAGAAAATAGAAACAAGTTCTGCGCGTACCATGATGCTCGGGGTCATGTTACCGAGGAATGCAGAAATCTCAGAATCCTGATCGAGAAGTTTATCAAAAACGGAAAATTACTCCGTTTTATAGCAGACAACCAGGGCTTGCCTCGGCAGAATCAGAAGCCTCAAGAGCGTAGAGACCGAGAGCAAGGACATAGAGAGCGTTCTCCTCAGAGACATAGAGAGCGTTCTCCTCAGAGACGTAATGAGGATTACCGAGGCAGAAGGGAGGAACCTCCGCGAGACAGAAGCAGAAGCAGAAGCAGAGGCACACAAGGTCATGAACCAAGGAATGGGCCGGTCATTGCCGACATCCGAACTATATTCGGAGGTTTTGGCGGAGGAGGAGAAACAAGTGTGGATAGGAAGGCATACGCTCGGTATCAGAAACATCAGGAGGTGATGGCTATAGAGAGACCCCAAAAATCCCACCGGAGGGAATCTGTGGTGGTGGGGTTTTCAGATGAAGATTACTCGGGAGTTTCACTTCCGCATACCGACGCGATCGTGGTCACGCTGCATGGGGCTAACCACCGAATCCATCAAATGTTCATCGATAATGGGAGCTCGGCTGATATCCTATATTGGTCGGCCTTTCGAAACATGGAGATTAGTCCGGAAAAGGTGATCCCGGCTACCTGCCCTTTGGTAGGATTTGCTGGGGAACAGGTCTTGCCGGTCGGGTCCATTGAACTCCCCGTGACTGTTGGGGATTATCCGACCACAAAAACTATTATGGTTAAGTTTTTGTTGATCGATAGACCCTCGGCCTACAACGCAATCATTGGAAGAACAACACTTAATGATCTGAAGGCGATCACTTCCACTTCACATTTGAAGATCAAATTCCCAACCGAGAGAGGTGTTGGAGAAGTAAGGGGAGAACAGGGAGTGACACGTCAGTGTTACAACATAACGCTGAAAGGGACCCCTTCACAGAAGAGTTGCAGGGAGAAAGGCGAGCAATAGCAATCACAGCAGGGGGAACCAACCGAGGAGATGAAAGAATTTGAAGTGGGAGGTAACGGGAAAAAAGTTAGGGTCGGATCCCTGTTATCTCCGGAAGTCGAAGAATCCTTGGTAGCTTTCCTCCGAAATAATACCGACGTGTTCGCCTGGTGCCATGACGATATGCCAGGAATTGATCCTTCGGTAATTTCGCATAGGCTAAATGTCGACCCAAATCACCGACCTGTTAAGCAAAAAAGAAGATGCTTTGCTCCAGAAAGAAACCAAGCTATACATGAAGAAGTGGAAAGGCTATTAAAAGCTGGTTTTATCCGAGAGGTGGACTACCCTCAGTGGTTGGCCAACGTTGTCTTGGTGAGAAAGTCAAGCGAAAAATGGAGAATGTGCGTGGACTTCACCGATCTCAACAAGGCATGCCCAAAAGATAGTTTCCCTCTCCCCCGGATGGATGTCCTAATCGACTCCACCTCGGGGCATGAGCTCCTAAGCTTTATGGATGCCTTCTCGGGGTATAACCAAATACACATGAGCGAACTCGATAAAGAAAAAACCTCTTTCATCACTGACCGAGGGTTGTATTGCTACAATATGATGCCATTCGGCTTGAAGAATGCCAGTGCAACCTATCAACGGCTAGTCAACAGAATGTTCCGTGACCAGATCGGAAGGAATGTAGAGGTATATGTGGATGACATGTTGGTGAAAAGTCGAAAAGCGACCAACCATCTAACCGATCTCGAAGAAACCTTTGACACATTAAGGAGATATCAAATGAAGTTAAACCCGGCGAAATGTGCTTTCGGTGTCTCATCCGGAAAGTTTATGGGATTCATGGTCTCGAGTAGAGGAATCGAGGCAAACCCCAAAAAAGTATGAGCTGTACTTGAGATGCAAGCTCCTCGTACAACAAAGCAACTGCAGCAATTGACCGGGAGGATTGCAGCCCTAAACCGGTTCATCTCTCGATCAACAGATAAATGCTTGCCCTTTTTCAAGATACTCCGAAAGGCGTTTGTTTGGAACGACGAGTGCGAAGTGGCTTTTGGTCATTTGAAAGAATACCTAGCCAGCCCACCGCTCCTAAGCTCGCCAGAAGAGGGGGAAATTCTCTACCTATACTTAGCAGTGTCACCATCCGCTGTTAACTCGGTCTTGGTTCAGGAGGAGTCCGGACTGCAAAAGCCAATATACTTCACCAACAGGGCACTACACGGGGCCGAAGAAAGGTATCCCCGGATTGAGAAGTTAGCTTTTGCCCTTATTACTTCAGCCCGAAGGTTGCGACCATACTTCCAGGCACATGCTATAAGGGTACTCATAGAGTATCCTTTGAAGAAAGTATTGCAAAAGCCCAACCTCTCAGGAAGGTTAGTAAATTGGGCCGTGGAACTCGGAGAATTTGACCTGGAGTTTTATCCGAGAACCACCATCAAAGCCCAAGTTCTGGCAAACTTTATAGCAGAATTCAGCAATCTCCCCGAAAGCCATGAAATGCCTGCGAAAGAAGCCTGGATAGCTTATGTCGATGGATCATCCACGAAGTCCCGAAGCGGAGCTGGGGTGGCCTTGATAACACCGGATAAGGAGGAAATCACAATGGCATTGAAGTTAGACTTTCCAATCACAAACAACGAGGCGGAGTACAAAGCAGTAATAGCAGGCCTTAGCCTGGCAGAACATCTGGGAGCAAAAAACCTCGAAGTACGAAGCGACTCACAGGTTGTTGTCGGCCACATCCAAGGAGGATCTGAGGCCAAAGGTGAAAAAATGATAAAGTATCTTGCCAAGGTGTTGGGTTTTTGGGACTGCTTAGAGCGAGTGGTGGTTACAAAGATCCCGAGGGCCGAAAATGGACGAGCCTACACACTAGCTCAGCTGGGATCGGCAACGGACGAAATAATTTCAGCTTCAAAACACCGGGTTATCATTATGGACAAACCTTCCGTGGAGGATGTTGGATCGGTAATGCAGATCGATGACGCCTACGTAATTCCTGAATGGGCAAGGTACGTGATTGAATATCTCAAAAACGGACAACTGCCGAATGACAAAAAGGAGGCTCAGAAAATCCGGATGCAATCAGCACGATACACTCTTGTCAGCAACATTCTATATCGCCGAGGCTATTCACTCCCATTATTAAAGTGCCTCTCGGCGACTGAGGCCAAGTACGTGTTAAAGGAAATTCATGAGAGAGTCTGTGGTAGTCACTCGGGGGGTAGAATGTTGGCGCACAAGGTTGTACGAGCGGGCTACTATTGGCCAACGATGAATCAAGAATCAATGGAAATGGTCCGAAGGTGTGACAAGTGCCAAAGGTTCGCCAAGTTACAAACCAAACCACCAGCAGAACTTAGCTCGGTCTCCTCACCATGGCCGTTTGCCCAATGAGGGGTTGACATTGTAGGGCCCATGCCCACGGGAAAGGGGAATTACAGATTCCTAGTGGTCGCAGTGGATTACTTCACCAAATGGGCAGAAACGGGGCCTTTAATGACTATCACGACCGGGGCAATCAAAAATTTCCTCTGGAAGGCAATCATATGTAGATTTGGGATACCTTACGCCCTAATAACTGACAATGGAACACAATTCAACTGCAAGCCATTCCAAGAGTGGTGCGATGAGCTCAAGATTCGACATTTTTTCTCATCGGTATATCATCCACAGTCAAATGGGCAGGTCGAAGCGACAAACAAAACTCTGGTGAAAATATTGAAGAAAAAACTCCCGAAGCGTAAGGGAGGATGGGTAGAGTACCTACTGGAAGTTATGTGGTCATACCGGACGACAGTCAGCTCGGCAACTTCCGAAACTCCTTACTCACTAGCCTTCGGAGTCGAAGCGGTGATACCAGTTGAAATTGGTTCCCCAAGCTTCCGCATTCAGCACTATAATCCCGGGTTCAACAGCACATGATTAAAGCTACACCTAGATCTTCTGGAAGAAAAACGAGGAGATGCGAGAGTCAGAACTTCCGCTTATCAAGAAAAGGCAGCTCGGTATTATAACAAAAGGGTAAAGCCCTGATCGTTCAATACTGGCGATTGGGACCTTCGGAGGATTACAACGGCAGCTAAAGACCCCATAGAAGGGAAGCTGGGGCCGGTCTGGGAAGGACCATTCCGAGTTATTAAAAGCAACCCAAAAGGAGCGTACCAGCTTGAAGATACAAACGGGAAAAAGCTGCAAAGACCATGGAATGCCGAGCATCTCCGGAAATATTATATGTAATTCCAGTTATATTATATGTAATCTGTTTATTTTTAAACTTAATGTTTATCAATAAAATGCAGATTCAGACAGCATATTAGATCCAAGTACAACATTCGCAAGATTGAGACTTGAATCACGTTGAGGGGATTCAAGTCGGTCAAGTTTCGAGTTTTGAATCACGTTGAGGGGATTCAAACCGGACCAATGCCGAGACTTGAATCACGTTGAGGGGATTCAAGTCGGTCAAGTTCCGAGTTTTGAATCACGTTGAGGGGATTCAAACCGGACCAATGCCGAGACTTGAATCACGTTGAGGGGATTCAAGTCGGTCAAGTTTTGAGTTTTGAATCACGTTGAGGGGATTCAAACCGGACAAATGCCGAGACTTGAATCACGTTGAGGGGATTCAAGTCGGTCAAGTTCCGAGTTTTGAATCACGTTGAGGGGATTCAAACCGGACCAATGCCGAGACTTGAATCACGTTGAGGGGATTCAAGTCGGTCAAGTTCCGAGTTTTGAATCATGTTGAGGGGATTCAAACTGGACAAATGCCGAGACTTGAATCACGTTGAGGGGATTCAAGTCGATCAAGTTCCTAGATCTAAATCAAATTTAAAGATTTCAAGTTTTAAAAAAAAAAAAAAAAATGTCTTGACTCAAGTTCGAAGTTCAATATTTTGAATCAGAATTCAAGAATACAAAAAAAAAAAACAGCCTAATAAACTTAGGCTCAAATCAAAAATTTACACTTAGCCAAAATTGGCTAAGTGTAAAACCTAAAACAGTATGAGTAAGCGGAAGAATAGAGTAAAATATATACAACACCAATATAGGTTTTTTTCGAATGTTATTAACATGGAAAAGCAAAGGTCAACAAAAACGCCGAAACAAAAGGCGTGCTAAATTCTATCTGCACTCGGTTCTTCAGAAACTTGGCTATCAGGAACCTCAATTTCAACGGCCTTAGTCGAAGCACATAAGTCTGCCGTCTCAGTCACCTCATCAGCTGTTCCGACATCTTCACCAACCCAGTCCGGGACATCAGGAATCAAGTCTCGGCCAATTTCCGTAGCTCCAAGATAGCCTGCTCTAGAACATCCATAAAGTCGGTATAATTCAACCTGGCAAAATTTGGGGAAGGCGTCGGAGGGTTAAGAACGAATTCTTTAAGGGAATCAAAACCCCAGCTAAATCAATTAACCCAGCTCACAAGACTTCAGTTTAGCTTTTTGTAAATCGGCCTGAGTAGCCTGTAAGCCCAATTCAACTTCCTTTAACTTTTCCTCAAGTGCCTTCAACTTTTCCTCCGCGGTACTCTGAGCTTCTTCAGCTTCCCGCTGAGTATCTTCGGCGATTCTCCTCTACGCCTTCGCCGCACTCAGATCGGCTCGCAGCACAGTATTGCTGCATGATGTGGCCGAGTACCTTGCCTCGACAGTGTCAGTGTGAACCTTAAGCGCAAACAGTTCGCGAGTCCGCGCATCCAGCTGGGCGAATAGACCTTGATTGGCTTCCTCGGCCACATTTCGCCTAAGCTCGGCATCAGCAATTAGTGCATCATGACTAGCCAGCTCTGATTCCCGCTCAACGAGAAGCTTACTCAACCAGGCCACTTCGAATTCCAGGGATAGTCTCCGGGCTAACTCAAGCTCAAGCTCAGAAATCCGTTGTCGGAGTCCGGCCATAACCGGGACCAAATTTTGGTGGAAATCCCTATGCTGGTCATAAAGAGCAAGGGTATCCACCAATTGCTGCCGAGCAAAGAAGAAACTTAGAAAATAGAACATCAAAAGCCAAACACAAAAAAGAAAAGAGAAAGCAATTTACCATGGTTTGCAGTCGGACTAATGAGGCGATCATGTCCTCGGTCGGTATGCAACCAACGGTACTTAGCCCTAAATAGTCGGCTGGAGTCAAAGCCCGAACCGTATCCATAATTGGTCCAGCTAAGCGCTCTTCTAAAGAGGCCTCGTCAAATTCATACTCCCGGGCCGGCCTAAAAAACCCAACAGAATCACGAGTAGGTTCCCTCGCTGGCCCGTCTTCTCCAATTCGAAGCTCGACGAAAGGCGTGCTAGAACTCGGTTCTGCCCTTTCTGCCACAGATTGAACTATAGGTCCAACGCTTGGCCCTGCGGCTGCGTTCTCGGCCTCTATTTGAGCAGATCCCGTGTCTTCACCGACCTCAGAGTCCCTTCTTGGTTGCGATATTTGACAAGGCTCAGTCTCGGTTTCTACCCGTGCGTTCAGCAACTCGGGTAAAGCTGAATCTGTTTCAGAAAGGACGGTCTGGAACACCTCTTCCCCAACCATAGACGGAAGGGTCACGTCTTGGCCCACAGGTTCCGTGCTGACTACGTCCTCGTTGTGAAGGGCCGGTACTTCCCCTAGTGTTGAGTGTTGAGGCACAGCCTCCTCCTCGGTACTCTGGGGTAAGCATTCAGAAGCAGTCATTGCCAAAGGTTCGGCGCGAATGGAAATACCCTTAACCGCTGAGCCAATCGACTTGAGGTACGACCGGGCCACCTCGATCCTTGGTCTTTTCCTAACAGGTTCCCCTTCCGTCTCTTTATCTGATGGAGGCCTTTCTTGAAAAGCCTTTGATTTTTCAGCCGGCTTCTCAACGGTCTTCGACTTAGCTGCCTTCTTCTTTTCGGCTGCCTTCTTCTTTTCTGCTGCCTTTTTGGCTTTAGCTTCCTGTTCAGCCCCTATCCGTTGGGCATCGGCAATGAGCTTCTTCACAGTTTTTGGAACCTCTTTTGGCTCCTTTGACTTCTTCGATCCGTCGGAGACCTTCTCTTTATCCTTAAGAATGGTAGGCGTAGGATCTTCTCTCGGTTTCTGAGCCTTACCTTTCCTTTCCTTCAGAAAAGGAAGATCGGAAATCGGGATCTCGTAACCGAGAATGTTTTGCATATTTTCGTTCGTGACAAGGTGTTCGAAATCCAACACCACCTTAGCATCCTCGGCTGATGTAGCCTTCACAAAGGCAAGTATGGCGTCGACATTGTCGACTTGCTCATCATTTAGATCGTGGGCTTCCGAAGCCCCGACTCTCATGCGGACCCAATCTCGAGGAACCCTTTGGCTCTCTGGGAATAGTAACTGCTCCGGCTTTTCCCACTGGCCAAAAACCCAAAAAGTTTGCTCCTTCCATTCTTTGTTGTTTGAATACCTCCAAGCGAGGTGGATGATAGACGGCTTCTTGCGAACGGTGAATTCTACGGTACCGTCTCATCGGAAACCAGCTCGATAAATTGTGAGGAATTTGTCTATAGTCATCCTCTTCTGGAGCTTAGTCATCCGGAGAACAAATGAGCCAAACAAGTACCTCCATCCATTTGGCTTTACTTGAGAGGGAGCCACCCCGAGCCGTACTAATAATTCTTGAGCTATCTCGGGAAGAGGAAACCGAAATTCGGCCATCAGTATTCGCTCTGTGATGGTTACATCGCCGCCTGCGATGGACAGTTGATCGGGGTGCTAGAAATGAAGGATTACTGAAGATGGAATGTTATAACTCCGGCGGAGGCGTCTCTCTTCAGAAGCCAGAATCAAATACCTAAATCTGTTCTCATGAGGAACGAGAGTGGGGTCGCCCCCAACATGAGCACCGTCAGACTCAGAATCAGAAGCCATAGCGTGATTCAAATGTTTGAAGCAAGTCGGTCAAATGTTTGAAGCAATTCGGTCGAATGTTTGAAGCAAGCCGGTCAAATGTGTGAAGCAAGTCGGTCAAATGTTTGAAGCAAGTCGGAAAACAGTCTGAAGATAATCAGGAAATAAAAAAGTTCGCCGGAAAAAGGGATTCTCGCCGGAAAACTCAGGGATGTTTTACAGAATAGTAAATGGTAAAAAGTGAGAATGAGGGGTGGAGGTATATATACTCCTTGGAGTAGCTGAAAAAAAGCTAATTAAATGCGCCGGGTTGAAAGATTTTATAACCGTCGGGTTTACAGCTGGCCTCGGAAGACAAGCCAACGCGCGTCTCAGTGCGTGAAACAACTTTCACAGGGAAAAAGCCAGCAAGTGTCATCACACGCGGCGTAACAACCCGAATCAACCTAGTCATAGCCATGCGGTACAAGAATACGAACCAACTTGATAGCAGGTTTCGAATCTCATGATGACTAAGTCCATTATTTCGTATGGTTTCAATTTCAAAAAAAAAAAAAAAAAATCTGTCTCTTTCAAAATTCAAATTTCCCGATGCTTTAACGGTTTCCAGGTTACTTCAAACTAGGCAGAAACGCACAGAGAAATTCCTTTCACCGAAACTACGTCGTGCAAAAGGAATTGGGGGGTAACTGTTGGGAAATAATCCCGACCCTGCCCAATGGGCCAGAATCACAGCCCATCAGAATCATCTTTGGCTAATGTCCGAGAAACGTACTCAAAGTCGGTAATTTACCGATGCCACGTAAAGGTCAAGGACGGTAAATTCTGACCTTGTACCAACCAGGGAAAAAAAGCCCACTACCTACATGATTGCTATCAATTAGGAAGGCGTCCCCACGATCTAAAAGCAGTTGAGGACCGACTTGGCCACGATCGTGAGGGCGGTTGAGAACCGATTCCAGAAGCGATCGTGAAGCACTACTCTCCACAATCTAAAGACGGTTGAAGACAAACCTGGCCACGATCGTGAAGCGTGTGCCTCAATCCCACAATTTGAGCGGTCGATAAGTGCTCCAAATCTGACACGTGGTCCAATGAAAGAACCAGATCCCTCACAACATGGCATGTATAAATACCTCACGACTGAACAGGTAATTTAGATTGCTCATTGTGATACAAGGGTGATATACACTTAAGATAAAAACTGACAAAGGCATCAGAGTGGGATTGTCGGATTCCCCCCGACGTAGTTTGTTTTATTTGCAGGATAACGAAGATAGGCTCTTCTGGTTCGTCAACTACCATATCAGAAACTGTTCTAACATTTTGTAAGTATGAACATCTTATAATTTCTTATTCTTTTATGATGATTAATTTTTTGGGTTTAGCTGCCTTTGAGTAGTTTTACTTTTGAGGAGTTCTTCAAAAGATTCCAACTTTGTCATCAAATTACTTATGTTGTTGATTTATTGCTTTCATAATATTTGGTGATTCTTTGTGCGGTGTTTAATTTTTAAATTATACATTATATTGTCATACACCTATTCAATCCCCCTTATAGGTGTTGTTGGAGTCTTAAGCTCTTATTTTTCATATGTATTTAAGTTCAATCTAAGAGTTTGTGACGTCCCATATCGCCTGGAAATAGGGATGTGCTTATATATATAAACGCACCCTATTTGACACAACGCGTTTTAAAGGTGTGATGGCCATGAACTTATCAGAACTCCGTAGTTAAGCGTGCTTCTGTGAGAGTAGTACCGGGATGGGTGACCTCCTAGAAAGTCTGGTGTGGGGGAGCCAAAAGCAGACAATATTGTGTTGTTGGGAGTGGGTCATTACAAATGGTATCAAAGTTATTGCCTAGCCTGAAATGGGGGGGAGCATGCACAAGCTTATGAAGGTTACTAGCGGGCACTCACTGGGACGCCAAGAATGGAGTGATCATATAATGGTCGCTAGCGGGGACGCTGCGTCCCAAGGGGGGTGATTGTGATGTCTCACATCGCCTGAGAATGAAGATTTGCTTATATGTATAAATACACCCTCCTTGACACAACGCATTTTAAAGCCGTGATGGCCATGAACTTATCAGAACTTCGCAGTTAAGTGTGCTTCTGGGAGATCGGGATGAGTGACCTCCTTAGAAGTCTGGTTTGGGGGATCCAAAAGCGAACAATATTGTGTCATTGGGGGTGGGTTATTATAGAGTTAAATTAGAGTAATGCTATATATAATGCATTTTTATCTCACGATTATTCCACGAAATTGACGTGCCAATTTTAACCAACTCTTGAATCAGTTATTGTTTAAAAATAAAAAATAAAAAATAAATTCAAGAGTTAATTAGGATTCTCACATTATGTAATACCATAGTCCCATATTGAGAAGATGAATAGCTCACACAGAGTGTCTGGTTTATAAAGATAGTCATGAATGTTTAGTTTCATATTGCCTAGTTTTTAGGTGAAATTTGTCTTTATAAGAAATTTTAGAGAAACTCTAAATTAATTAGTCTTTATAGAGTGATAGAGCAGATATACCTAACACTTTTTCTTGGCTCATTACAAATGATATCAGAATCACCTAGTAACACCAGGTCTTGTGGTACTGGAGCGCGACTTGACGTAGCCTTGACGAGGATGTCAGGAGTTTATAACACCCTTATCCCATATTGAAAAGATGAGTAGCTTACATAGAGTAGATGATTTATAAAGATAGTCATGAGTGTTAAGTTTCACATTGCTAATTAGTTAATTATTATGCGAAACTGAGATTTATAAAAAATTCTAAAAAAAATTCTAAAATGATTAACCCTTTTAAAATAATAGCACAAATATAACAAATGCAGATTCAAGATAGTGCTGACGGCTGATAATGGCTTAATTGTTTTCAAATAGACAATATTGGTTCAATGCATCTAGACACGCCGTTACGTATGACAATATTGGTTCAATGCATCTAGACGTACAGGTTATGTGAAAACACCTTTCCAACTGTATACATTCAATCAATATCTGGATTTATCTAAAAAAAAAAAAAAAAATCAATATAATGGATTTTAATATTATCAGATAACTTGAGTGAGACCTCTCCAATGATCAATATATAGTTTGCGATAAAGTTTTGGAGTAATTACGTAATACATCCTAAACTCTGACATTAATTTTAAATTGAACCCTGGAGTTTCAATTATATCAATGTTCACTTGCAATTTCGAAATTATTACAACAGGGGCTCTCTGTAACTGTAACTCGATCTATGTAAGCACAAAAAATATAAAGCACGAAACGAAATGTGTGTGTCATATATATATATATATACACGAAAGGGTGTTTAATACTTAGATAGGTCTTTTTTTTTTTTTATATAGATAATACTTAGATAGGTCTCAATTGTGTTAAAATATATATTAATTAACTAATTAAATTAATCATATCCTATCAACATAGACTTTTAATTTAAGTGGTGTTTTAAATATTGTCTCGGTCGTTCACCTTCTATTTAAATTAAATATTCTATGTGTTGGCTCTCATTTTTTAGATTTGACTTAAGTGCTCTAAAAAACTTATAACATGTGTGCCGTAATTTCACTCAATTGTTCATATTTAATTTTATTTTCTCTCTCTTTCTTATTAAAAATTTAGAATTAAATCTAGACAGTTGATAAAACTACAATACACATATTTTTTACAGCACTTAAACCAAATCCTCATTTATTAAATGAGAGTTATTGGATTAAACTTTTGGAATAAATACTGATTTAAGAGTGGCTTACATATATTTTGCTTACTTTTAATTGACAAACACTAAATAAATAAATTAAGGACCAAACTATAATAATTTTAAAATTATAGGATGAACATGCATCGATGACATCTTAATTTGAAACTAAGATCAAAGTCTATTGTTTATTATGTTATTATTTGTTAATGATTTCCACATACAATTAATTGACATTTAATTTTATTTTATTAAGTTATGGTGAAATTGGTCCGATAAGTAAATTATATCGCTTTCAATTATTAAACTACAGTGACTTGACCTTGCAAGTCTTGAGATATTAGATCATCTCCCACATAATACGTAAATAGTTTATAACAGTCAAATTTAATAATTATGGGCCATTTTTTGTCTCCAACAGAATAGACAAAATATATTTTTTCCTTCTAATGTGAATAGTGAATAGATACTTCTGCCTATTTACTATTCATACAGCAAAAAGTTTTTTTTTTTTATTTTCTCTCTCCCTTTTCTTCTTTCACTTTTTCCCTCTCCCTATTTCTTTCACATTTTTTCTCGCACAAAATAATATTTAAATGCAAGTAAATAGTAAAATAGAGAATCAATTTGAAAAAATATAAAAAAATCATTAGTTAAAATAGAGAACTATACTTTTTTAATAACTATTTTGGTTAATTATTATTGCTAGAGATGCTTTTAGTGACCCGAAGGCTGCCAATCATGATTTATTGACATGACAATCAATTACATCAATAAGTTTCACATGCTAATTATAGATAAATTTGGAAATAGGGATAAAATAGTTTTTGGAATTTTAAAAATTGATTAATCACTCTTTGAAGTAAGAAAAAAGAATAAATTAATCATTATCATTCAAAAAATTGACAGAATCAGTTAATATGCTAAATGGGGGTGGTTGAACAACCTTATGGCCTTGGAGGTGGTTCAGTTGGGATGGTTTTGTAACGACCCAAGGAAAATAGCTAGCTACATCTGCGCTATCACCCTAAAATGATTAGTCAATTTGAAGTTTTCATAAAATATCTTATAAAACCCAATTTTATCTAATAATTAGGCAATGTGAGACTTAGTACCTATAAGCATTTTTTATAAACCACCAACTCTATGTGGACGTACTACTTCTTATCTTTCAAATGTGAGATATCGGTGTTACAGGGTTGGCCACCCCCAAATGGTAAATTGTTGAAAAAAAATAAATAATAAAAAATTGAGGGGGTGGCCGAATCACCCACAATGGCCATAGGGTGGTTTGGCCACCCCCTTTGTTCTGCTTGATTGTGTTGATGTGACACATTAACGGATTCTATCAACTTTTCTAAACGTATGGATTAATTTTTTAATTTTTAATTTTTGTTTCTGCTTACCACCATGCACAGGGTGTGATTAATAACTTTTTAAATTCAATGAGCTATTTAATTTGTCAAAACCCCAAATCACAAGGACTAAAAATGCATTTATCCCTTGGACTTAGGATGGTAAATCATCCAAATGAAGTTTGTTGAGACAGTTTCCGGTAGGTGACGTGTCGGTCAGAAGTTGGTCTAAGTTGCCCCCGGTTGTATCTGATTCACCTGAAAAGTAAAGCTGCGTCGGGGGATTCCGACAACCCCACTCCGATGCTTAAGTAAATGTATGGTTCTGAGAATAAATACGCAGAATAATGCCAAAGAGATTGATTAGCATGTACCTTAGCATCTGAAGTAGTTCTTGTATTTATAGAGGTTGTGGAGCAGTTCCATTAGCTTCGCAATTCATGCACGAGGCGGTTGAAGGAGACGTGGCTCCATGTAAACGGATGTTCCGGGTTCCGTAGATCTCGGTGGCATCATGGGGTCCCACGACATGCATCGTATCCCTAAGGTTCCGGGTACCGCCGAGACGCATGACTTCCATGACGTGCATCGTGTCCCTTAGATTCCGGGTACTGCCGAGACGCTTGCAGATGCGGATACCAACTAGTATTTGGATCGCCAACTCAGGCCAGTTGCAACAGACTTGGGCCCAAGTGGCCTCAATGGGCCCGGGTAGATTATGCTCTTTTTGATATTTTGGGCCTGGTCGGGTGGATCAGAGAGGGCCCACTTCTCGGATTGGGCCCAACTGCCGAGAAGATCTATATTTGTCCCAACAAAGTTGAATAAAGATTCATAATGAAACAATTTTCTTTTTGTTCTAAGAATTTAATCTATACTACAAAAAAACATACAATTAGCCACGTGGCTATAGTAGCCGTTACTGTAGCCACGTGGCCAATTAGCCACGTGTAATAAATAGACGTGGCTAGATGACAGTTAGCCACGTGTAATTAATACGCGTGGCTAATTGGCCACGTGTAATAAATACGCGTGGCTAAAATATTTATATTTTTTATAATTTTTTATATTTATATTTACAATTGGCCACGTGTAATTAATACGCGTGGCTAAAATATTTATAATTTTTTATATTTATATTTCTTTTAAATTATATTTATAATTTTTTTTATATATATAATAAAAATATATTTAAAATATAAATCAAGAATTTAGCCACGTGGCCAAAATTGGTGCAAGTAGGCGCGCGGGACAATTCCCACGCACCCACCTGCCATTACTTTGAATATATAATATATATATATGTATATATATATTCTCTCAGGCTCTCTCTCATTATTTCTTTATTCTCTCTCGAATCAGTGTTCTCTGTTCTCTCTCTCTCTCAGTGTTCTCGCTCTCGCTCGGTCTCAGTGTTCTCTCTCTCCCTCTCGCTCGCTCTCTCTCTTTCCGTCACTGTTCTCTCTCTCTCTCAGTGTTCGTTCCATGTTCTCTCTCTCTCTCTCTCTCAGTGTTCTCTCTCTCTCCCTCTCGCTCACTCTCTCTCTCTCTCTCTCTCTCTCTCTCTCTCTCTCTCTCGCTCTGTCTCTCTCTGTCTCTGTCTCTCTCTCTCTCTCTGTCTCTCCAAAATTCGGCCGGCCAGTAGCATAGCAAGCACCAAATTAAAATAGAATTTAACAAAAATAAGAAACAAGAAAAAAAAATTAAATTAAAAAGAAATTAACAAAAATGAATAAAAATAAATTAACAAATAAATAAATTAATTTAAAAAAATTAAATTTCTAACATTTTGCAACGTGTATTTAAATACACGTTGCAAAATGTTAGCCACGTGTATTTAAATACACGTGGCTGAGTGGCCGCGTGTTGTACCGCGTGTACACGTGATCAATTGTACAATTAGCTACACTCAGATCTACGACGTACCGAATACGTGGCCATTTACACGTGTCTAACATTTCACCACGTGTACAGTGTCCGTACACGTAGCGAAATGCAAGTGACAAATTGCACAAATTTTTGTAGTGCTAGTTTATTTTGGAAAAAGTAACATATGGCAAATTCATATAAGAGTACTTTGTCCGGCCAACAGAAGCTGATATTGCAAGAGCATTTTAAAGTAATATTGTTTGGGGATAAAATCAACCATGGGTCCCATTCAAGCAACCCACTCAGATAGATTATAGTAACATGGGGGATAACTACTCACTGCACTCCAGCTCAGATTCTCTCTCTCTCTCTCACTACATGAAATGTAAAACATCTATTGGGAGAGCAGTTTTATAAAATAATACAAAATGAATTATAGTATCAGGTAAAAGGAGATCGACTTTAAATCTTCCAAAAACTCTACTTTGTTTTAAAAAATATTATCGATCTAAACATCGTGTTAACTACGTACTTAAGCATCGGATTCTCCCCACCGTGACGGACCGGTACGTACTGATATATATATTGTTCTATTTTACACATGACCCATCGCTGGGCAGACCCTGACCTCCGAAAAATTGAAACAACAAATAAGATGATTTCATTATACATATATGTATACATGTATTGGAATTATTACAACATTCACTTTTCTCTTTCAAAGTAGAACATTACAAAGCACCATACAATCAATCACATGAACCGCAAACTCCTTTATTAGAAAGCCAAAACTATATGGCTACACACAAAACAACTTGATATAGAGTCACAACCTTAACTTGTGATGGCGGAAATTAAACAAGCAAATAGAACCAGACAAGCCCTAGTACTCATCAGGGTGTGCCAAGAGGTAGCCCTCAACAGCTTTGAAAAGTCCCGAGGACTTTTCTTTGCCAGCCTTAATTTGCTCTTCCTTTATCTCATGGTCTCCTTTGGTGTGATACTTGCTAATGCTCTTCAAGATAGATCCCCCATCAGGGGATGCTACTATCTTGATCTCGTAATTGATTTTCTCCAGTATGTCCGACAAAGCATCACCTTCAATCACACTGTAGCTATATGTAAAGTTTGCGTGGTCAATTTCCTCAACCTTGTGCTTCACGTATTTGAATTGGCTGCCTGCAAAATATTGAACAAGATAATATTACTTCTTTTTATAATATAACCCAAATCTCTCAAAAGTGAGTCAAGTAGTTCTAAAATGCTATAGAGATTATATATGGTAGAAATTAACCTTCATCGAAGTTGATCTTCTTAATGGTTCCGGGCCCTCCATTTCCTTCAATGATTTCAATGCTCTTAATGGCCTGTGGTGCAACCTTTGGGATGAGGTTGTCACCATCTAGGACAAAGGCCTTGAACAGCTTAGCCGGAGGGATAACTGAGGTTGTCTCGGCTTCATAAGTAAAAACACCCATGATGAGCTAAGAGTTTGGAATTGAAATAAGAGAGAATGATAATAAGAAGAGAGTTTTTCAGCTTGGGAGATATATATGAGTACTACTAGCTAGAGAGTGGTATTTATAAGCTGATCTGCAGGCTCAAACCTCAAGGTTACCTTGTGTGAATGCGTCCCTCGCTCGTAGTTCAAAGAATTTTAATTAGTTTCAAATATTTGTTTTCTATGTCCCACTATGAAAATAAATAATAATTTTCGTAGAGAAGGATTTGTAATTTAGTCAAAGAAAGCACAGTTAGCAGAAATTGTTTATAAAAGTAGCCCCAATTGATTCCAATTTATGTGCTAACCTCAATTAAGGCTACCTTGTGTGAATGTTTCCCTCCTAGTTCAACGAATTTTAATTAGTTTCAAATATTTGTTTTCTATGTCCCACTATATATGAAAAATAAATAATAGTTTTCGTAGAGGAGGATTTGTAATTTAGCCAAAGAAAGCACCGTCAGAAATTGTTTATAAAAGTAATTAACCCAATTGATTCCAATTGACGTGCTAACCTTGATTATTTCTTTGACTACTAAACCAAACAGTTTATGAAAATGTGAATAGAAAAAACAAAATTAAGGATCATCATGAGGGGCTATAACCACTTGTCCATTAATTACTTGAATATTAGAAAACTATGAGCCCTGATCTGGGCTTACCTCTTAATAATTAAAGTGAAACAGCCCTTTCGTAATTGATTTCTATGTTTTTTATTTTATTTTTATAATTCGATAATGGGACATAGGAAAAAAGTTACAAAGAATAAACAAACAAACGAAACGGAATGAGCTCCTCAATAACAAAACCACAAAGCTGTAAACAAATACAAAAGAGATCGATTAATAAAGCTCCAATCGATAAACACAGCCCCCACCGTCAAGTGGTCGATTGATTTCTATGTGTTAATTAAGATGCAAAACCAATAGATGCCTTTGGCGTTTAAAGCAATTGGATACCTATTTTTGTTAAAAAGCTTAGCTAGCTAGCTAGTGTGCACCATTTTCTAATTTTCTTAGAATTGACAATTGACTTTCATTCAAAAAAGGCATCCACGTGCCAAATGGGCGACCACACTTGGGCTTTTCTTTTTGTTTTCTTGATATTGTTCTAATGCTAAAGATCAATATTTCATCGTGAACTACAAGACTTTTCAGATCAAATGGATATATATGACGTCCGGCTATATAAAATTTTGTATCCATTCAACAGCTAGCAGGATTTATATATATATTGTTAAGGATATGGATATGGATCACGAGCTACCTGTACCACAACACACCAAGACTTCCATTCAAGCTAGGAAGAAATCAATCTATCACAGAAGATTATTTAATATTCATTCAGTCAATCTACAGAAGTGGTACGTATATAATTCTTTGGAACTCTATTTTTCAACTTTTCAGTTGCATGTAATTAAACTCTTTCATCTGTTGTAAACATGATTATATATGTACAACACAAACCTCTCAAAGATTGATATATAGAGAGGAAGAATTATTTTCCACGCTGAATAGTACTACTCTTACATGATATCGGAGCTAGCCTTCCCGAAACTAATGTCCATTAGTTCTTTCTTTGTGTCGTGTTATGACTTTATTTCTCAAGCGTAGGCCCCATTGTTTTCTTAGCCACATATTTCGTCACTCTCCATTGTTTACTTCTCGATGAAATTTAATTCTTAATTAAGTTTTGAAATTTTACTTCACTGTGAACCACTTGACCGACTACCACTTATTACAAGACTTGGCCAATTCGGTCTATATATATATTAATAGAGCAAGCCGGCAACTTCGGAATAGAAGGAAAAAGGAGAGCGCAACATTAAGTGAGAGAGAGATACACCATATTTTGTTGAGTTATCTATAGTTTGGAGCGGAGGAAGGTTTAGAGAATTAAGAGAGTATTTTTTTTTTCTTTTGTACGTATTCGATTTAATTTCTTTTATGTGTGAGTGATATTTGGGTGTATTGGAGTTTTCTCTGTATTAGTTTTTATACCCCATCATTTTGATAGTGAATTGTTTTCAGGTCGTCTCCACCGGTAGATGTAGGCTTATGATGCAGAATGACGTAGTGGGTTCACAATAGAAAACAACAATAGAATCACAACCCTTCTCAAACCAAGATTCTATTAAGGAATTGAGGCAAAAATGATAGAAAATTACTCATTGATAAAAATACATAAACCGGAGGTTAAAGCCATCTTAATATGCTTATATAGAGCCTAAATTCTAAACACTAAAAAATAATAAATAAAAAAAAAAAACGAAATATAATCACTTTGCAGTACAAATAATACAAAACGACAATTTTTTCCTAATAAATGTTGGAATTACGAAATCTTCATGAAATACAAAATTGTAATCCTCTGCATAAGTTTTCCAACGCCACCAAGCTTGTTTTAATTTGATGTCAGAATCAGAAGATATTTTTTTTTTTAAGTGAAACGGGTCTAACAAAAAACTGATAAAATTGGCCAAAATCATTCTTATTGGGTATGAGAGAATTTGTCCTCGAATTTAGATGATTCTTGCCCCGTTCCTTCGGATGCCCAATTAGTCCATTCCATCATTTTTTTTTCAAAAGCAAAACAATGTAATTAACTAATGTCAATATGCAACATATTAAATGTCTTAATTATCAAACAAAACTGCAATTATGTACAGAAATCATGCTATGGAAACAATATGCAAATGCCATATATTTAACCATTTTGTAATTTAAATAGGGGTGATCGAGGTGTTACTTGATTCTTAGTTACTCCTATTTATATAATACAAAAGTTACTTTAGCAAGATACAATTTTGAGGAATGCTAGACATTCCAACACTTTTTTTTTTCTAAAATTTGGTTCAAACCTGATGTGTCACAATCCCATGAGATCTATCATTTTGAAAAATATACCACAATCTCATAAGATTGTGATACATCAGGTTGAAACCAAATTTTAGAAAAAAAATGTTGTGATGTCTAACATTCCTCTACAATTTTTAGTTGATGTTTTTAAACTTCTCGTTTGAAGTAGAAAAATAATAATAATAATAAAAAAGGCTGCACGATTAGTATTGCTTGAGAGTAAATATTCCTAAATTGTAAAAATTCATTTGTAATGAACATTCAACAATTGTCATGATTCCAATTAAATTTTTCTGGCCCTTCTGGGAGGCTATGGGATTTTGAAAAAAAACTGTAATGAACATTTATATTCTCTTTTTTCCCTTTCGATCTTACCTTATTTTCCATTTTCCTAGGCTATAAAAATAAGTAGTCCCTAGGTTAATACTCAAATAGTAGAGTAATGCTAGAAGTCTCCTTGTATCACTCTTGTATCCCTCAAAAAATGATGTGACTTTTAAAATCACCATTGAACTTGTAATTGATCACTATTGAATTTTGATCAAATTGTGATTTTAAAAGCCACCTCATTTTTGTCCCCAAATGGTAGCTCAATCGGCTGGGGACCACGCCTCGTGAAGCGGAGGTCACTAGTTCGATTCCCCCCTCCACACTCTAGTGTGGACATGTCAAAAAAAAAAAAAAAAGTCACCTAATTTTTGGAGGGCCGGGATACAAGAGTGACACAAGGGAATTCCAAATGAGTAATGCTAGAAGTTCTCTTGTGTCACTCTTGTATCCCTCCAAAAATGATGAGGCTTTTAAAATCATCATTAAACTTATGATTAATTACTATTGAATTTTGAAGAAATAGTAATTTTAAAAATTACCTTATTTTTAAAGAGATACAAGAGTAACCCATAAGAAAATTCTAACATGATACTAAATTTCATTAGGCAGTATGTACTTATGTACTTATGGAAACATGCGCCAAGAGATAGAGACAAATCGACGAATTCTCTTTTCCCTCGGTTGTTTGTTTGTTTGGTTGGTTTCTTAATGTTTTATGTTTTGAAAATAAAAAATAATGATAATAATTAGAAGAATATACTTTAGAGGAATCCAAAAATCTTAGTGGAATCCAAAAATCTAGAGGAATATATCCAAAAATTACAAAAAACATGGAATAAAATTTTAATTTACAGCATAATCATGAGTTTTTCCTCGCAGAAGAAGAAAACCCAGCTAGTATGAATCATCATCACATTTACAAAAACTATTTGGTAATTTTCAGAAATTCTATCGACAGAGAAACATAAACAAAAACTAAAATGAGCTTAAGGTGACAAAATAATAAGAAGCAATCACTGTAATATTGATTAAAATTATAATAATCAATGCAAATTTCTGCTAGCTATAACCAAATAACACTCCAGGGTCCAAATGAAATTTTTAATGTAAATTTTCCATCCGCCCCTGACTCAATTTAATTATTAAACTATTTCTTTTGTGTGGGGGAAAAAAAATAATAAGTGAAATCGAAGTAAATGTAGCTGTACGTTGACCTGCAGGATGATTTCAAGGTCTTAACGGCACTGAACATGGTGTTGCAAAGCATACCTAAAGATATCATATATGGAGCGAGAAGCTGTTCTAGATCTGTACCAAATTTTGCCATATTAATTTTAATTGGTTAAACCTAAACAGAGATTTCTCAATTCTCAATCCTTAGCCTATAAGCAATGAAATTTCATTTATCCCTAAATTTTCATTCTTCCCATTAAAAAGTTCATATTAATTTTCTTTCTTTCTGCTATAACCAATACCTCTTCAATTCAACCATTCCTAGGGTTGGAGCCAGATTCTTAAGCATAACATTCGTGTTGGTTTATTTTTATTGGTTACATTCTGGTTGACAAAAATACTTTCATATCAGGGACTTTAATTTCAGGAACTACTATAACAGGGACACCGTAATTCATGGTCTTTTAGAAGAATATTGCATAATATTAATTCCAAATATGGAATGGGCTGATTAAGACATGATATCTGCACAAAATATCCCTAAGAAGGCAATTTCCTGTTGAATGAACTATTCTGGAGACTTTACAGCTCAGAAAGTCGATTTTCTCTACAGCCCGTCCGAACGCCTAGATGCTAGAGTCTGGACGCTCAACATCGATAGCAACAGTCCTATGAAGGTCCGAACAGTCCAACAGACGTTGAAGTACGAGAGCAAATGTCCAAAAGGATTCCGGACAGCCCAACAGACGCGAGCCATGGAGAGAAAAAGTCTGCAAAGAGGTCCGGACGCAAATGCAATGACTGTGGATGCTTTTTCTGAAACCTATTTAAAGGGGCTTCTAGGCTGGTTATTTGTAAGGAATCTGTATAAAATTTCAGTGTGCTAAGAAATGGTGTTTAGGCAAAGATTATTAGATTTGCTAGCTCTATTATAGTTTTTATGTTGTGTGATTTGATCAATTGAAGTCTAGCTTAGGGAGGAGCTCTAAGCTAAAAGAGCCCATTGAAGATCCCTTCAGACAGGAGGTCTGGATGGGAAGCGTTCACATATAGGTAAGTGTTAGAGTTAAAGGTACGACTACTACATCGGGTTATGTGAATATTACTGCCTTGTAACTAGCTTTGTTCTCTGAATAGTGGACTTCCTAGGTTTGACTGTCCCAGAGTAGCTTTTTTCTTGATAAGAGTTTTCACTTCGCCAACAAAATATCTGTCTTTTTTAAATTCCGCATTTAATGTTTTTTTACACAATTGATCACACACACGTTAATTAAGAGACTATTTTTCAATTCGAAATCCACGAAATCTTCCTCTAAATTTAGGGTTTCTTCTAAATGATGTATATATTACACCTCCAAATTGAACCCCTAAATGAAAATCCTCAATACCCCATTCTCTTAAAGATAACACGACTATATATACATGGTGGATCGAAGGATATGGGCTGGAGTTGGCGGCATCGTGATAAGGTCAGGTGATGGCGGCGTCGAGATTAGGACAGCGGCTGCATCCCAGAGAGAGAGAGAGAGGAGAGCAAGTGATCAAAGGGAGAGAGAGAGAGAGAGAGAGAGAGAGAGATGAGATTAATTTAATTTAGTTATAGATTAGCTAGAAATAGAGCTTCCCTTGGCCGACTATATGCGTACGTGTGTGTCGAAAAGTGAGAGAAACATCCTAGCTAGATCAAGCGCGAAACTAAGAGTATCTAGGTGGGGGATTTTGATTTTCCCAAAAAATTTCTGGCATATGTCTAAACGGCAGGAATTTTATTATATATGCCAAGAAATTGTAATATTCCTGGCACGTACCCAAATGCCAAAAAAATATTTTCACTTTTTCTGGCACATAAAATGACATGCCAAGAAATTTGAATATTCTTGGCGCATTGTAAAACGTCAGAAATGATTCTTTTGTTAATTGACATTTTTCAAAAATAAGCCGCAATAGAAAAGATCAACTTGTCATTTGTTGTCAGGATAAAAACGTCAAGAAGTGCATTTTTTTTCTTTTTTTCTTTTTTTGTAGTGAGAGTTTCCACTTCGTTACCAAATATATGTGTCAATTGCTTTATTGCTTTTTATATTTTGGTGATGGTTTGTCTGTGGTTGATCAAATTTTTAATTTCGCATTATATTGTCATACACATATTCAACCCTCTTTTCTAGGTGTTGTTTGGAGTCTAATTTATATTTTCAATTGGCATCAGAGCGGATTCACTCTTTTTGGATTAAATTCCTAAGTGAGATCTTGGAATCATTTTGTTATGAATACTTCTCAGTCATCTCAAAATGGTTCTGATGATGAGTATGACCTTCAGACGACTTATAACAAGCTCTATAATGAATGTATAAAATTGATGAAAGTCAATAAAATTTCTTGTGAAAAGCTTAATGATGTTTGAGCATGAAAAACAATCTTTATTTATTAAGTTGTGTGAATCACATGCCTTAATTGATTATTGGATATCTGAAATTACTGTGTTTTGTTAAAAATAATCAATCACTTGAAAATGAATTGAAAGGCTATAAGGAACTCTCCAAACTAGATAGAGAGAGAGAGAGAGAGAGAGAGAGAGAGAAGAATATATTATTTTCACTACAAAAAATTTGCTTATTAGCGGCCAGCAAATTTGGCCGCTAAAGAGTGGCCGCTAATAGTCCAATGCTAAAGACTATTAGCGGCCACATTTTTGACTCGCCACTAATAATTGTTTTATAAGGACGAATTTGGTGGCCGCTAAAAATAATTTTACCCGCTGCAATTTTTTGTGAACCGAGGCCAAGAGTCGCCTCTAATACTAGACTATTAGCAACGACATGTATGTGGCCGCTAATAGTTAAAATAGCCTAGTATTAGCAGCCACATAATAGTTAAAATAGTTTAGTATTTGTAGCCATTAATACTATTAAAAAATGAAAATATATATATATATATATATATATATATATATATATATATATTAATAAATTTAGATCCACCCATCCTCACTACATTAATTAAATCTCTACATGCATATTGCAATGCAGAAATTCAGAATGAGAGCAGATATTCTAAAAGAAGTACATCTCATAAGCAAAATTGTATTGCATAAGTTAATAAGTTCATGGCCCATTGGTGGGACGTATTCAACTTGCTAAGGTAAAAATTACTTGTTGAGAACACTAGGTCAGTCAGTTAAGCTCTGAACATGGGAGCATTAATTTAATCTCTATTAGCATAATGCATATCAACCCATACCTTCTCAAGAAGAAAAAGTTCCCTCTATATCTCTAACCCATTTGCCTAGTTTAATCTTTTCAATCTAATTAACTCAACTTAACATTCTAACTCCAAGTATTCAATTTAATTACTGAAACAAAATATATCTTCAAATCTCTATTATGTTATCTAAGAGCAATCCTGTTGTGTTTGCATATTGTTATGTGTGTATTCTATCAAGGAATTAGCACACAGAATCTTTACTATTAGTGGCGGCATAATTTGGCCACTCATAGTCTAGTTTGGCCGCTCAGTCTCTCCTAAGCCATCAAGCTCCAACTTAAAAGTCTCTGAGCCAAGCACAGATCTCCCAGAAGTCACAACCAGAGGGGGTTTCTTATTCTCCTTCCTCATACTTCTACTACAAGATGTTCATAATTCTCTTTTAACATGACACTACAAAAATTCCAGATTTTAGTAACCTAGGTTTACTAACGTGCAAAAGGCTTTTGCACGTTAGTGAACTGTAGTAACGTGAAATCAGTAGCGTAATTTTCACGTTCCTAATCCCTCAATTAGTAATATAATTTTAGTAACATCCAAATGGACATCACGTTATTGCATAGTAACACAGGAAAAATGGCACGTTAATAAATATATAGTAACCTACAAATGAGACGCTAGTAAACATAGTAACGTGATAATTTACGTTTTATTTCATTTTTAATTTAGTAACGTGCAAAAATGTTGCACGTCACTAAAATTAGTAACGTGATAAAATTATCACATCACTAATTGTAGTGGCGTGTAACATTTTTGCACGTTACTAAATTAAAAATTATTATTTTTTTTTAAAAAAAAAACACGTTACTAATATATATAAAAAAATAAAAATAAAAATATTATTTTTAGTAACGTGTGTTAGCACGTTACTAAAATTATGTTAAAAAACAAAAAAAAAATGTTAACACCAACGCATAGGGCGTCATCCGAATCATCTCTCCCTCCAGCTCCGATCCGGCCATTTTTTCAAGGCTTCAAGCAAAAAATCTTGAAAACAATATTCAAGGCTTCAAGCAATGCACTGCACTCCATTAAAGAATATTCATTAATTACCTCTTATGAAACCACTGCACTCCATGCCATATTCTGCAAACCCCAATCAATATGAATTAAATACTCTCACCCATAAGAACAAACACACCACATAGACCCGTGATCGATCATTAGGATCGATAGATCATCCGATCGATTATGATAGATCAATAGGATCGATCGATCGTGATAGATTAATAGGATCGATAAATCATCCGATCGATTATGATAGATCAATAGAATCGATCGATCGTGATAGATTAATAGGATCGATTATATTCCCATCGATCGTGATCGATCAATAGGGTCGATAGATCATTCGATCGATCGTGATAGATCATCCTATCGATCGTGATCGATCAATAGGATCAATAGATCATCCAATCAATCGTGATAGATCAAAATGATCGATAGATCATCCTATCGATCTTGACAAATCGATAAATCATCCAATTGATCGTTATAGATCAATAAGATCGATAGATCATCCCATTGATCATGATCGATCAATATGATCGATAGATCACTCGATCGATCGTGATAGATCATCTGATCGATCGTGATAGATCATCTGATCGATCGTGATAGATCATCTGATCGATCGTGATAGATCATCTGATCGATCGTGATAGATCATCTGATCGATCGTGATAGATCATCTGATCGATCGTGATAGATCATCTGATCGATCGTGATAGATCATCTGATCGATTGTGATAGATCAATAGGATCGATAGATCATCCCATCGATCGTGATTGATTAATAGGATCGATATATCATTCGATCGATCGTGATAGATCAATAGGATCGATAGATCATCCCATCGATCGTGATCGATCATTAGGATCGATAGATCTTTTGATCGATCCTAATCGATCAATAGATCATCCGATCAATAGGATCAATAGATCATCCGATCAATCGTGATAGATCAATAGGATCGATGGATCATCCGATTGATCATGATCGATCAGTAGGATTGATAGATCATCCCATCGATCATGATCGATCAATAGGATCGATAGATCATCTGATCGATTGTGATAGATCAATAGGATCTATAGATCATCTCATCGATCATTAGGATCGATAGATCATCCGATCGATCGTGATTGATCAATAGGATCGATAGATCATCCGATCAATCGTGATAGATCAATTGGATCGATAGATCATCTGATCGATCGTGATAGATCAATAGGATTGATATTTCATCCGATCCATCGTGATCGACCAGAGTACTACACTAGGATCGATTGGACGTTCGATCGAACCTTTACTGTGTCAAGTCTAGTTAATCGAACTCTATCACGATCGATTGAACTAATGCAATAGGTTCGATCGGATGTTTGATCGATTGGATTAATACACTTTGATCAATAAGAAATTCTATCGATCCTATGATCTTATCATGATCGATCGGATTAGTACTTATTATTATGAATCGCACGTTAGATCAAACATTAACTGTGCCAAGTATAATTGATCGAACTCTAGAATCGATTTGATGGGCAAGGACGATCTCCCTTGCACTGTGATTGGTCCCCTTGCAAACTTCATTGCCGATAAAGAGAGGGAAGAATTTACCACGTCACTAATTATATAAAATTATATTATTTTTAAAAAAATTATATTGACATAATATTTATTAACGTGGTAAATGTTGCAGGTTACTAAATTAGTAACGTGCAAAATTTACCACATTACTAAATATTTAAAATTATATTTTTAAAAAAAATTATATTCACATAATATATAGTAACATGGAATTTTTAGCATGTTACTAATTTTTGTAACACACGAAAATTCGTACGTTTCTAAAATCATGATTTTTTGTAGTGTGACATTATAAAACCCCAAAAATTTTTAAAGTAAAACGTGAATTCTATGCATAAACTAACTTTTATAACCCACACACAGAAACAAACAAACGAACAAAAAATCCCGCAATTTCATGGCAACAACTAAAACAAACTACTAATATTATCACATATTCTCGACCAAAGCCACACAAGTCAAAGCTCTCATTCATTACACATTCCATATTCCAAGCTGAAAAAATATACATCTTTATTGAAGTACCAATGTGAAGTAAAGCATTCAAGTCTTGGAACCTAAGCAGCATAAGCATATTTTGATTTTATCAAGCAATTTCTTGAGAATATACACCACAGTAGATACATGAAAAAACTTGTATCCATTGCTTTTTAGTTGAGAATACTCTCAACTATACACTATTCTTTTTTTTTTTTTTTCTTTTTTTTGGGGGGATGGTGCAAGTATACACGTTCCTAATCCAATAACAAGAAACTAGAGCAGAGAGAGAGAGAGATTATGTTACATGATTACAGACAACCAAACACATCCTCAACATTCTAAGAAAACATGACAAAGCTAGGTTTTCAAAACATTTTTTGATATACAGTAAGAATGAACAAAAGCAACCTATAAGAAAACAACTCAGCAAGCCCATCAAGCAAAACAAAAAAATTCAAGACAACCAAGCAGCCAGTTGTATCTTTCTTTTTTGTGTTCCTCTAATCTTAATTCAAACACAATCATAATTAATGCAACCAAGAGCTCAAACCTTTTGAAAAAACAAAAAATTGACAAAAGAGTGAAAGAATTCAAAATTTAAACTTTTCAGAACCATATGGTCCATATCTATAGCTGAATTGTTATTATGACACTTGACAAAGCAGCGATGATTCATTATCTTTTTGATCCGTTCTTTCCAAACAATTTAAAATCAAAAAAACCATAAGCACGACAAACCCAGATCAATAGAATCCCCAATTCTGTTAATACTACTACATCATTAACAAAATCATGCGAATCCCAGAATCTCTAATCAAAATAAAACAAAATGACATAAACCCGGAAGGAGTCTATCTTTGAAATCTAACTAAACAATCACAAGTTCCATTTCTTCACAATATCAACATCCAAAACCAGATAAGAATTATATATGCTCTATTGGGTTGGTAATTAGGGAAAGATGGAAAACACACACATACCTAGGCACATAAATGACACTTCATTTAGCATACCTAACAAAAATATCCAACCAACAGTATCAACAACCAACAACCAACCAACAACATATCTAAACACAACAAATAATTTTTACGCAACCTTATCACTCCATGCAAGCCGCTCACTTGCTACAATTTACAGTACTTCTACCTGTAAGTAAATAACAATAGGATTGAAATAACTTACCATCGATCACTTGATCCCTTTAGCACTGCAATTTCTAGCTCGGCCATTTTTCTCTGTTGCCATCCTACAAACACTTAAAAAGAAAATTTTATTATATAGTACTACTCATTTGCTTTGTTTATTCAAAGTTTTTTAACCTTGGTAAACATGTCAAGGGAAGTTTACCATTCAAAGTTCTTAAACTAAAAAAATTGTCTTAATCTTTTACCTTATAGTAACACAAACCATCATTTACAAAACATCAATTACGCATATTATAAAACACACATAACTGTTCGAATATTTTATACTAAATAAAAATCATAATTGTTCGAAACATTTAAACTATTATAGTAGAAATTGTCTAACAATAACGATAGTAGTTTCTAAGAAAAACTATTACAGAGCATCAATCACTCCTTACTGCCTTGGCTTGATTGACCTATGATAGATCTCTCTCCATGCCTGATAAGAGTAGAGTTCAAATCATTATCAATAATCTTTCTAATAATTACATATCAAATGCGTTTGTATGAAAAAAATGCGATTGGAAAAGTTCTCTAACCCGTGAAATTGTGATAGTAGTTTCTGCATCTCTTCCTGCACCTCTGCACGCATCTCTGTACGCATCTCTGCTCGAATCTCTTCCCGCATCCTTTCCTGGGATGCGGCCATCTTTTCACACAGGGACTGATAAGATGTCTCAAGCTCTTCCCGGTTCTTCTTGCATTCCTCGTGAACGTCAATTTGACTTGAGGATGTTACTCGAGAAGATTTTGTCTGGGTAGGTACGACACCTAACCCCATCCCTCGAACATGCCCTGTGCGTGTAACCCCGAGCACTTTCGTGAATGCCTCTTCTTTAGTGCAATTCGCGCTGTCTGAGTGAACTCTTGCTTCCATTTCATTCTGTACAAACAAAATGAACATAAACTAAATCACTCACACAAGCTGAATATTTATATCCGTTGTGAGTAATCCTTTTATAAACCTACATATAAGCTCTCAACAACTTTGTTAACAAAAGACCTGTCATTCTTTTTGTGCGTATCGCTATAAAATTCGAGAGGATTGAGCTTGGCACCAGTTATTTTTGTCTGCACATAAAACACATAATTAATGGTAATAAACTAAAATTACTTTGATAAAAAATATGCTTTAAACTCCTTACCTTCTTGTGAATAACGTTAATGAATGAGCAGGTGCCAACAGTGTGATTTGTTTTCAAGTGGTTTCTATTGGCCGCATTTCGAGCACACTTCTCCTGATAGTGTTCATCCAAAAATCAAACTTGAGGTAATTATCTTTTCCCCCCATGAACTACCAAAAAATGCGCAATGCTCCCATGAACTACTAACTCGACCAAAATAGAGCATTCAACTACTAAAGGCAACCCTTTTCCCCCCTTCCGTTAGTCAAAGGGGTTAAAACAAACAGTCAACGGGTCACGTGACCGTCACAGGCCGTTTTACCCTCATTTTCTTCCTTTTTTCCCCCTCATGAACTACCACCATCTTCCTCTTTTCCCCCATGAACTACCACCATCTTCCAACATGCCCCCATGTAAAACGGCACATGACCCGTTGACTGTTTTTTTTAACCCCTCTAACTAACGGATAGGGAGAAAATGGTTGTCTTTGGTAGTTGAATGCTCTATTTTGGTCGAGTTGGTAGTTCATGGGGACATCGCGCATTTTTTGGTAGTTCATGGGGGGAAAATGTAATTACCCCATCAAATATTCATTATATTACTTACAGTTGTAATCAAACACTATAAATCCTAATTAACCAATCACTTTAAGAATATATATTTACCTTCCATTCGTTCGTTTCAAATGAGTCAGATCAAAGACCATTGTTCCCGACAAAGATAAGTAGGAACAGTGGCCCTCACCTTGGCGCATGCATCGGCCACCGCAGCCGGATCTTCGACATTAATGTCTTTTAAATGAGGCTTGTATATATTCAAGTGCAGGTTGGAGCGAGTCCTTGAATAGCCTCTACTTAGACCAAAATCTAAGCCTTCCACGTGTGCTATATTATTATCATCCAACCTGAAGTAATTTTGCGACATAGTAATTACGCAAATAATAATGGTCAAAACTTTGTGACATTATTTCTAACAATTGGCATAATACACACAAACAATGGTCTACACTTTGTACCTTCACATGGTTTTTTAATATTTGCACCATCTCACTTAGGACCTCAATCCAAGAGTCATGATGCAAGTCCAAATGATTGCTGAGGACCTCACCAATCAACCTCGAGAAAAAACGAGCATTATCGCCTACAGGATATCGTTCCCTACCCCAGAACTCGATATCGATGGGACCATTCTTCGTCAGTTCCTTCAACTTCTTATTTTTGTTCTTTCCTCTTCTGCACCTAACAGATGTGGTAACTGTTACTTAAAACATAAAAATAGTAAGCATTAATGAATTCAATGGAAAAAAAAAAAAAAAAAAATCTTTTAGTTTTTTTTTTAAAAAAAAAACTAATGACCATATGTTTACTTACATCCCACTGATGAGTGTACGAAATTAGACTGTGACTCGGAAGGATTGCCCTCCACTGGCGATGTAAGTGGGGCGTCTGCCTGCTCCTCGATATGATGGCCCTCCACCGGCGATGTAAGTGGGGCATCTGGCTGCTCCTCGACAGGATGGCCGTCCATTGGTATTGGGATGTCCTCCACATGGCCCCGAATACGTTTCTGCTTAGTAGACGCTACTGGTACTCGTTTTTCTTTGTGCATGTCTAATTTTCTTGATTGGCCTGTACCAAAAAACAAAAACAAAAATTGATCAGTCATATTAGTTGGCAATATGTTGTTTTCAAAAAGATAATTATATAAGGTAAAAGAAGTATTTGGATTGATACAGATGGTTAACTATTCTACACCTTTATATTAAGGAAATCGAAATGTAAATACAACTGCATTTATTTGTAAAATTTAAAAGCATCCAACATTGACACGTAAATTTCATTGAATCTTTTTCAGTTATTCTATATTTCCATCGGCATTTAATAGAGGTGTTTGGATTGACGAAGATCGTTAACGCATTTTACACCTTAATGATAAGGAAAGAGAAGCGTAATACATTATATTAACACATGTCATCATCATATTCTGCATCATTGTCGCTTGAAGATGAATCTTCATGATCAGAGTTGTCTGCACTTCAGAGTCTGTATCATTGTTGCTAGATAACTTCTCCTCCTCGTCGGAGTTTGTGTCGTATTCTTCAATCAGCGGGTTATTACCAACAAACAAGTTTGGATCAAGTTGCACATATAATTCATCAATAGGTATTGTTGCATCATCTCTACATAAAATAGTGGAGTTTTCAACAATGGCAATATTGCACCCATCACATACACATTCCTGGTATACATCAATGTTCATACCTTGGTCATCATCTCTCTCCACTATTGCTGGAATTTCGTATATGTTTCTATTGGTCAACTTCTGCACCACTTTCCAACTATCACCTAATTTGGGATCATTCAAGTAAAACACTTGCGCAGCTTGAGTTGCTAAAATGAACGGGTCAGACTCGTACCATTTACGAGAAGTATTCACAATCGTAAAGCCGTTGTCTATTTTCCTTCCCCTCATACTCCCAGTGTCCCACCAATCACACTCAAACAGGAACACCCGAATTGTGCCAGGATAACGTAACTCAAGAATGTTCCTCAGCTCACCATAGTACTCAATGATTGACGTGCCATGCTCACCTCGAACAACAACTCCACTATTCTAGGTAGTACGATTTTGTGCACATTCTTGTGTGTGGAACCTAGCCCCATTCACAATACAACCTCTATAAGATCTAACTTGACGCTCAGCCCCGCATGCGAGATCATGTAATGGTTTTGGGACATTTTCTGCATTGCGCCCACCATGGTATATATTATCTCTCCTCATGCTTCTTTTGAATGTCATAGCAGACATCTCATTCGATCAACTGATAGTGTTCCCTACATATATATTCACAATAAAATGTTAGTCGTCATCTTGTGAAATGAGTAAACATAAAGTAATGATAAGAAATCTCTATTACTACATTTACTCCAAGTATGAAGTAGTGTCCTTACAATTTCTAAGCAGATACCATTTAGCCCTTACAAAAAGATTCTCATCAAGTGTTACCAATTTCGCTGCACCCAACGGTCGGACTCGTAGATTGAACACATCCAACTCTTCTTCCTTTTCTTCTCGGTCGACGTCAGCACTTCTCTCGACACGATTCCATCTGGTCTCAATATCACGAAGATACATTGAGCAAAAGGTCAAACACTCATCAGCGACGTAGCACTCGGCAATTAAACCCTCCGGTCGCGCTTTGTTCTGCTCATACCTCTTATATCTACCAAGTGTTCTTTCAATTGGATACATCCAACGGTATTGCATATATCTACCGAGTGTATTTAGTGTCAATTCCATGTACATACAAGTGACACTCTACCAAGTCAATATGATGAAAATATTTGTTTCCGTATTTACGACATGGACACTTTGTCTCACCATCTACTCCCACACAATTACCCGCCATTCTTATGAATTCTTCAACACCAGCCTGATATCTATCCGAACATCGAGTAGGTTCTTGCATCCAACTCCGATCCATCTTGATGTCTCTATAACTATTTACTCTTTGCCTACATTAACACCCAAGTCACAAGAATACCAATAGGAAATGATTTAGGAGAATGAAAAAGAGAGAGAATGACAACATATGTCAAAATCATTAAAGAGATAATGAAAAAGAGTGGCAAACAAAGCTGATGATTTTAATGCACACTCGACAAGTGCTTCAATGGAGCGAGTCATTTGTGCTTGTTGGAGGGTTTCAGCCTTCTCCAACAGGTAAATGTGGTTTGAACACACACGATTAACTACAATGAAACTTTTCAAAGTAACTTTCACGCCTATGCAACTTTATCTACGTAGTTATGTATTGAAAAGAAGCTGCCTCCTCCAAGTATGGAGATTCCTACTTCTTTTTTTTCATTTCTAGCTTCCATATTCATGTTTCTAAAGGTCATCTCAACAATGTTCATAGCCCCTAGACTACAAATATACCCCAACACATCACAAACTAAGATACCACAAGAAAGTTGTTTCCATAAATACTATTATACATTTCCAATAACTTAGAAACAATCGCTGATTTCATTTAAAAAAAGAATAGGAAAGGGAAGTAGACAATTTAAATCTAAGTAGGTATTTTCATCCACGAGGCAGCTGTCTGCTTTTAGCATTGACCTGTTACCATCAATTCTCCGTTTTCCTTTAAACGTTAAAAGTAAAATAAGACCCAAAATGACATGAGAAAGTACGGGCTTTAGATTCAACCCCACCACCATTAAAGGCCTGGACTGAGTAATATATATATATATATATATATATGCATTCTTCTAAGACATTGTCCCTGCTGCCTTTGGGAGAAGTGAGATTGAGTATATATATATATATGATTCCCTTCTTACATCCAAAGGACTCTCTCTCTCTCTCACACACGCACACACACATACATGCATACATACATGTACACATGGTGCTGAGTAATTGTGTCTCTCACAAGGAATCCACGAGGGCGACAGAAATTGGTCTAGGGTACCTGTACATAGATTTGGTTGATGGTCTTTGTCATTGATCACTATTTCTTTAATAACTAATCTCATCGTAATAATTGTTAATATTTTCATGAACATTTTTTTTTTTTTTCGAATTGTTGCAGGTGGAGTTTTGGATATGTTTGCTTCTGACACTGTTGGGGTACATTCCTGGAATCATATATGCGATCTATGTGTTAGTAGGATAGAGTGATCAAGAACCATATTTGAGATCTACGTACGTGCATGTTAGAAACTGGCTCTTTTTTCATGTCATCGTCTGTTTAATTTAATCTTAAGATGATCAATGACTTGTTTGTTTTTAGTTTACAATAATATTTGACTAATTCGAGTGATGTTGTTTATCTTTCAGTTCTTAATTAATTTCTATATGCTTTTGAATAACTAGAAGGAAATTAAATCTGAAAATATCTTTTGTGGGGTGCACTCTTATTTGCCAATCATTGTCCATTGTCTTCGTCTACTTTTCATGCCTTTAAATGGGTTTTTGGGCTTTGGCATGGCATGGGGTTGATCTTCTTCTTTCTTTTTTCTTCTCTTCTCTCTTTTTTTTTTTTTTTTTTTTTTTTTTTTTTTTTTTTAAGTATTCATTAAATGATTAAATTTATATTTTTTTATCGGTTTATCCATTTAAGATAAATGGTGATTTAACAAGGTATTAGACCAAAGGTCTTGAATTCGAACCTTGTCTTAATCAATAATTCCAAAGTATTTATTAAATTATTAAATATCTATTCTTATTAGTTTAAGCTTTTAAAAGTAGATGTCTTGTTTTATAAGCTGGAATGATACATGATTTTTGGTTTAAAAAGGCAAGTTATTGATGTTGTTTATCTTTTGGTTCTTAATTTCTATATGGTTTTGAATAATTGTATTTTAAGCTGGCAAAGTCATAGCCATGGTCGGTGTTTCTTTCTTTTCTATATATTTTTTCAGCTCAATTTCATTGGGAAATCAAAGAATGTGAATGGCTTGCCATTGGGTAAATTATTAACCCAAAAAAAGGAAGCAATAATATAGTACATTAATTAATTCTTGTTTGAAAATTATAATTAAAATCAACATTAAACAATTTTAAATGATTAAAAAGGAAGCCCGTATGAGTCAATTGGGGCAATTGACTCAATCTTAGTAGTTAATTTTTATTAACTGTTTACAATAGTAAACATCAAAACAATCATATGCCTAGGACTCCAAAATAGCTGGAAACTAATTGGGACAACAAAGCATAAATCATAGTCTATGCTCTTCTATAGTAGATAACTGCAAGCATAATAGAAGAACTACCACGCGCACTCAATAGGAAAAGAAATTAAGAATTACTACTCCATATTGTAAAAAAAAAAAAAAGAAAAAAAAAAGAAAAAAAAAAGATATAAAAAAAGGGACCTGGATCCAGACCAACATCAACTTTATCCTATTTAAATCAGCCAATTAATTCCATATATAATAGTGATTATATAATACATAGCAGTTATATTTAAATCAACACTTAGATTTTTTTTAAACAAGCACTCAGTATCGTTTTTAAGCATTACTCACCACATATTTATCCATCATATTTTTATTTAATTACTCGTTAAAAGATCCTATAAACGACAGAGAGGCAAACGTTGGAAGATCCAAAGTCGGGTGTGGTCCATATGTCCTCTACTTCCAAAGTCCAGCATAAGATGACAAACCAAACAAAAGTTGGACAGATGTGATCTATGGCTCGTGTTTGCATCCCGCGTCATAAAGTTGCCATATGAGAAAAACAAAAGGTGGAGAGAGAGAGATACTGCCCAATAGAGAAGCTTCGTTGTGGATTTGCAGTGACAAAATGAAATCGCTGGAGAAAAATATTAGAAAATAGATGAGAAACAGCTTGACAAAACAACATAAATCATTTGAAAGAAAGAAGAGAGCCTCTACCTGAAAACAGAAAGGAGAATGTGATTTGACGAGCCCCGTATTCTTGCAGTGAAGTAGGCAAGAAACAGAGAGGAGAATGTGAGAGAGAGAGAGAGGATTAGAATTAGGAATTTAGGGCAAATAGTTAGATTTAATTTGGTGCGAAATTTTCATTTAGCGCCCCTATTCCTGCTTGCTTTTAATTTTCATTTTTCCCATTTAATTAATTATGTGTTAATATATTTCTAAAAAATGAAATTTATTAATTTTTTTTTTTAAAAAAACAATTCTTTTTATTATTTATTTTTTAAAAAGTGGAAAAATGCACAATCAATCCCTGTAATTGGCATAATTAACAAATCATTTCCTATGGTATCAAAGTGAATTTAGATGTCACTGTGGTTGACATCTAATTTTGGGATAATTGCACAATTAATTCTTAGGTTGGCCTAAATTACGAATCACTCCTTGTGGTACAAAAATTATTGTAGGGTCCTTATGATAAACTAAAATTATGAATTACTCCATGAACTCGTTGTTCGTCCACCAAGTTAACAAAATCTGTTAGTTTGCCACATCATACCCAATAGAAACACGACATGTGTTGATTACAAAAATAATTAAGTTTATTTATTTACATTTTTAATAGATTTATATTTTTTTATGTGATAATTGCACCATGGGTCCCTGTGGTATGCCATAATTAGTTTTCACTTCTTATGGTTCAAAAAGTTTATGGGAGGTTCTCGTGGTAAGTAATAATTACAAATCGATCCCTGGAGTCAAATTCCGTTAATTTTTTTGATAGATTCTGTTAAATCTCACGTTAGCACCACGTCAAACTAATAAGATGGTGACACGTGTCTATCTTAATAAAAAAACATAAATTTATTAAAATATATATATATATATATACTTGTTTTTTTAAAAAAGAATAAAAAGAAAAAGAAAAAAGAAAAAAGAAAAAAGAAAAAAGAAAAAAGAAAAAGAAAAAAGGGAAGGGCAAAGGGGTGGCTGGGCTACCCCCAGCCTATGGGGTGGTTGCGCACCACCCCAGTGTCGGCCGAGGGTGGCGTGCGGCCACCCCAATGGCCTAGGGGTGGCCTTCGGGCCACCCCTGGACCTACTATGGGTGGCTCGATCACCACCCTTGGCCACTGGGGTGGCCGCGCGCCACCCCCTGCCACCTCTTGGGGTGGTCGCAGCCTCCCCAGAGGATGGGTGTAGCGATCGGACCACCCCTAGAAGGTCCAGGGGTTGCCTAGCCACCCCTTTGCCCTTCCCTTTTTTGTTTTGTTTTTTTTTTTAAATAAGTATATTTATTTATTTTTTAATAAATTTATATTTTTATATTAAGATAGACACGTGTCGCCATCTTATTGGTTTGACGTGACATTTAACAGAATTTGTCAAAAATTTTAACGAAATTTGATTCCAGAAATTGATTTGTAATTATGGTATATCACAGGGACCAATGGTGCAATTATTCATTTTTTTTATTGTAATCGATACTACATTTTCATTTACACCACCAAACTTTAAAAAGGTGGCATCCAGGGCCTTTGAACTACCACTATATGTCAAATTAGACACGTTTGCATTTGTCTACCCAAAATACACTTGGAGTTATTAAAAAAAAATTGAAAAAAAAAACAAAAATTAATGGAGCTAATATGAAAAAGGCCACCCCTTTTTGGTATTTTTAGTTTTCCCCCCTTTGTTTATTTTTAATAATTTTTATTTTTAACAAATGGTAATTTTTTTAATAACCTCAAGTGCATTTTGAGCATAAAAATGACAAAATGTCTAATTTGACACGTGGTAGTAGTTTAGGGGCCCGATGTCAATTTTTAAAGTTTGAAGGCTTAAATGAAAATGTGGTCATACTTTTGGGGGCTAAAGTATATCACGATCGATCGGATTAGTGCTTAGGATCAATCATATGTTAGATCAATTTAATGTTCAATCGATCCAACAATCTTATCACAATTGATCGGATTAATGCACAATGATCAGTCTTATGCACAAGGATCGTTCATATGGTTTTTCCACAATCGATCGGATGTTTGTATTATGATTGACAGTTCTAATGTACAACAATAGTAAAAAATCCATAGAGTCATGATCGATTGAAATAGCTGCAAAAGGAATGATCAGATGTTCTTATCGTGACTGATCATCATACTAAAACAAAATTCATAAAGTCAAGTTAGATCAAACTAATGCACTAGGATCGATCGGATGTTTGATTGATCATGCGATCCTATCACGATCGATCGAACTAATATGCATTAGGATCGATACACAAATATCGGTCTTATGCACAAGGATCATTCGAATGGTCTTATCACAATCAATCAGATTAACGCAAAATGATTGATCTGATGTTTGTATTACGATTGATGGTTCTAGTGTACAATGGCAATAATAATAATAATAATAATAATAATAATAATAATAAGGGGTTCATAGAGTCATGATCGATCGAAATAGCTTTAAAATGATCGATCAGATGTTCTTATTGGGATTGATCATACTAATACAGAATCCATAGAGCCAAGTTTGTATGATTATTCGATCTTACCACCATCGATGAGACTAGAGCACCAAGATGATTAAAAAATCCAAAGCATGTTATATCACGGTTGATCACAAGCAAGGAATTGGATCTTGTCATTCCTTCAAAATTGTATTTTGAGCTGCCATCAATTAATTAGTGACTTTAGTAATTTTAGTATTAAGCACCCATGCAAGATAAAGTTTGAGTTAGCAGAAATGGAAAAATCCTCAACATTCCACAACTTACGGCTGTACCTAGACTTTGTGGGAAAAAACGAGAATAACCTTCCATGGATATGGGAGAAATGACAAGACCCTTTGATTTTGTATAACAAATGATTGTTTAAAATTAATTGTTCAACGACCAAATAATTTAGATGTAAAAATTGAATCTTAGTAAAAAATTGAATAGAATGGTCCACATATAATAAAAAAAATACACTAGAAGAATTTATATATATATATATATATATATAAACAGATGAGGGCATTTTAGTCTTTATTTAAAATGTCATATCGGTTTGTAAACTTGTGTTTTTAAAGTGGAACTAAATTTTAAAAAAACTATTAGCGGCCACTTATAAAATGGCCGCTAATAATGATCACTTTTTATCAAAATATCGACATCAAATATTATTAGCGGCCACTTTTATAAGTAGCCACTAATAATAAATTATTATATAAGTGGCCGCTAATAATATATCTTATTAGTGGCCACTTATATAAGTGGCCACTAATAATGATCGCTTTTTATCAAAATATCAACATCAAAATATTATTAGCGGCCACTTTTATAAGTGGCCGCTAATAATGATAATTTTTTTATCAAAATATCAACATCAAAATATTATTAGCGGCGACAATATCTTGCCGCTAATAGTTTTGTTATTAGCAGCGAATAATGTCGCCGCTAATAGCTTCTCGGAATTTCCTGCCAATTCCCGCCAAGTTATTAGCTACCACTTATTAGCGGCGACCCGAATTTTGACGCTAATATTAATATTTTTGTGTATTAGCGTCCATTTTTAACAGTCACAATTAGGTAGCCGCTAATAGTGTATTATTGGCGTCCATTTTTAGCGGCCACAATTAGGTGACCGCTAATAGTGTATTATTAGCGGCTACTTTTACACTATTAGCGGCCATGCACTGGCCGCTAATGATCAAGTTTCTTGTAGTATTTCCATGCCAAATGCTAGTCTCACATTTATTATAGTACTCTTTTCTTCTGTATATGCTCTCATAATTCAGAAACCAAAAAAGGATATACGAAAAGAAAGGAAGAAGAGTTGATTAAGAGCATGATGTAGGACAACTGGCGAGTGGAGAACACTCCCCACAGCTGGGGATGGAGGAGCCATTCCTCCCCATATCTTGTTTTTGTTTTTTCTTTTAGATTTTAATTTTTTAATAAAGTAAAAAATTATCCAAGCTAATAAAGCAAGATACTAAAGCAAAGAGTCTTCGCGACACTTTTCAAAAGTTCACCTCAGCACCAACTCTACTGTTCATTAGGCAGCCAAACATAAAACTTTGAACTTGGTCTCATCCTTTCCTAGTTTCTAGTTAATGAGCTCAAGCGCCCTGTCTTTCAAGATAGTCCATGGAACTCTTTTTTTTTTTTTTTTTCTCATTTCATTTAACACAATAAAAAAAGAAAGGAAAAATAATAGAAAAAGTTACACACTCGTTTCAAACTACCACTTAATTGAAATATCCTTGAAACTTTAAATTGGGACAATGTCATCAAAACTACCAAAAATTGTCAATATCCACCTAAGACTAGCAAAAGAGACAAAAATAACCCTAATTTTTTTTTTCAACAAGACAAACTTTAAACTAAAATTATAAAGAACAATGACAAAAATCTAAATATTTAAAAAGTTCACCCCTTTTGACCAAATGGAGGTGACCCAATCACCTCTCAAAGCCTAACCCCTTCGGCTATATCTAGGGGTGGCCAAATCACCCCATGCTGGCCATAGGGGGTGGTTTGGCCACCCTAGATATGTTTGAAGAGGGTGGCCGAACCATTCCCAATGACTAGGGTTGGTTCGACCACCCCTTGGCCGGCTAGAGGGGAGCTATCTCCGTGGCCTTAGGGGAGGTTTGACAACCCTATTTGGCTAAGAGGGTGGCCTTCTATTTTTAGTTTTTCTTTTGTTGTTAGGGGACATTGACAATTTTTTCGTAGTTTAGGAGAACTTTTGTTACAATCTATAGTTCTAGAGGACATTGTCAATTGGGTATTAGTTTGAGGAGGATTATATATACTTTTTTGTTTTTTTTGTTTTTTTCTTTTAAAAAAAGGTGAGTTTGGCCTCAACCACACTTTAGGGCCTTCACACTTAAGCTCGTAGGCTGTTTTAGTCCCTCAACCACAGAATGGTACTGAGTTTTATCTGAATCCTCCTATCAACCGCAAGTAGGGGTGAGCATAGGGCGGGTGGGCGGGTGGTTTTCCCCTCTTTTTGACCCAGTCCCGCACCATTGCGGGTTGCATCTTTTGGACCCGTAAATCACAATTTTAAAGGGAAAACCATGTTGTGTGGGTTCAGTGTGGGGCGGGTACGTGCGAGGCGGGGCGGGTCCTGTGGAAGAACTTGAGATTGCTCTGGACCTCTGGTAATCCTTGTACAGGAGATCTAACAAGACTTTATGAGAAATTCCACTTAAGATTCGTATTCTAACCTTCTATATATTGTAACACTTGACATGGATTGTTCTGTTGATAATAAATCTTGATCACATGTTTACTTAGAATTTACACAAAAGGAAATAAGTCTACAGTACTCTACTCCCTTCAAGTTGACTTTCATTATATATATGTGTTCAATGCATGTGATATAACATTAATTCATAAATTAAAAAAAAATTGACATTTTACCAGTTTCCACTCTCCAGCTAAAACAACCAAAAACAGTGGCTCTGTTTGGTAACGCATGAATTTTAGAAATGCTTTTTGTGTTTGATTTGAACAATATATGTACGTACATGCATGTTA
>JAJPGS010001060.1:0-81325 GCA_028654335.1 Alnus rubra | reverse complement strand
GCGGGCCGTGCAAAACGAATGCTCCAAAGTGTGCAAGAATGTGAAAATGCTGAAGCCGAAAAGGAGAAGCTGAAGGCCGAGGTTGAAAGGCTCGAGGCTGAAAAGACAAAGCTTCAAGGCACAGGACTGTTCGGAGAGTCTTTTGATCAGACTTAGGGCTAGATATGATGCGGGCCAAGCGAAACTGAAGCGCTATCTGAAGCAACTAAGCTATGTGCCATTTCTTCGAGACCAGAGCTGGCTCGGGGATTCAACTGGGGGTTCGAAAAATTTCAAACTTTGGTGACGAACCTAAATATAAGTTCGACCCCGAAACTGTTGGGCCGCATCTATAGGATTTCCTGATGAAGCAGTCCAAGAAATGGAAGACTTCGGTAAAGAATTTATGCCAGATGTTCTGAGTTGGGGTGCTACACACACCGGATCCCGAGAGGATCCTCTTGAAGAAGCTGCAGGCTAAGGGTTGTTCCCGGGCCTGAATTTTTCCTTCTTTCTTTCTGAAATCTTTGTAACCTGTAAAAGATTTTATATCTCTGAAATGAAATCACTGAATTGAAATCTTAACCTTTCAATTTCCTTATCTCTGAATTTAGATGATCCATATTTATAGCATCTGGAGACCCCGACTGAGGGGTTTCTTGTCTTGGTATCCTTTCCATAACCCTTTCGGTCGTCCGAGGAAAGGACTTGGGCCGATTCTATCTTGAATGTTCTTATCCCTCCGAAACTTCCAATCTTGCCGTGGTATCCTTTCCATAACCCTTTCGGGTCGTCCGAGGAAAGGATTCGGGCCATTCTTAACCTTATCCTTCGGAAACCCCCAACGAGGGGTTTTTCCCATTGATCCTTTCCATGACCCTTTCGGGTTGTCCGAGGAAAGGATTCGGGCGGATTCTTAGGGATATCCTTAACCTTATCCTTCGGAAACCCCCAACCGGGAGGTTTCAACCCTTTGTATCCTTTCCATGACCCTTTCGGGTTGTCCGAGGAAAGGATTCGGCGGATTCTTTTGGATATCCTTAGCTTATCCTTCGGAAACCCCAACCGAGGGGTTTCTTCCCTTTGTATCCTTTCCATGACCCTTTCGGGTTGTCCGAGGAAAGGAATCGGGCGGATTCTAATCCTCATCCCTTCGGAAACCCCCAACCGAGGGGTTTCTTCCCATTGAATCCTTTCCATGACCCTTTCGGGTTGTCGAGGAAAGGATTCGGGCATTCTTCCTGAGCATCCCCACATAACTCTTTCGAGTCGTTCGAGGGAGGAGTCGGGTGGATGTTGATGTAGCTTGATCATCTTTGGAGAAGTTTGATGAAGAAGTGCTTTTCTGTCGGACTGCTGCTTTATTCTTAGCAAGATCAATCATACCTGGGGACTGTTGTTCTTCCTTGCTCTCGTGTTGGACTAACTGAGAAGTTTCTTGCCTTGATATCCTTCCCAACCCTTTCGGTCGTTCGAGGAAAGAATCGGGCATCTTAACGTTTATCCTTTAGTAACCCCTAACCGAGGGGTTTCTTCCCATTGCATCCTTTCCATGACCCTTTCGGGTTGTCCGAGGAAAAGATGCAGTGGATTCTTTTTGGGTATCCCCCATAACTCTTTCGAGTCGTTCGAGGGGGAAGTCGGCTATTTCTTCACAATTTTGATATGAATTGGAAAGAGATCTTCTTTATTGAATATAAAATTGTGGAGAAAAAAAAGAATTACATATAATATTTCTTCAAGTGCTCGGCGTTCCATGATCTCGGGAGTATCTTCCCTGTCTCGGTCATCAGGCATAAGCCTTTTGATGGCATCCTACTACCTTATAGGGCCTTCCCATTTGGTCCATTTTGCCTTCCGTTGGATCTTTTGTCATTAAGCTCACTTTCCTGAGTACCCAATCTCCGAGCTGAAACTTTTTAGGGACCACCAATTTATTGAATACCGAGCTGTTCGATTTGTATGCTGCCCATGTAACTTGAGCATCGTCTTTTTCTCCTGTAAAAGATCTAGATGTAACTTGGCCTTTTCGTCGTTGAGCCCAGGATTGTAGTAAGCTACACGAAAACTCGGGGATCCCACTTCGGCTGGTATCACAGCCTCGGTCCCGTAGGTAAGTGAAAATGTCTCGCCTGTTGGAGTTCTTTTGTGGTTCGGTACGACCAGAGCACCTCTGGAACATATTCAACCCATGCTCCTTTCTTCTTTCGAGCTTTTTCTTCAATGTCCTTACCAGGGTCTTGTTTGTCGCCTCTACTGCCGTTCGCCTTTGGATAAAGTACCGAGGCATAATAGTTTCGGATACGAAGTTCTGAACACCACTTCCGGAATGGTTCACAGTCAAACTGCTTCCATTGTCTGTGACAAAAGCATGAGGGATCCCGAACCGACACACCACCGACTTCCAAAGGAAACTTGTGATATTTGTTGTAGTTATAGCTGCTAATGCTTCTGCTTCTGCCCATTTAGTAAAATAGTCTACAGCTACAACTAAGAACTTCCGACCCTTTCCCTACAGGCATTGGGCCGACAATATCTACCCCCATTTCGCAAATGGCCATGGAGAAGTGAGGGAGTAAGCTTCTCGGGACTTGTCTTCATAATTCTTGAGAACCTCTGGCATTTGTCACAATGCTTTACAAGAAGAGCTGAATCCTTCTAATCGTAGGCCAATAATAACCTGCTCGGATGGTCTTTTGTGCCAGCATCCTTCCTCCCGAATGGTTTCCGCAACACCTTCATGGATTTCCTTAAGAACATAATCCGCCTCGTCTTAGAGAGGCATTTGAGCAGGGGTTCGGAGTATCCCCTTTTATATAGTACTTCTCCGAGGAAGGCAAAACCGTGTTGCTTGTGTCTTTACCTTCCGAGCCTCAACCTTGTCTTCGGGTAGCAACCCATTTCTCAAAAACTGAATAATCTCTGTAGCCCATTCTAGTTCATTCGGCGCTTGTATCTGCTTCCATAACGTTAATCTTCGGGGTTATCGATGGCTCGGTCAAAACGATAATCTGTCGTCTAGACACTTCAATCTCTTCATATGTTCCTGATGCAATTTCGAGAATTCATCTGCTCGGATATTTTCATCCCGAGGTATCTTCGTGATGACGACCTTTCAAATAAGATTGGAATTAGCGCACTGTTCCAATATCTGGCCATTCGATCTTCTTGTGCTTCAAATTGTCCTTGAACTTGGCCCACTGCTACTTGAGAGTCACTTCATTTCAACATTAGTTGCTCCATCTCTTGGGACAATGCCAAACCTACTATTACGGCTTCATACTCGCTTCATTATTTGTTGTGACAAAGTCCAGTTTTATAGCAAAACCGAACTCTTGACCTCAGGATTCCTGAGGAGGACACCTACCCCGCTTTTGCCCGTGCTGAGGAGCCATCCACATACACGACCCAGGTTAATTCTTTTGGAAGTTCTTCCGCTTCGGGATGTTGCAAAATTCCACCAAGAAATCTGCCAGAAACCTGTCCCTTGATAGCCATCCGAGATGAAACTCGATATCAAATTGTCGAGTTCCACTGCCCAGTTGACTAACCTTCCCAGAGATCAGGCTTTTGTAGAACCTTCTTCATCGGATACTCGTTAAGACTCGAATAGCATGAACCTGAAAGTATGGCCTCAATCTCCTGGCTGAGATAACCAAAGCGAACCAATTTTTCGATCCGGGGATATCTTTCCTCTGCTCCATGAAGTGTTTACTCGTAAGTAGACGGTTTTTGAATACCTGCATCTTCTTGACTAGAGCCGAGCTTACCGCTGAGGGGGATACTGCCAGATAGAGATAGAGTATCTCCCCTTCAGTAGGGCGGCTCAACAATGGAGGGTTCGTTAAGTATTCCTTCAACTTTCCGAAAGCTTCCTCACATTCCTCACTCCACGTAAATGCTTTTCTCAAAATTTTAAAGAAGGGAAGGCACTTATCTGTTGACCGTGAAATGAAACGGTTTAGGGCCGCAATCCTTCCTGTCAGCCGTTGGAGTTGTTTTGTCTTCTCGGTGCTTCCATCTCAAGGACAGCCTTGACCTTCTGGGTTTGCTTCGATGCCCCTCTGTGATACCATGAACCCCAAAAATTTTCCTGAAGAAACTCCGAAGGCACACTTCATAGGGTTAAGCTTCATCTTGTATTTTCTCAGAGTCCGGAAAGTTTCTCGAGGTCTTCTATGTGTTTGGTTGCCCGAATACTTTTAACCAGCATATCATCTACGTATACCTCAACGTTTCTGCCAATTTGATTCCGAAACATCCTGTTCACCAGTCGCTGATAAGTGGCTCCCGCATTCTTCAAACCGAAGGGCATCATCTTATAACAGTAGAGTCCTCGGTCTGTGATGAAAGCAGTTTTCTCTTGATCTGCTTCTTCCATGTAGATCTGGTTGTATCCCGAGAAAGCATCCATAAAGCTTAGGAGCTCAGTGCAGCGTTGAGTCGACCAACAAATCATCCGAGGCAAAGGAAAACTATCCTTCGGGCATGCCTTATTCAAGTCAGTGAAATCTACGCACATCCTCCACTTGCCATTAGACTTCTTCACCAGTACCACATTGGCCAGCCACTCGGGGTAATCCACCTCCCGGATAAATCCGGCTTTCAATAACTTCTCTACCTCTTCTGCAACAGCTTGATTTCGTTCGGCGGCAAAAGTCCTTTCTCTTGTTTCACTGGCCGATGATTTGGGTCCACATTCAGCTTATGGACAATGACCGAGGGATCAATCCCTGGCATATCTTCATGGCTCCAGGCGAATACATCACTATTGCTCCTCAAGGATGCCACCAGATCTTCCTTCACGAGTTGGGGGAGTTGTGAGCTTATACGAACTTTCTTTCCCGGATCGCCTATTTCGAACTCCTCCAACCCCTCCACAGGCTCCCCCAACAATGATTGCTATTTCCCGTCCTCCTTAGCTTTCTCACCAGATTGTGCTGCCTCGGAGTGCTTTTCAGGGACAAGTTGTAACAACGTCTAGCTTCTTCTGGTCTCCCTTAACCACTCCAACTCCTTCTTCTGTCAGGCTTCATACTGAGATGCGGTGTTGAGGTCACAGCTTTTAAGTCGTTGAGAGCTATCCTTCCGATAATGGCGTTATAGGCTGAAAATCTGTCAACTATCAAGAATTTCACCATGATGACCTTTTGCCTCGGATAAGTCCCTGCCGTCACAGGGAGATCAATCGAACCGAGGGGCAGCACCATCTCTCCAGCGAAACCCCTGCAAGTAGCATGAGACCGGGACCACTTTTTTCCTGTGGGACCCATGTAGTCAAAGGCTGACTTAAACAAATATCGACCGAGCCTTGGTCAACAAGGATCCGCTGAGTCTGATAATTTGCTACTGTTAGGGTGACTACAAGGGCGTCTGTGTGCGGAAGTAAGTCTCCAGCATAATCATCATCTGAGAACCTACAATCAGAGGGTATATTTTCGAGACTTGGGGGGCTTTTGGACCGAATACACTTCGAAATCATCTAGCTGCCTGGCATATGCCGTCCGAGCCGAATTGGACTCTCCTCCTCCTCCAAACCCTCCCGAGATGGTGTGAATTATGGGAAGTTGCCTTGCTGCTCCACCCGACCTTTACTCCTGCTTTTTCCCTTCTTTCTTCCTCTCGAGGCCGAGGTGCTGCTTCTCTGCTTCTTCCTCTTCTCTCTTCCTGCCTCGGTGATAGTTTCTCCTTTCATTGTGATCTTCTTCTTTCTAGCCGCGGATATTGGTCCCGCTCCTGTTGGTTCTCTCGTTAACGAGAAATCGGACTAGCTTCCCATTTTCGATGAACTTCTCAATCAATTGTCTCAGTGATACACACTGCTCGTCAGTGACCATATGAATTATGGAAGGCATAGTATTTGTGAGCCAAACGTGGAGGCGGATCTCCTTGAATGGGCCTCGGCCTTTGGTAATTCTGATCTTTTTTGAGTTCCATAAGCATCTCGGTGAGGGAGGCATTTAATGGAGTCCACTTGTAATCTCCAAAATTCTTCTTTGTCTTCTTGTACTCCCCGGGACCGGCATCCTGTATGGCCTCGGGATTCTTCTTTCTCTTGGGTTTCTCGGTGGAAGGCTGTTGTTGCTGCTGAGAATTACTGAGAAGGGCTCGAAGTGTTTCCTCCTGATTAATGTACCTGTCCATCTTCACCATAAAAGTATGGAGATCCTTCGTGGTTTCAACGCCAAGTCGGCCATTAACGGTCCGTCTTTCTTCAATCCTTGGAAAATCGCGCCGTAAATGAAGTCGCCTGGCACACTTTCTGTCTCCAACTTTTCCTGGTTGAATCTCCATAGATAATCTTTCAAAGATTCGTTTGGTCCCTGTTGTACAGAGAGTAGATACCCTCTGGGTTCCTTCTGGCCCTCCCGGACACAAACTGGGCCAGGAACTTCCTTCCAATGGTGTCGAAATTATCAATTGACCTTGGGGGAAGTTTCTGAGCCAGTCTCGGGCTTTTCCCGACAAGGTGAGGGGAAAAGCTCGGCACGCCACAGCGTCAAGTGTCTTGTGCAAGGACACGTGAGATTGGAAATTATCCAAGTGCTCCACTGGATCTTCACTACCTGAAAAGAGAGATATTTCGGGTACCTTAAACCTTTCGGGCAGGTCGAAGTTGGATACTTCTTCGGTAATATAGACTCCTTATTAGGAGTGAGCAAATCCCCGCAAAACCCGCCCCGCCCGCAGAAACCGCCCCAACCCTCCCCGCAGAGCTCAAAACCCGCACCCATGGTGCGGGGCATGGGGCTGTTTTTGGCCCCCCCGCGCGGGGCGGGGCGGGTTGCGGGGGGACCCTTAAATTTTCTCGGGTCCCCGCCCCGCCCCGCATATGTTTAAAAAAAAAAAAAAAAAAAAAAAAAAAGAAAAAACGACGAAAGCTTTCTAAGCTAACCCTAATTTCCTAACTTTCCAGTTTTCCTTCTCTGTTGCCGCACTGCCCCAGGCCCCCAGTCTCCCACTCTCCCATCCCAGCAGACTCACCTAGTCACCTCCCCGCACGCACGGTCCGGCACAGAGCAGCAGGCCACAGCAGCTTGATGCAGAGAAGGAGACTAAATCAGCTTAAATCACAAGGCCGAGACTAATATACGGTACAATTTTCCCTTATTTTCCCTTATTTTAAATCTGATGCTTCCATGATTTCGTTGTTGATTAGTGAGGGTTTTCCTTTTTGTTTTTCATGAGTTTGATTTGAATCTGTAAATGATTTTGGGTATGGATTTCCTGTTGGCCCTGTGAAGATTCGGCCGTGTATGTTGGGGAAACCGTATGTTGATTTTTGGTTTGAGTTATGTTTTGGATTTGGGTTTCTAGCTGGTTGTGTGGTTCAGCCGACTATGTGATGTTTTGGATTTGGGTTTCTTGTTCTGTTCTTTTTATTTTGCAACCCAGAGCTCTGTTCCCCTGTAAAAAAAAATCAGCACGTAAAAAAGACTAGATACTCTTTTTTATTTAAATATTATGAGTTGCAAAAACCCAGAGCTCTAGATAAGCACGTAAAAAAACTAAAGAGTCTATTAGATTATGCCATAGCTGGAACATAGATACTAGATTTTTGGTGTAACTGATAGTTCTGGTTGTTGTTGATTAGTTTGGTTGTTTGCTAGTTTTGTCCAGTTGGTTGTTGGTTTTTGTTTCAGTTTGAGTTAGTTTGCTCCTTAGTTTTGTTGGTTTGAAAAAGAATAGCAACGAATATAAATAATATCCATAGCAATAAAATCTTCTCAAAGCCTATGAGCTGTACTATATATACTTAATCATTCTCCCATATTTAATTAAAAAAAAAAAAAAAAAAAAAAAAAAAGTGAGCAATTGATGGGGAGCTAGGAAAGAAACAGAGGCAAGACAAAAAGTGGCTTGAAATTAGGAAAAAGCTAGTGTCGAAAGTGGCAGGAGATAAATAATTGTGGCTGTAGCAATAAAATCTTCTCAAAGCCTAAACACTAGAAAATGGTTTCTCTCACTTGACCCTCCTTTTAGGATGTACAAAACTAATGGATATTGTGCATATTTATAGGGTAAATATGTTCCCCTTTTAGACTCTGCTTAAATTATATGGAAATATTTGCAAAATAAAATACGTCATGCTTGCGCGCTTTAGCTTTGCTTAATATGATGTTTGTTGTAACCAATTGTATATTATTAAATTGTTGTGGTTGGCTTTTAGTAGAAATGTAAATGAGATTTTTAAATTGTTGTGGTTGTTTTCTAGTTAAGAACCAATATTATGCTTAATTGATTCTTAACTAAAATTTAACTGATTTTTAAATTGATTGTAGTTGTTTTTGACACAATGATTTAATAAGAGATTTAATTTTTATGTTTTTTTTCCACTTAAATTGTAGAATCAAGTCATGGACGATTCAACTAGTCATGGACCTATTGATTCTAGTTCTGCTTCATCTAGGCCTAGTCTATTGGATACCAATATGGGTTCTAGTTCTTCAACTATGGGCCCTCAAAATCCTAGTGCAGCTCTCCCACCAAAACCTAAAAAAATGAGCAAACATCATCGGTTTGGGAACATTTTACCAAGTTAGAGTCGACTGACCCCGATGATCATAAATCACAGTGCATTTATTGTAAGAGGGAGTTTAATTGTCACCCTAGAACCCATGGTACTTCATCTATGCTACAACATATAAGGAAAAGCTGTAAAAAATTTCCTGATAGGTTTGATAAGACACAATCGAAGTTGAGCTTTGAGGCTAAGAGGGAAGGACATGCGGCAATGGGTGAAGGATCTAGTGGTAACCTTGTGCTTGCTAAGTTTAATGCTTCAAAAATAAGGGCAGCACTTTCTAGGATGATCATAGTGGATGAGTTGCCATTTAGATTTGTGGAAGGTGAAGGGTTTAAGGACTTTATGAAAACAGTTGAACCTAGGTTTTCAATTCCTTCCCGTTTTACTATGATGAGGGATTGTTTTAAGTTCTTTATGTCTGAGAAAGAAAAGTTGAGGGGAATGTTCTTGACATCTGGTGTTCGGGTTTGTCTTACCACTGATTGTTGGACTTCAATACAGAACCTTAATTACATGTGTATTACTGGTCATTTTATTGATAATGAATGGAACTTACACAAAAGAATTTTAAACTTTTGTTTAATTCCTAATCACAAAGGTGAGACCATTGGGGGAAAGATTGAGTCGTGTATGCATGAATGGGGCATTGGTAGCATTTTCACTATCACGGTTGATAATGCTTCTTCCAATGATGCTGCTTTGGAGTACTTGAGGAAGAGAAGTGCTCATAAGCCTAGTGCCGTATTAGAAAATCGGTTTATGCATGTGAGATGTTGTGCACACATCTTAAATCTTATTGTGACTGAGGGGTTGAAAGAGGTTGATGAATCCATTATGAGGGTTAGAAGTGCGGTTAAATATGTGAAGTCTTCTCCTGCAAGATTTGAGAGTTTTAAGATTTGTTTGGAAAGAGAAAACATTAATTTCAAGGGGTTGTTGTGTTTGGATGTTCCAACTAGATGGAACTCTACATTTAAGATGTTGGAAGGTGCAGAAAAATGTCAAAGTGCTTTTGAACTTATGGAAGAGTTGGATGGATATTATTGTCCTACGTTGTTGGATAGCAAAAACGGTTTAGGACCTCCTAATTGTGATGATTGGGCTCGTATTAGGGTTTTTCTCAAGTTCCTTGAAATTTTTTATGAAGCCACAATGCGACTTTCGGGGTCTTTGTATGTGACATGTAATATGTACATTGAAGAAGTTTCTGCCATTCAACTGCATTTACAAGAATATTGTGATAGTGATGATTATATATTGAGTTCTATGGCGGAGAAAATGATGTTGAAGTATAAAAAGTATTGGGGGGATCTTGATAAAGTTAATGTGTTGTTGTTTGTTGCTATTATTCTCGATCCACGGACCAAGTTGGTATCATTAGAATGTTGGTTCAATGATATTCTTGGTGCTGAGCAAGGCAATGATATGATATTAAAATTGAAGAACTACCTTAAGAAATTGTTTGATCACTTCAACACTGGAGAAAACTCTCAAGGTGAACATAGTGGTGCACTTCCTCAAGGTTCCTCGGGAGAAACTGGGAAACGTACCTATACATTGATGAATAGGTACAAAAACCTCATGACTCCTAATAGTGATGTTCAATATAAATCGGAGTTAGATCGGTATTTGATGGAGGAGAATGAAAAACCGAATGAGAACTTCGATATTTTAATTTGGTGGAAGGTGAATTCAACCAAATTCCCAGTACTATCCCACATAGCACGTATTGTGTTGGCCATTCCCATTACTACAGTTGCTTCAGAGTCGGCATTTAGCACTGGAGGGCGTGTATTGGATCCTTTTCGAAGTTCATTGGCCCCAATAACGGTTGAAGCATTGGTGTGTACACAAAACTGGTTGAGATCAAAACCCATCAATGGTTATGACACAGAGATGGTTGAAGATCCTGAAAGTTATAAGCTCGAGTCAGGTAAGCTTTTAGGCCTTTAGCTTTCTATTATTCACTTCTTAATTTATTTTGCTATTTAAATATTCTAAATTTCTAATTATCGGTTCCAATCTTTGTAGAAATCAATTTGAAGAACATCAATCTTTTGCTTGAGGAGGATTAGTGAAGTGAAGATTCAATCCGATTGGGAGATGCTTGATGCTTTGGAACATTTAATATTTGGGTTTTCTTCATCTTGTAATATTATGTTATTTGCTTTGTCAGTAATTTGTTCATTTATGGGATTGAATTTCTATTCGTAATTAGCAGTTATGTGTAATATTTGTAATATTATGTTTTTGCTTTGTAATCTGTTTTTTTTTTTTTTCAATTTTTTTTGCACTAAGTGATTGAAAACATTGCAAGCAAAAATGCTTTCTTTCTTCTTTTTAAGTTTTTTTCTCCTTACATTTTAATAGATGTTGGGATTTTAATTAGGGTTCAATTGCAACTTGCAATTTGCAAGTGTGACAGGGAGTACAAATAATGGATTATTAATTTGGATTAGTAAATTTTGAACATAGGGATACTTATAAAAAAAAAAAATTGAACACAAGGGTTAATGGGTCAAAACCCGCGGGGATCCCCGCCCCATCTACACCCGCCCCGTGCGGGTGGAGGGGGTTTTCTGCGGGGTGCGGGTTCACTTTGGGGAACCCGCACCTCTGCGGGGCGGGGTCAAAAAATCCCCATCCCCGCCCCCCCCCCCCCCCCCCCCCGCCCATGCTCAGCCCTACTCCTTATGCTGGAAAAGGTTATCCACAAGAGAGTCTTTCCCGTTGCACTTCTGATCCATAGTTCTCGATAGTGCATCATACTTCGCGTCCAGGTCCAGTACCATCTGCTACAGCCTTTTTCAGCATCCATTGGTGGGGGTGGAACCGGGTTAATGGGCTCCACACGGTCCTCGGTCCGTGGCTCGCCTCTCTCCCCTAACCCTTCCGGGTTTCCATTAGGATTTGTTCCTTCAACCGCATCGTGATTCAATGGTGGTGGAGTCTGAGCAGCTATCAGCAAGGCATTCTGAGCCAGCAAGTCCTCCACATTCTTCTGCGCCTGAGCCAACTGTTGGCTCAGCTGGGTTATTCTGGCCTCTGGACCGGCAGACTCTGCTTCTCCGCGGACATCATCTCGACCTAGATTAGGGCGTCACGTTTCTTCTTGGGTTTCGTCTTGAACCGGATTAGAACGTCTCGTAGTCACCATCACAGATTTATTTTTCGTAAGAACAACTCTTCGTTCCCACAGAAGACGCCAAACTGTGTATGGTGACGTGTCGCCTGGTGATTCGCTTCCTCCCTCAACTGAACTACCTCGATCCCTACAAAATAACAAACGACTAGTCGGGGGTGCCGACTACGCCCACTCCGATGCCTAAATCAGTTCAAATCAATTTCCTGGAGAGTATCTGTAATCTCAAAAGCTCAGAGAATATATATCGTATTTAATACTTGGTGTAGTGGTCTTATTTATAGGCTTGTAGTTGCAGTTCTACTGGGATTCTTGAAGCTCAATTTTAACTAGGAGTTTGAGCCCTAGTCTGTTCGAATCTTTACCTTATCTTCAGGAATTTGAATAAGGCTACAGAGTCCAAATTGGATAGCACTCATGCCTCTTCAATCTTAATTCCACGTTATTAGCAGTATTATCCCGTTTATTATGGGATAGAGGCTTATCCATGGTCTTCCGGGATATTGACATTATCTCACTCTAAGACAATTGTAGTATACTTTGACCAACCCCCCGAGGTGATAATATCCGAGACATGTTCGCTCCGATCGAACTAGGAGATCTCGGAATATTATCGCACCGTAACAGGGTTGTAGAAAGTCCGAGGTGTTACCATACTGAGGCAATCTTTTTATACCGGGTTGTGATGAAAACTTCCTGGACGATATCGTAGCTTCTGTCAATCCTCCGAGGCATAAATATCCGAGATATGTTCGCTCCGATCGGACTAGGAGATCTCGGGATATTTCTTATCATTACTGAGTTCAATAGGACCGAGGTGTCATCATACCTAGACGATCTTCTTTTACTGGGTCGTAACAAATGTCCAAGATGTAACTCCGAGATGTAACACCGAGATGTTCCAAGATTAGGATCCACGTGTCCTCGGAGTTAATTTTATCCCCAACAAATTGCCTTATCAATGATGTCAATGTTGGTAATTTTATGATGTCATGCATAACTATTTCATGAATCCCAAGTCCCCTCACAAAATTTTCTCAAAAATCAAACAAAATATAATTTTCAGTCCCTACGTATTATCAACTAATTGCCTTGTACATTAATTATGTGTCATCATCATAATCACATTAAAGGAATATCACTAATGATATCAGAATGTTTGTTCTTATATATTACTCAGCAGATGACATTTTCGGGACTCCTCAACTGATGAAAATCATTATTTTCAACACCAATCACAAAGATAGGCTAGCTAGAACCTACTTTGTTGACGCCTTACAATTTTTTATATAATACGAAATGAATGAGTTATAATTTTATCTAATTGGGTTTAGGTCAAAGTGAGTTGATCCGAATTAATCCGTTTAATAAAATTTTTTTGTATAAAATATAAATTAAATTAGAAATTTTTTATAATTAAAAATCAAAACCCTAACTAAAAGAGTAGAAGGTAAAAGGACACAAATTAGCTTTAAACTAGTTTGTAACAATTAACTACAAATCAGTCTAATAAAGTGACATGTGCCCCTTAGCATGTGAGAATTGAGAAACACATGTTTTTTTAATGAGATATGATACGTTTACAACTTTTGTACAACTCTAACAATTTTTTTAATTTTTTTTTTAAGATCAACCATTCGATATTTAGGTTTCACACGTAAGAAAATAGATCTAATAGTTAGTTTGAAAAAAAGTTGTTGAAGTTGTACAACAATCATTTCTCTTTTTTAATAGCATGTGTTTCTCACATGTTTTTTATTTTTTTTTATTTTTTATACCTAACTTGGAGTTCGCCTAAATTACGAATCACTCCCTGTGGTATAAAAAATTATTGTAGTGTCTTGTGGTAAACTAAAATTACGAATTACTCCTTGAAGTCGTTTGCCGTTCACAAAGTTAAAGAAAGCACACAGATAACTAGCCACTTAGGCGGAGGTTTGGCTCTGATATATATATATATATATATATATATATATATGTTGATGATCAAATACTTGCAAATTACTCGGTTGACTATTTGAAATCAGAGAACTTCAGAATACATAATAACTAAGATTGCTTAGTGTTTACAAAGAGAAATAGGTTACAATATTTTGTGAGATACAAAGGATCTTAGAGAATTGAATTTGGGTTGTCCTTCAGCTTGCCTTCAACTTCTGACAGGAGGTCCTCAAATAGGCTGGATACTGGACTGGAATTATTGGATTCTAGCTTGGATTGACTGAATGCAGCATCGAAAGTAGATTTCTTCTGCTTTTACTTTTGCTTTTCCTTTAGATATATCGCACCGAAAGGAAATTTTTGACTAATGGATGAATAGTAAAAAGTCACTATTCATAATATGGTGACTATTTTTGCCTTATCCTGTCAACAGTATTGTGCTGTTGAAGTTGGATGATAGAAGACTGTTTTAGTCTTAAGAATCTTGACCATCTTGAAAATATGGGTCTAACTGGAGTTGCATTTTCTTGATTACTTTACTAGTTGAAGAAGCTTCAGAAGGGGTTGAAGAAGTACTCATCTTCGTCTTCTCCCATTGCTTGACTAGTTGAAGAAGCTTCAGAAGAGGCTGGAGAAGTACTCTCATCTTCGTCTTCTCCCATTTGGTTTACTTGTAGCATAAACTAAGTTGCCAGTTCTTTTAACTCAGACTTAGATCTTCCTTCGATTGAGAGGGAAGCTGAAGCGAATGTATTCAATCTAGCAGGCTTGGGGAGCTGCAGATTGACCAAAGGGAATTTAGAACTGTCTTGCCAGTTCTTTTAACTCAGACTTAGATCTTCCTCCGATTGAGAGGGAAGAGGAAGAGAATGTATTAAATCTGGCAGGCTTGGGAAGCTGCAGATTGACCAAAGGGAATTCAGAACTGTCTTGCCAGTTCTTTTAACTCAGACTTAGATCTTCCTTCGATTGAGAGGGAAGATGAAACGAATGTATTAAATCTGGCAGGCTTGGGGAGCTGCAGATTTTCTTGATTGCTTTACTAGTTGAAGAAGCTTCAGAAGGGGTTGAAGAAGTACTCATCTTCGTCTTCTCCCATTGCTTGACCAGTTGAAGGAGCTTCAGAAGAGGCTGGAGAAGTACTCTCATCTTCGTCTTCTCCCATTTGGATTTCTTGTAGCAAAATTTTGAACTGTGTTGCCAGTTCTTTTAACTTAGACTTAGATCTTCCTTCGATTGGGAGGGAAGATGAAGCAAATGTATTCAATCTGGAAGGCTTGGGGAGCTCCAGATTGACCAAAGGGAATTCAGAATTAACTTGGGAGATAATTCGATCATGGTTGAATTTTTCCCACCATTTCACTGAGAAGCGTCTGGTGACTACGTCTGAATTGACTTCATAGTTCCATTTGAGGATCCAGGGCACTTTGTATTTACCCATAAAGTGCATCAGTATTGGGAACTTGGCTTTATGCTCGCTCCAATTGAAAACTGTGGAGAAGTATATGACTGAGTCCTGTAACTGAGCAGGAATTAATTCATGGACAGGTCCATGAGCTGACCACCAACTTAGAAACCATAAAGGAAATTGTCCTCTGAATTTTTTATCAAAATTGATTGACCATGAATGACTAAAATTTTCGTTTTGGTATAAAAGAATTTTATACCAAGCATCAATATAATCATGATAACTGTATTGGACTGGATGATTATTGAGATTTCGAAGGGTGTAGGGATGAGATCCCCAATCTTTTTGACTGACAATTTTGTGGATATAAAGGGAATGGTGAATGAGTTTGGTTTGATCACTCTTATCATAGGTAGATTTAATACGGATTGACTCTGTATCACGGAGAATATCTCTATAATATGCAGGTGACTTTGCAGGATGAACAGGGGCAAAATGCCATGATGGAGGAAAGTAAGCTTTGGCTAAATCTTCTGGTGACTCAAGATGACTCATATTGGGTTCGACATAAAACAAGTTTTGACCAGGACTTATGGGAACATAACCAGATGTTTGCTGGGGAAAGTTTACTGGGTGTCTTGGAGAAACTTTGATGGAAGGTGTTTTACTGTGCGATTTGGGTGGCTTTTTATCTGCCATCTTTTCCCTGCAGAAATTTCAAAACAAAAAAAAAAAATGCTTAAAATTGACTGTCATCTTGCAAAAATTTGTTTAAATAACATGCTATGCACTTTCACAATCAACACGAATTAAAAAATTTTGATTTAAAAGATCAAACTATAGATAAGATCTCTTTTTTGATAGTACTATAATTACTTTGAGCTGGTCCCAAATTCTGGAATGAAAACATATCTCATGCGGATCGCCAAAAATAATCTTCAGAAACTTTCTTAAAACATTTTCATGTATCTCATGTTGTTCTCCAGCATTTCAATTTCAAGTCAATTAGTCTGTAATTTGTAAGTATTTCATTTCAAGTATTTGAGTAATTCATTTTAAGTATTTTTATATATCTTAGGGTGCATTTGGGATTGCGATTTCGTAGACAAATAGTGCAATTTTAAACTAAATCGCAAAAAATGAACCGTTTGAAAATTGCATTTTAAAAAAATTGCGATTTAAAAACGTAAAAAACTGTTTTTTTAAATTGCAGACAATTGAGTGTTTTTCTGAAAACGATGAATTTTAAAGGCCAAACTGTGATTTTGTCAAATGCTTACCTACGTTTTTAAAAATCACTTTTTCAAATCGCAGATTTTAAAATAGCATTTTTTGCAATCGTAAATCCAAACAGACCTTTAAGTAGTTTTCATTTCACTATATACATTACTAAACATATAAAACCACTTACAATTTTGGAAGCAACAGATTTCTTCAACAAAGGTTCCAGAGTATGTGCGGCTGCCAAGACTTCAACTGTAAGAACTGCCCAACAGGAGTCTTCTACAAAATTTATATTTGTATATAATTAATTTCTGAAATAATAATAAGAATCTTTTGTTTTCTGAAAAATCCCAAGATGATTTTACCAACATATCAAACATATTATATGTAATCATTATTTAGTCCAAAAGCATCCAATTCACCGCCGACGACAGGCATCGGTCGGTGGGCGATCAAGTTGATCGGCTTTCTGTATACGATCATCACCGTTCCTTAAGACAGAAGTTCAAGCAAGATTTCAAAAAATATAACAATACTATGAAACACTTCAAAGGAAAATCCAAATCGCAGCCGAACTTTCCATTTTCAACTATACATTATTATTCGCAAAATTGAAGCAACACAAAAAATCATCTATTTTTTTTAAAAAAAAAAAAAAAAAAAAAAAACCGTCTGTAACGACCAGGGAAAAGTGCTACCCACGTGCTATCATCCCAAAAGGATTAGTCAATTTGAAACTTTCCTAAAATTTCTTATAAAGTCTAGTTTTACTTATGCTCTTTTATTTCGACGTAAAATGGTTTTAGGTAAGTCATTTTTCTAGAAAATATTTTTCTCCGAAAGCATTTTTCAGTGTTTGGTGCTTACGGAACATCACAAATATTTTTTATATTTTTATTCAATCATATTAACCTAAAAAAATCAAATTTTATTCAAAACATATAAATATTAATGTAAAATAATATAAAAATCACCAGTGACAAGATTCCGTCACTGAACGACGGGATTCCAACCACTTTTACCGGATTTTGGCTACTATAGCCAGAATCCGAGATAAAGGCCGGAATTCGAATAGTTTCGTCGGAATCTGGGTTGGTCGGATTCCGGCGAAAGTGCCCAGATTCCGGCAAAAACTGCCGGAATTCGAAACAGAACGGCTGGACTCCAGCCTATTGGCCGGAATCCTGCAAGATCCTGGCCAGTCAGCATGGATCCAGCCGTTCTGGCCAGATCCGTCCGGCCCGCCGGCAGTTCTAGCCGAGATATTCTGGCCAGATGGTCGGAATACGACCAGTTTGGTCGCTGGAATTTGGGCTGACCGAATTCCGGCGATATTGACCGGATGTTGTCGGATTTTGGTATAGACAAGATTTTGGTGATGGTCGACTGCTTGAACGTGAAGGTCGACTGTGTCGTTTAAAAGAGGTCGAATGCGTCTGACGTCTTCAAAAAATGATTTACACTTTTAAAAAGCGTAAATCATTTTCCAAAATTTACTAAACATTTTTTGTCAAACAAAAATCATTTTCTAATTGACTATTATTTTCGTCCATACCAAACACCGGAAATTGCCAAAATCATTTTTCAGAAATCATTTTACCCCGAAACAAACGGAGCATTAGTAACTAGTCTAACATGGGACTTAGTATTGATAAAGATAAACTACTGACTCTATGTAAGTTATTCATTTCTTTTCAATATCGAAAAAAAAAAAAAAAAAAAAAAAAAAAAAAAAAAAAAACTAAACAAATATTAAACTAAACCATACAAAATAAAAAAGGAACAAAAATTTTAAAAACACTAACCTTAATCACCATCGCTAAAGAAACAACTTCGCAGCTCATCGGAATGCCAAGTCTGTGGGAGGATCTGATGTGAAGACTGAAGAGTGATGGGGTGTGATGGATCTGAAGAGTGACGAGGGGTCTTTAAAGGAAAAGAAAGTAAATGTCAAGAGTGAAAAGGTAAGAAAAGTGTTCAGTAAAAGTGATAGGAATAGGGAAGAGTCACGGGCGTGGCAAGCGATAGATGGATTCAATGAATCAATAATCGTGGGCCAGCGCATGGAATACAGCTGGATTGCATAAGCGTGAAAGGAAGAAGAACGGGTAATCATGAGATGAGAACGGGTAACTTGAAGTTTAGTGTTGATTCTTCGCTTCAAGTCTTCAAGATGACTTGCTTTCCATAAACAGTAACGGTGGACGAGCATCACGTGGAGGGGAGGATCCAGTCTTTTGAGACATAAGTGTGTCTCAAATGAGAGGGTGTCGGTGATAAGATGTGAAATTACTTCCAAACTTAAGGTAAGAATATTTTCCTAATATGCATCGGGGATGACTAAGGGAATAGAACTAATGATTTGGATATCTTTCTTTTTCATAAATTAGACAATAATATTTTTCACAATGATCTTCATCAATGTAAGTGAGCTTGATGAGATGATAGTCATATATGTGCTTAGCTAAATATAAAAAAGCTCTAATACATGTAAGAACATATAATTTAGAGAAGAGTTGAGAATAAGAAAGAGAGAAACATAGAATTAAAGTGGTAGCCTACATCCACACGTTATTGGCTACATCTAGGGGTGTTAGACGGGCCCGGCTGCTTGTGAACTCGGTTCGACTCGACTCGCTTAAGCTCGATTCGGTCTCAGTTCGAAAAATAAATGAGTCGTTCATGAACATAATAATCCGATCATATATTAAATGAGGCATACTCGTATAAACTTGGCTCGAACAAAACTCGTGAGCTCGACTTGTATAAGTTCAACTCGACTTGTTCGGCTTGAATCGTTAGCTCACTTGTGTGTGTGTGTGTCTATCTATATATATATATATATATATATATATATATATATATATATATATATATATATATATATATATATATATTTATATAGTATTCATATTTATTAATATATATGTATAAAAATAAGTTTTAGGTTTAAATACAATTCACCCCTCAAAGTTGTACTTGTACCCCTTTTTCAATCTTGACTCCAATCTATAAAACTTTGCAATGTGGCCCAATGAAGTTTTTCGATTTTTCAATGTGGCCAATCTGTTAGCAATTTCCGTCAGACCATACGGAATGGGCGTTGATTTTTTTTCGATGCAAATATCTCCATTTTACCCTCATTTAGACCTGGTCAATTACCGAATTGACCTTCCCAAATCTAATGCATACCCATCGAAGTGGGCATCGCGAGCAGCTTCCTCGCCGGAGTCCTAATAGGCACATACAATGCCGGAGGCTCCAAAATCTTATAACCCTCTTGCGGAAACATGGCATCCAGCTCCTCGTCGGTTCCTATCCTTAATATCCTTTTTCCACCTTAGAAAATTGTACTACTTCATGGTGATGGAGCCACAAAGATTGATTGCCCCCGGCGTCGGGGTCGCCAGATCGACTCCACCCACGAGAGTAATCCCAAGCATGAACGACGCCGCTGCAGCCATAGGCGTTGCCCCCTCCCATGGGGTTGCGTTGCCACCGTGGCGAGTGTCTCATCCCACCTTGACCTCTGCCGTTTTGGAGTGGGTGTGGCAAGGCCTGAAAGCTTTGGCGTGGCATCCCACGTCACTAACCAGGTAGGACCAAAGTGTCATGACGTGATCCAAATCCGATAGTCCTTTCTTTCTTTTCTTTTCTTTCTTTTCTTTTCTTTCTTTTTATTTTTTTATTTTTTGGCAAACATTGCCTCTTGTCCAGTTGTCCCCCACTGATGGCCAACCACCAGTCCATATAATCTTACATTCTTACCTTATCTTATACAATATGCATGTTAGAGATAAAGGCCACCTGGCCATATATAAAAACTAAAAATAAATACAAGGGATGCGTGTAAGGGTGTAAACCACATTATAAAGACAAATAATAACTTTATATATACAAAAAATGTAGGAGGAGAGATTAGAGTAACTACTCTACCTAGACGTGACCATGTTAGCACTTGTCATTCATTGTTTTAACCTGAGAATTTTGTAGTTATTTCAACAATATATAAGCCGGATCCTTTGTGATATATATCCCACTTATAATTTCTCAAAAAAAATATTAGTAATCGACTTAAGTGAGTACAATATATATATATATATATATATTGGTTCTATTTGGAATGAATTATGAGGTTATGATAAATAAGCTAAAATTAAATTTTATTTTCGACTTTTAGCTCATTAAGATGTTGGATTTGATATTAGGCCAAGTCTTGCATAACTTCTGAATAATTGAGAGCTAAGATCATTATGGATTTAATTACTAGGAACAAATAAGATAAGATTTCAATTCTTCTTCTGATAAGAAGAAGGAAGAAGGGGCAGAAGAAAAGAAAAAGACAGTTTAACAATTTGGAAGTGTTAAAACTTAAAACTACATAGTTTTTTTTTTGGAAGGGTTATTAACTATGTAAAGTTACATAGTTAATAATAATAATAATACGCGCAACGACTTTTGCATTAGCGTGCTTGCCCGTTGCCTGTTCTATGATAGTAAGAGAAATGTTTGATATTATTATGATTTTATCCGGCATTTGAAAACAACTTAACATATAGCGTATTAACTCTAGGTTAGAGTCATTTTGGTAAAAACGACTCAAAACATTTGGAGTAGTTTTAAATGAAAACGACTCCAACCTGTAGAAGTTAAATGTCATAAACACTACAATAGGCCGCAGACCATAGTAAGCAGCACCAACTCCAATCCCTGTAAACCCAGCCTGCAAAATATTTTCACAGAAAAACGGTATTGGACAACTAATTCTGAAATTGATGACAAAGAATATGCACTGCCGAGCTACACTTTCTAAAATCATCTATATACAATTAATTCCGACAAACATCCCTAGAGATTTTCACAACTCCAGAATTGGTGTTAATCTTGTCTAACTCTCAACCCCCCTCCCAAAAATATTTTTTCCCCCTCTTTGTCATTAATTATCTGAAGCCATTCTGCGATTCCCAAAGTAAGGCAACTTTAATAGGGTGCAACAGGCAAGAGAGAATGACAAAAAGTAGAATATTGGTCCATACCTGAAGCATATACCACACGCAGCGCCATGCATCTCTTGAGAACACTGGAGCCATGATTTCAATAAACCTGCATTCATACAAAAACAACAAATACTAAAGCTGTTCTTACGCTGCACAGGGAGGCAGATGTGGGTCAGTGCACTAGCCCAGTTTCTCTGGTAGAAATTAATTCAGGGAAAGAATATAAAGGTTATTTCTTATGAATATTATTTTGTGTTTGATAATTGATCTAAAATAACAGACGTTTGATATATGGGCATTCTTACTTGTGAACTTCACGGTCACCTCTTCTTTTCGTGATCTGCCATGTTAACCCTCTGTTAAGTTCCAAACTGGGCAGCGAAATCTCCAAGCCATGCTTCCTCACTAGTTTTATGTATCTAAAATTGAATGAAAAAGGGCATAAAAAATTGTTCAGTGGACTGAAACATGGTCACTATGAAACAAGCTATTTCATATCCAATACTCACTCTTCTGCATTAAAATGTTCAACTCCCAGGTCTTCATCCCACATAAATATGTGGTCATACGGAGCCACTATGCCTCGATGCAGAAATCGTTTGGCATACCACCTTGCAAAAAAATTCAGAGGGTAAAAATAATAAGCATAATTTGAAGAAACCACCAATAAAATATGGTGCACACACATAAAAGTAGTACAATTATTCCTAGATGGAGGAACACACACACAGAGATCTCGACATGGACTGTATAGATAAAAACTTAGAAGAAGTGATGTTATCGTTATAATTGAGAATAGGGTCTTAAATTCTCATAAATAGTTTTGGGGAAATGATGCTGCAAAACAGCATATTCAAGGAACAATCCCTGAAAGTGAAGTGAAGCAGGAGAAACACACAATGCAATGTCACACTGATAAGAGCACCAAGCCCTTTATAAGAAATATGAATCACAGTACAAGAAATATTGCTTTACAACCATGTGAATCAACTCCATCTGAGGATCTGAACAATGCCATCTCTTCGATAGTAATTGGGGCTCATGACAAAGCAAATAATATATCTGAAAGATGCCAGAGCACCCAAGCATATAGGTTCTAATTATTGCAGTTGCAACAGTCAAACCATTACACCTAATGCAAAATTTATCGAGTAATTTTTTTTTATAAGTAATCGAAAAAATATCATTAAAAGCATAAAGGCGCCCCTATTTATCTAGTAATCCTTTGGACATTATTACACATACGTTTCAATACATATTACATACTTCCCAATCTTCATTTTATTTTCTCATCTTCCATATTACATATTACCACTCGTCAAGCACCAACCAGGTCAATTTATTTCTTAGAAGACAGAAAACCACATAGATATAAACATCTGAAGGAGGTATGGAAGACAAACCTTGAGAGCGTAGCCCACCATTTTTTAAAAAGCTGCAATAGTCACATCTGTTCCTTCTCTCTCAATCTGTGAGCAGTAGACAATTACAAAGTGAACAAGAATTGACATTATAATGAGAACACAGTACGATAACAGTAACAGGAACATCTTTGAGATAATTCATAACGTCACCTTAGCTTTCCTATTGGGAGGCAAAAACTGGAATCAAGAACTTTAGCTGAAACAGGGAATGACTCACCATATCTGAAGCACAATATTTACATCAATAGCAACAATATTTAGCACGATATTCATAATCTTAATACATCATAATCACAATGCACTGATATACTCACAACAACTCATTTTCAAGGAAAACAACAGGATCAGGATCCCTTATTGCAGCCTTTATCAGTCCACGATAATCTTCAGATGGGTATGGGGACAACACTTTCAACCCAGCCTAACCCAGGGCAGGAGGCATACCATGCAGCATAACACTGCATTAAACCAACAAAAAAAAAAAAATTATTTAATTAACTATATAGAGCATCGACACATGTTTGTCTCCCTTATACTGTGAAATGAACCCCAAGCATGCTGTGTCATAAAGGACATTGGGACAATAGGTACACAAATAAAGCCAGCAAAAACATACATGAGAGCACTGGGCGCCAACTCCAGCAGCAGTACCATTAGGCCCTCTAAAAACTATAGGCACAGATATCTGGCCAGCAGACATATAGTTTGATTTTGCAGCAGAATTAATGATGTGGTCAATTGCCTGCAGCGATAGGTAGAATGAGATTCTAAGAGGAAATGAAAGATTTGAAATAAATTAGCAAGGCAAACCAAAACAACATACAAGTAATACAAAGAAAATTAGAAACTGAACAGCATCAAGATAGCTATAAACTAGAAAAATGCACTATAAATAAATGAACCAAAAGTTGTGTTCAAAATTATTAGCATATCAAATTATCGCAGGAGGAAACACCCATTATCCTTCAGTGAAAGACTTCTATGTATGTGTGTGTTAGTTTGAGAGAGAGAGTACAGAAACCATGTTATCTTGATATCATCTTCCTGGAAAAACAAGTGGTTAATTTTAATATGTTGACCTCTACTAGATGTTTAAATTATGCCCTTTAGGGTTTTAGAGGGTAGTTGCGTGCTTGAGTCAACACCATAAAACATTTTTTTTTTTTTTATGGTGTTGCAGGATCATCACTAATCTACTTGACCAACTATAGAAGCAACCAAAGAACCAACAAATAGAGGGCAAGTCAAACAGAAATAGCTTCCGTAATTGGTGTATCAAGAACCCTCTCAGGACCATACCTGTCCAAAAGCCCTTTGGATATCTATACAAAATTGAAGATAAGGAGCTGATTGTTAGACAAATGTATAAAGTCGACATCTGGTCTTCACAGGAATACAAAGCTACGAATTCATCTCTTCAAATATTGAAGTCTAACCTTGTATGCACCTTGATATTCCCCAACCTGTGCTCAAAAGATAAAACAGGAACATAAGAAGAAAGAACGAACATCAAATCCAGGAAATACTAGTTTCTTTCCAATTGTCCTCACCTCTTCACCCATCAAAAATACTTTAGGATCAGCAGACATTTCCTCATCAAGTGCAGAGTTTAGAGCGTCTCTCACTGTCATCTGTCCATAATTATCACTTCAATAGAAAAAATCAGCGTTTTGTAAATAAGAACCGTCATGAAGGAGAAAAGACAACTTCTCATATTATAACATCCAAAAGAAAAAGACTAACCCTTTCAATTAGATCTCTACACCACACCACTGGGGTGAAAAAAATTATAATTCAGGTAAAAAAACGGTTTTCGGGTTCCTTAGATGATGCCCCAATCTTCATACATACTCGTGAGATCGAATGCTCACAAAAATTATTTAAAAAGCATAATTTTTGTTTACGATGTCCTCCTCGATGAATTTCAATTATGCCCCACCCCAACCAAAACTCAGCTTCCTCATGGTCGATTTTCAAATATTACGAAGAACAAAGTGGCATAGCTTGAACGCCGTGAAGAAAATACCTTGCACGTATCAAACAACTGAGACAGATTTACGCATCACATATAATCTCAGCACGTGAAGAAAACATTCAAATTAAAATAATAAAAATATTTAAAAAAAAAAAAAACAACGCCAGTCCATTTGAAATGCAACGAGCAGCACAGAAATTTATACAAAAACCACCACCATTACCTCTTTCGCTGCTGATGAGTAACTCCTCAACGCCGACGCAGCAGAACGAGTCCTCTGTAAGGACTGTCACAAAATCTGCGCAAACCGAAATTCACAGCTAAGCTAATGAAGCTAATCAGAAATCGTTAAAATTAAAACGGAAAAAAATCTACAACTATATGAACCTAACATTAACAAAATATAAAAAGCAACAGAGAATTTTGTCGGGTGTACCAGAAGAGAAGACCCTCCGGCACCGACCTTTTGCCTCAAAATCCCCAGCATCTTTCTCCCCCCTTCCACTCAGTCTCTCTAATCAAACAAAAAATCGAAGGCCCATTTTCCCTCTCCTAACTCCCTCCCCTCAACCGAAGGCGACGAAGGAGGAGCGGAGGAGCTTCACCGTCCGGAGGAGAGAGAGAGAGAGAGCAGTACAGAGAGATAGGATGTACCGTAGTGGCCGGAGGAGTGGCGGACTTCCGGCGGAGAGAGAGACTAGAGTGATGGAGAGAGAGATCAGATAAAGTGATGGCTGGGGGTATGGCGCGGGACTGAAATGTCCCGCGCGCACGCCGCCAGACTCCATGTGGAGTCGTTTTGTATATAAAACGGCGCCAACTAGAGTCGTTTAAACTGTAAAAAGATTCCGGTTGAAGTCGTTTCGGCAAAAACGATTCCAATTGTTTTAATTTTTAGTCAATTTTTTTATATAATTTTTTTTTATGCTACTATATATATATATGTGACTCATATTTTGGTTTAGGGCTATATATACATATATAGCTAGGGTTAATTAGTCCAACCAGATCGCTCACCCAACTCGTTAGCTCGTTCATATCTCTTATATATATAAAAATATATATTAATATATTACAAAAAATGAGTTATATAAATTTAAACATGTATATTAGTAATTAAGTAATATATGTTACTTAATATTTATATATCTGTGTATTAGTTAACATATATACTAATTAGTTAGTTTATAAACTAATATATTATCTAGTTAATTAACATATACTAATACTCCGTTTGTTTCGGCGTAAAATGATTTCTGAAAAATGATTTCGGCATTTTCCGATGTTTGGTAGAGGTGAAAATAATAGTCAACCGAAAAATAATTTTCTGTTTGACTAAAAATGCTTAGTAAATTTTGAAAAATGATTTATGCTTTTTAAAAGCGTAAATCATTTTCCGAAGACGCCAGACACATTCAACCCCTATTAAACAACACAGTCGACCTTCACTTCAAACAGTTGACCATCACCGAAATCTTGTCGGTACCCAAATCCGACAGCATCCGATCAATGTCGTCGGAATCCGATGATGAAATTCGGTCAGCCCAGATTCCGGCGACCGTATTCCGGCCAACTGGCCGGATTCCGGCCGACGGGCCGGACAGATCAGGCCATAACGGCCGGTTTTAGCCAGATAATTCAGGCCAAAACAGCCAGATTCCGGCCAGTATGCCGAAGTCCGGCCGTTCTGTGTCGGAATCCAGCAGTTTTGGCCGAAACCCGGTAACTTTTGGCTGGAATCCGGCCACTTTCGCCAGAATCCGGCCAACCCAGATTCCGACGAAACTGTTCGGATTCCGGCCTTTATCTTTGATTTTGGTTATAGTAGCCGGAATGACGGAATCCGGTAAAAGTGGCCGGAATCCTGTCGGTCAGTGACGGAATCTCGTCTTCGGTAATTTTTATATTATTTTACATTAATATTTATATGTTTTGAATAAAAATTGATTTTTATAGGTTAATATGATTGAATAAAAATATTAAAATATTTGTGATTTTCCGTACGCGCCAAGCACCGAAAAATGCTTTCGGCGAAAAATATTTTCCAGAAAAATGACTTTCCTGAAATCATTTTACGACAGAAACCATTTTACGTCGAAACAAACGGAGCATAAGTAAATATAATTAACTATATGTCACTCGATATTTATATGTATATTAGATATAGAGTAGTTAATTATAGTCTATAGGTCATTGCCGAAGATGCTTTATGGGGATCAATAGGTAAAGTCCAAGCATCTAAAACTTGCCTTGTCCCGACTTTCCTTTTTTTGATAATTAAAAAAAAATTCTATATATATATATATATACACACACATATCACATCACACATGCATGGTTAACAATAGTTATATATTATACTTATATTATAATTACTTAGTTATATAGAATATATTAAACTTACTACTTGTTCACATTATACATATATCATAGTTTATATTTTCTAGTTATATACAATAACATACTGTTAATTTGTTACTTATAGACTATATTTTATAATATGCCTTGTATACTTACATATTATATATTTCTATTATTAATAAATGTATAAATGTTGTTCACAACTTATATAGTGTTATATATAGTATTATATATAATGGGTTTATACATATATAATATATACACTAAATATAATTATAACTTTTATATATATATAGGGTTTTAGGAAACCGGTAAAAGATAAAAATAATTATAAACTCCAAGTCGTTTTTAAAACGGCAAGTGGAGCCATTTTGTTAAAACAACTCCAACCAAAAAGCGACTCGAAAATGCTGATTTTTTGTATTGTAGTGTCAGCCGCCTTTAGTAGGCATCCTCCTGCCACCGCCTCTAGCAGCATTCTTGCGGCATCGCCCTAGCAGCCTCCTCCGGCCACCGCCAACAACTATCCTCTGGCCATCTCAACCTTCCACTTGCCATATATTGTCGTCCACTAGCTGGCAACCTTCCACTTATGAGCTAACAATCATATTTTTCTCTACATTGTTATTTTTGTGGAGACTATCTAGATAGCAAATTGGCCTATCCAGACAGGAACTTTAACAAGTGCTTGGGGCTAGGCCCGTTCGGATAGGCAGCAGAGCCTGTCCGAATAGGAGTTTCAGAAAGTGTCTTGTTTGAGGCAAGTTTGGATGGCGCGTTAGCATGCCCGGACACGCGGGGCGTGGAGCTATGGAACCTTAGTTGCATCCAGACACATCGCGAGGGCGTCAAGACACAGCTGCCTGAAAAATCCGATTTTCTATTTAAAGACCTGCTTTGAGACTCTGTTGTGATGAGAAAATTGTAGAAACACTAAGAAGTCTTTTATAGGTTTTCTATAAGGGGGTTTGAGAATTGAATAGTTTAATCAACGTCTCTGTATTGTAAAAGTCTCTTGTATTATTTATCTATTGTAGTGAAACCTGTTGCAACTCTGTGGATGTAACCCTTAGTAGTGAACCACGTAAATCTTGTGTTCTTGTGTGATTGCCTGAAAGTCCTTCATTCTGCTTTCTTCTTGTTTTTCGCATCTCGTGGGTAGGATTAAGTTCCTAACATACATCACATTGGATTTTTTTTCCCATTTTAGCTCACATACATTTTTGCTCTCACGTCGCACAGATCGCCATCAACTTCATCAACAATTTTGAAAGTCGAGCTCATGCTTAGATTTTATTGTTGTCCGAATCAGTTTCAGCTTCAGCTAAAAAAAAAAAAAAATCATTTATTTTCGAAACTCAAGCTTGTACCTTGAGTTTGAGGGTGAATGCTATGATATTTTATATTCTCTTTGTTAGGCCTTTATTCTATTTCATTATAGGTCTATTTTATTCCTTATTTAATTTAGGATTTTCTTGTTCAGCACTCTTAATGCATCTATAAATATCATTCATTGTAATACAGTTATCATGCATCAATAGTTCGCCCCCTCCGTAACTCAACCACAAAGCTATAACCTATTTTATCGAATACACGAACTAGGTCCGCTCCCATACTTGACATGGTAGTTATATTTAATATCAAATGATACAAACCTTAAATAGAAGTATTTCTTTATAACTGGCTTACAAAGAGAGAATGCTTAAAAACTTATATACACGTAGTTAAAATTAGATTGAACTTAATTATATACATAAAGATCACAATACCCTCCTAACACTGGCAAGTCAAGCTTGATGGCAACCATAACTAGGGGAGAGCAAAAACCTGCGGACCCACCCCACCCCTAAAAACACAGGTTTTAGTGTTTTTTTCGCAGGTACTGGTTGGATTTTAACCAATCTGTGCATGGCGGGGCGGGGCGGGGCGGGGCGGGGCACAGGTTTAATTTTTTTTTTTTCCCACGGATCCCCCCCCCCCTCTCATATTTCCTTTTTCTTTTCTTTCAGATTCTTTTTATTCTTAGCGTCGTAGCCCTTCTTCTTCTCTTATTCTTCACAGAATCACGAAGAGGTAAGTCACCTCCTGACTGAGGGAGGAGTTTGTCAAGAAGTGCCCCAGATGAGTCTCCCAAGCGAATCAGAAAGGGGTGTGGTTTTAGTCCCTCATCTTCTTCTTCTCCAAAGCCTTCTTCAGGTACTGCTTTATCTTCTTCTCTAGGTTCTACTCTCTCTTTTTTCTTCAGGTTCTGCTCTATCTTATTCTCTAGGAACTGCTTTATCTTTGTTGGAGAAATAATCAGCTCCAAAGCGATGGGCTCGGCCCAGCAAGATCAGACCCAATTTATAAGACCATTCGTTATCTCAAAAAAGACGTATATCCCGAGTATATTAAGATAGACTTTTATCTCATCAAATATGGGATAAGGTACCTAATAGTATGGCATCAGCTGAAGAGGTAGTGTCCTATCCAGTTTGAACTCTACTACCCAATTCAAATTTTATGAAGATAAGATTAAAGACTATGTGATCTAGGACTCAGACTCCTAATCAAATTATGCTCCAAGTATTCTAGCAGTTTTATAACTGTGAACTGTGAGCCTATAAATAAGACCACTACACCAGGTATTTTTTAGAGGCAGATTCTTTAAGCTTTGAGATTATTGATACTCTCCAGAAAATAAATAGTTTGAGCTGACTTAGGCATCGGAGTGGGGGTATGGTCGGCACCCCCACGAGCCGACGAGCCGTTTATTATTTTGCAGATTACGAGGAGAGTGAATATCAAGGAAGACAACGAATCACAAGGCAACACGTCACCGTACCGGAAACTGTACCAACAATCTTCTTCTCCAGGAACTGCTCTTTCAAATTTTAGTTTTTTTCCTCTTTTTTTCGATGATGCCTAGCTTGTATATATATACTTTAACCCATTTATTTTTTGTTTTGATGAAACTCCATATTTAGTAAAAGAGAAGCTTGTATTACTCTGAATGTGATGGTTTGCTCATTATATATATAGAATTCTACTTATGATTATTGATCTGGGTTTTTGGATTGTGGTTGATTTTTAGTTGTGTTCTATGTTTGGATGCTAGGAAAGTGTGGGAAAAGGGAAAGAATTGGAATTTTGAATTGTGGGTCTTTTTTTCGGTTTTTTGGTTATTGGGGGAACTAAACCCCCGGGGATCCCTGCATACCCGCCCCATCCCCACCCGCCCTGCCTAGGTGAATGTGGTTTTTCACGGGGTGCAGGGTCAATAAATCTCCATCCCCCCCCCCCCCCCCCCCCCCCCCCCCCCCCCTCTCGCCGCCTCCCACCATGGTTGGCCCTAACCATGACTAATTACCTTAATAATGATGTCAAGGTTATTTACTGCACTATGCCACTATCAAATTGTAGAGCTGATAACAGAGGAGAAACCAACATGATAGGACTGATAATTTTTTATATGATTTGTGAATTTGACGTAAATTTAATATGAAATTAACAAGTTAAAATTTTGTATATATTTTTTTTTGTTGGATTAAAAAATTTTGTATAATTGAGTTTAGGTCAAAGCATGTCGATCTAGATTAACTTGTTAAATAAAAAAATCCTTATTAAATATAGGGTAAATGTCAAATAAATCCCTGAGTCGGAACGCCATTTGAATTCGATCCCTCACTTTTTGAAAGTAAGTATTCAGTGCTTAACTTTTTCGCGAATTTGAAACAGGTCCTTCCGTCATTTTTTCATCCATTTTTCTAACTACCGTTAGTGCCACGTCAGCACTTTCGCCACATCATTTTAAAATAATATTATGTTATTTAATTATTAATTTAAAAGTTTAAAATGTTATTTTTATAAAAGAAAAAAAAGAAAAAAGAGAAGAAAAAAAAGGGGGTTTGGGGGTGGCTACCGGTAGCAACCACCCCCTTGGGGAGGGGGTGGCCACCCCCAAGGGCCGGGGGTGGCCGCACTGCTACCCCCAGCCACTGAGCAAATTCTTTTTGTTGTTGTTGTTGTTGTTCTCGACTCTGCCCTGCTCTCATTCATCACCATCATCATCTTCTCCATCTTCCCTTCCTCCATCAAAGGCACCATCACAGCCTCCGTGCCATTTGACTCCAAATCAAGAAACAAACATTCAATCCACAAAATACCCACACCTAGATAATTATGGGAGCCACTCATCCAAAAGTTTGAAGGTAGAGATCAAGACATTAGCAAAGATCAGACATAAGAACATTGTTAAAATTCTTGGTTTTTGCCATTCTAATGACTCAATCTTTTTATAATTTATGAGTTCCTACAGAAGGGAAGCTTAGGGGAATCAAAATCTGTTTGTCGACAACAATCCTCTTGCTTCTACATGCCATTATGAATATGGGGCTACTTAGTCAACCACACCGAGATTAATTTTCAAGCTTATCAAATTGATTTCTATGGGTTTTTGTTGTTGAAATACAATTTTGATTGATGTTGTTGTAAAAAGGAAATTGTTTGAATTGAAAATAATTTCTCCAAATCTGGTAGGAAACACCCCATACAAGTTGTTTGTAGAAATGTCTCAATGACTTGATGAGTTGTAGGAATGTTGTTTCTTGGAAACCTTGATTTGGGGTTTGGGCATGTAAGGAAATTGTTTTGAAATTTTGGCTTGTAATTCGTTAGTTTGATGGTACTGCTTGAGCTATTGCTGCTTGAGCTATTGGACGTCCCTGTAATTTTCTAGCTTTCATGCTGGAAATGGGGCAGGCCACTCCAAAGGGAGCACCACCACCATCGGTGGCAGCCCTCCAAATCCCTTACCTTTTTTGTTTATTTTTCTTCTTTTTTTTTTTTTAAAAAAATATTATTATGTTTTTAAATTAATAATTAAATAAAATAATATTATTTTAAGATGATGTGGTTAGTGTGCTAATGTGACACTAACTGTGGTTAGAAAAATGGATGAAAAAATGACGGAAGGACCTGTTTCAAATTCGCGAAAAAGTTAAGTACTGAATACTTACTTTCAAAAAGTGAAGGATCAAATTCAAATGGAGCTCCGACTCAGGGATTTATTAGATATTTACCCTTAAATATAAATTAAATTAGATATTTTTTTTTTATAATTAAAAATCAAAACCCTAACTAAAAGAGTACAAGGTAAAAATAGCGCGCTCAATCTCATTCTCTGTTATCTGGCTCTCTCCCACACTAGTCTCGACTCTCTAGTCAAGTGACGGCTGAAGCAACACCAACGATCGACGGTCCCAACACCCACCGACCATCGTGACCGCCCAGAAGAAAAGAACAGCCAACGGTCCAACAGTCCAACATCCCTTCTCCCCCTTCAAACCCGAGTCCCTCTTCCCCCTCAACGGTACAAAATTTCTCCCTTCTCTTCGTCAGTAATCACCGAAGGCAGGAAACCAAGAGGATTTGGTTGGGCAACTACTTGAGGTAATTCTCTCTTTCTCTCTTTCTCTCGTCTCTCTCTCTCTCTCTCTCTCTCTCTCTCTCTCGCTCGCTCAAATCTTGGTTTCTTCTCCTATTGGGGTTCAAATTTCAGTGTTCGTTGATAATGATGAATCGGTAGCTTTCTTTGAATGCCCATTCGAAGATTTAAGTCAAAATTGCGGCGAATTGTAGAAATTGTGGTAGAACCCAGTAAACCCCCTTTTTCAATTTGTATCGAAGTGTGGGTGTTAGTTGAGTTCAATTTTTGGTAAGAACGGATATGGGTATTTGTATTTGACAACTATTTAAAGAATTAACAATTGGAATTGGGGATTTCGAAGGGGGAAACCGTAAATCTATATATTGCATGTTACGGTTTTGTCTCGATTGTGGAGTATTGATGTTAGCTTCGGATTCCATTTGTTGAGTGGGTGCTAATATGGGCTGTGATTCTCGGATTAAAGGTTGTCTCGAATAGCATGTAGAGAATTTATATTAGTTTTGGATTCTATTTGTTATTAGATACTGATATGGTTGAGTCTTGAGACTTTTGGAATTACAGATGCTTAATGGATTTTCTTGTGAATTAATTAACATTCAATAGAAAATGCAATCGATTGTTTAAACTTCTTGTGAGTTGTTTGATGTTTTTAGAAAGTGTACAAGTTGCATGAATTGGCCTTCGATTGATTAGGTGCTGGATTTCCTGGCATGTTGTTTTCAAGTTAAAGTTTGATGTTTGGACCACACGGCCTTAAGATGATTTGATGATTGTTTTTTTTTACAGAATGTCAATTTATATTTTCGGGTAGCATAAATTTCATGAAGCTAACGTTGGTGTATTCATTCGGATAACCTATGGATTGGTTAGATTTTGTCAATTTATAATGTATGCTTTGGAGTGGTAAATTGTTATTTATAAACAACATGATTTTGGGCTAAGTATGAGGAGAGGAAGAATTGGGGATAACCGAATGTCACTTGGAAAAAGGGTTTGAAACTTGAAAGGGATGCCATTGCTCTCTTGAAACAATTAAATTATTATTAAGCAGGAATAAGTTTTATATAAAAATTGCGTAGTTGCTGGAATTTTGATAATATGAATTGTGAAAAAGTTCAGCCAAGTATACAAGTTGCTCACAAGCTTAAAGCTCAATTTTTTTTTTTTTTAAAACTGTTTGGAAGGAACCTTGCTACCTTGATAGCAAAGAAAAACAAAAGGGGATGATTTAATAAGTTGTAATTCTAGTTGTTTGGATTATCACTTGCTGTTCTGGGTTAAATCATTTATGAATCTAACTAGCATGATTTTGTGATAAGTAATATGGTTCTCTACGATGCTGTTGGTTTGTTGAGAAGGTTATGCATAGGTACTTGTGTTAAAATACATGACTCTTTGCCGTGGAATAATGAGGAAAATGGTGGTTATATTATTTCATTTTTGGTTAGCATGCAAGCTGGATAGCTTTGCTATTTAGTTTATATTGTTGTTTTGGAGGATATACATGGTGTTCATGACATGTCTGAGAAGGTGGCTGTACTACTGAATTTCATGTTATGTTAGTTTGAACGATGCAGTTTGGTTTTGTTGAGTTGTGTAACTTGTTGTGGACTTAGTTATGCTCTTACATAAATTGCTTTATATGGACTAACATATGTAATAGACCCTACCACTAGTTATTATTGCCTTTTCTTGTGAAGTATGGGAGCATTTTTTTAATGATGTGTACTTTTTTTTTGATGAATAATAATAATTTTATTGAAAGAAAAGGGGCAAGCCCTTGTGCACGAAAAGCATACAAGAGAACCGAATACCCTAAAGGCTACTCCAATTTAGAAAACAAATAAAATCTACTTGATTCTCTAAGTCAAAATTAGAAACATTTACAATCCAATCCAAAAGAGATCTCAGAAATGAGGATTTTTGAAAAAGCACATTGGACTCGCTGTCCTCAAAGAGATGCCGATTCCTTGCTCTCTAAATGCTCCACATTAAGAGAGTAGGAATAACTTTCCATATTGCCTCTTTGGGGTGTCTCCGCCCTTGAAATTTCCAGCAATGAAGAAGCTTTAGGATGTTACTAGGCATGACCTAATAGACCCCGAAAATGTTAAGAACCAAGTGCAAGAGATTAGCAGTATACTCACAATTGATGAGAAGATGATTAATAGTTTCCTCAAACACCGCCTTCTGAGGTTATTCGCTGTGAGGATTCTACCCATTGCTGCTGTCCATAAGAACAAAGCAATGCGAGGAGGGGCCTTAACCTTCCAAATACTTTTCTAAGGGAATGAACTATGCTCACCTGACTGTAACATATTGCAAAGTCGTGCCTGCTAGATGGTGTTCACAACATACTATCCATTATGATGCTAGGAGCCTTGGTTCTACTTGGGGCAAAAACAAGAGGGCTTTGCTGTGATGTAATGTTACTGAGGGTTTTTGGGCTGGTTTCTGTTGGGGTGTTTTGGGATTTCTGTTGTGGTTGGGTCTTTGCGGGTTTTGGTTTTTTTTTTTTCTTTTTTTCCCCTTGTTTCTTTGCCCTTTTTGTTTTTATGTCATTTTGTATACTTCCTGTATGCTCAGGGGCGCCTACGTTTTTTATAAAATTTCTCTGATTACCTATTAAAGAAAACATACTATCCCCACTTCTCTCGGATGAGTATTCGAAGAGTATAATAGCTTGAGGTTGGCTCAAGTAGTAAGGGCCTTGGTCTTTGTGGTAGTCCCACGAGGTCTAACATTCAAATCCTCTTGGCTGGGGCCAGCTCACGGAGTATTACCTGATCCGTGTGGAGGGCTCTTTACACGGGTTCGAGGTTTACCTGACAAGAGTTGGTATATGAAGTGACTCTATCTTGGAGGGGTCCTTTGTCATGAAAAAAAAAGGAGTCGTCAAGAGATTCTAGTTTCCAATCATGGGCTACCGTAGTGAAAAACTTGGATTACAATGGATTGGGGAACTAGAGAGGTCCAAATAGTTTGACACTAAGGCCTCGTTACGAGCTATGGAATAGAATTCTGAAAACGAATACTTAAGAGCTCCTTCTCCGCACCACACGTCATGCCAAAAGCAAATGCGGGAATCGGCCCCAACCTTGTAGGAAACAAAGTTGGAAAAAGAACCCCAACTGTTTCTAATATTTCCCCCATAAGGTCCTTGAGCTTCCTTTGAACACCAACCCCCTCTATGGATCTCGTACTTCATAATACTCACCTGTCTCCATAAAGAATGTCCCTCATGCCTGAATCTCAAAAGCCATTTACCGAGGAGAGCTTTGTTGAACAACATGAGATTCTTAATACCCAACGGCCCTCTAGGAACTAGGGAGCAAATAGTCTCCCAATTCACCAAGTGCAATTTGGGTTCCCCGCCTGGACCATCCCAAATAAAATCTCTTTGAAGGCGTTCCAATCTCCTAGCTACCAGGGAATGTAAAAATTATGATAGTGGTATACCAGAATTGTTAGCGATAGTAGTAGCTACCAGGGAATGCGAAAATTATGAAAGCAGTATACCGGTATTTCCAGTGGTAGCAGTGGCTACTGGGAAATAGATTATGGCACAGTTGCCTTGAGATTTTTAAAAGTGAAAGAATTTTTTATAAAGAAACGAGAAAACAAATTTTATTTTGAAAAACTGATTATTTCTAGATAGAAATGATTATTTTGGTCACAAGGTTTACTTATGGATGTATAGATTTACTTGTTTGTTTATCATGGTAATACTATTATTGATGTTGTTTTTATATATGCTTACTGAGACGTAGACTCATCATTTCAACTGTAAGTTTTAATTTACAAAGAAAAGGAAGTACAGTGTCATATAGGATTAGAGGATAATTAATACCAGAATAGAGACTTCGACTTGACGCCCTAGTCATCAACATAAGATAAGGTAAATTTTAGGGTTAAATACATTTTAGCCTCCCAAACTACCACCATTTTTTCGGATGGCCCCCCAAACTACCAATGCTTAGATTCTGGCCTCTCAAACTACCACTTTCTGATTTTTTGGTCCCATCCGTCCATTTATGCCGTCAATTCTAACAGAAATTAGGTCATGTGCACGGCATGTGACCCTTTTAGCCCAAAAATCTAAAAATACCCCTCTTACACTTTGAAATTCCCACGGTTAAGGGAGGGGTATTTTTGGGTTTTTGGGCTAAAAGAGTCACGTGCCGTGCACATGATCAAATTTCTGTTAGAATTGACGGCATAAATGGACGGATGGGACCAAAAGATCAGAAAATGGTAGTTTGGGGGGCTAAAATGTATTTAACCCTAAATTTTAATATAACTGAAAGCAACATATTATACAATTGAGGTTTTAGTGCTCTGGTTTATTGGACAGGTGGACTGAAAGTTTGAAATTTTCTGTTTTAGATTTGTCAAATGTTTATTTTACTCTTTTCCGTTGTGAAATTGAAGCAAGTTTAGTTCACACCCTGAAGTTTCCCCTTTATTGTGGATTCAAAGTCGGCGTGACATAGGTCCTCTCTGCTCTGCAATCAGATACAATTCGAGCTACACTCAGCCATGCCACGGTGCGTTCTTATTTGTCCTCTTTGCTATGCGATCTTTCGTGTATACCTCATTATTATGAATTTTTCATGCTGATATATATATTGAGGGATACGATTTTGCAGATACTACTGTGATTATTGTGACACGTACTTGACCCACGATTCCGTAAGCCCCTTTGTTCCACTTGATGATTTTCAAAATTGATTGATGCGTTTGATTTTATGTGTATATGGTCTAAGAGCTTCTGATCTTGTCTTTTTCTCTTGTTAATTTGTTGCGAAATTTTTGAGCATAAGTGCCAAGATTGAACCCAATGACGCAAATGTTGTTAATTTCTTTCACTGAAGTTGACTGCAAATAGTGCAGGGGCTAGTTACTTTAAGTGGGGAACTATGCAAGTTAACTTTTTTTCTTATTGGGGTTTTTCTTTACTAGAAAATGTCTTTTTTTTTTTTGTGTCCTTGTTTTTACATGTGCAATATTTTTTGGTGCATTTAATTTTCTCTCTGGGTGGTCGCTTAATTGTGAAACAAAGAACTGAAGGTTGTTTGTTTGTTTTTTTGAGTCTAAAGAATACAATATGGTTGATGTTGGGAGGTTAGTTGTCTTTAAGGTTTTTGTTATTTTGAGTCGCAGGGTCTCTTTATAAGTTGGCTCCTAAGGAAGTCCGATTATTTTCTGTATACAATTGGTATTGTTTGTCAATGGACGTTTTATAGCATGTAAGAATCAGAATAGTTTTTCCCGAACTTTTCTTGTTGTACCAGAGCTGCTTTGCTTAGCATATTAATGGTTTAGCCTTTTCAACTTGATTGTGGTCTTAGTTTGAATTATCAATATCACTTATCACAATAAAAATTAAATGAAGCTTAGCTATTATTTGCAAGCTCTAGGTTTTGTTAATTGTTGTGGGTTTACTAGGCTCTTTGGTTTTTAGAAATTAATGTTATAAAAACAATTGCATGTCGGTGATAACCTGGTTTCCCAGTATCTTTGCCTTTTGAAGTCTGAAATATTTTATGTGCAGTCTCATGTTTATCATACTTGCAGCTCCTAGAAAGTGAGATAATGAACATTCTTGTAATGCTGAAAATCTTGTTTTTATATTTCAGCCATCTGTAAGAAAGCAGCACAATGCAGGTTACAAGCACAAGAACAATGTTCGGACATACTATCAACAATTCGAGGAGCAACAAACCCAAAGCTTGATCGACCAAAGGATTAAGGAACATCTTGGGCAAGCTGCAGCATTCCAGCAGGTTGGTGCTGCTTACAATCAACATCTAATGGGTCAAAGGCCCCGCCTTCCGGTTCTACCTACACCCGTAATGTCACAGATACCTGGAAGTTCACCATTACTCCTAGGGATTAGGCCTCCTGTTTTACCAAGACCAATGGCCGGACCTCCAGGTAAATTGGATAGTGTATATATTATTCGCACCTCATTTGTGGTCCATGCATTGATCCATGTTTTTGCACATTTTGCATGTAGACTCTCATTTTGTGTTTTGACCTTGTATGTGCCTGCTATCGTTTCTTCTAGTTCAAACAGTTTTGATGTATCTGACTAGATGTATTGCTGTTGCCACTGCCAATTGAAATTATTGTGCACATCTCTGTTCTTCCTTCTAGTGATTTATGCTGCTGTAGGCCATCCAACTTTCAGTGAGTTCCCCACATCGTAGCATTCAAACAGTAGATAGACAAGAACTTTGGTAGATTTCCTTATGTGTCTGGCGTGTTTTCTAAAATACTACCAGTATGTTCTCAATCAATCAAATAGCTTACTTTTCTATCCTTGTCAGACACATGTGATAGACTTTTTATGCAAGTCGTCTTCCACATTTATGTTTTATGCTTGGATCTTCATACCATCATGTTTGATCCATATGCAAGACATGCAATCTTTCCTTTGTCCTTAAGGATGTACTATATTCAATATTTCTGTTGGGGTTGGCAGGGTATATGTCTGCTCCGACAATGGCACCTATGATGGTTCCACCTGGTGCTCCTTCCTTACCTGGTCAATTGAATGCTATTCCAAGGCCTCCTATGAGTGCACCCACAACAGTTCCTGGAAGCACAGCAGCAGCCACTCCCAATGGTGCCCCACGTATGGTTGCACCGCCATTGTATCAAGCCAGTCCAGTGCCATCAACAAGTGGGGGCTATGATCTCAATGCCAATGCCCAAGCTACTGAGGCTAATCATTAGCTTTGAGAAACTGGTTGGTTTTACTTATGTTTCTATTTGATTTTTTTTTCCTGATCTATCTCTGTCATTACACTTGTCGAAAAAAAAAGGACTCAAATTTATCTTGTTGAGTTATTACGCGAAAGAGAAACTTGTGTAGAAACTGGTTGCCACAGCATGTAATGGCCTCACCTAAAATTTGAATCTATTAGAGAAAATTAACAAAATTGTGTCAACTTGGAAATTGAGAAATATATCGGTTACTAAATTTATGAATGAATCGTTTGAAGAGTTATGCATAAATGTTATTCTATGTTTAGCTTTTGTCTCTATGCTCTGGTCGGCATATACTTACTGCAGAAGTTCTTTGACTTGTTAGCTGAAGTACAGGAGGAAGAGGGAGAGGAAGGATGGGGAGAGGGAGAGGAGTGGGAAGGTGATGGATATTTTAATTAATAAAATGTTCTTTAAGAGCTTGTCACCTGGTGCTAAATGTAGAGAATAGTTGTGGAATCTGATTTTTGTAAACATTATATATAATGGATTCATTTCTAGTTGTGGCTACTGGAGAAGTTGTGCTTGTCCAGAATTATTATCTAATTTGAGTTGCTCTTATTCTGTAGCAGAGATTGTTGCTTGAAATATGTATTTTGGAAAAACAATTTACAACCAAGTGGTGGTTGAAGGATGAGACAAATATTTTGACAAATTCTATTGTAGTTTTCTTTGGCTCTACCTGTGCAACCTTCACTTTCTTCACTCTTCACAGGAAGGACCATTTCCTTCTTTATGAATGGCAATAGGGCTTGAAGATAAATGCTACAGTAGGATTCTTGGTGAGCCTGTGGCATGTTTTTAAAGGATTTAGGATAGATTGAAAGAATAAACATGTTCTGCATGAGATAAAAGCAAGGCTGGCGTTTTTATTTTAATTTTTTAGAACTTTATGAATCCTCATGTATTTATTTTGGATATTTATTGTTTTTTTTTTAATAAAATAAAACAGCCCTAATGGGCCTTCTGTGCTGATCAATACTGCTTTATCATGAGGAGGCTTTTGTTCTGATCTTAATGATTCTTGGAGCAAAAAGGAGGAAGTGAATAGTCTTTTTGGAGCAAAAATGAAAAGTCTGGTAAAGATGACAGAAACTTCAAAGACAAAATGAACGCATTTGAGGAGTAGTTACACCATTCAGCAGAAAATAGGATCATTTAGCTGAATAAAATAGGTTCAACTCATTTATCTTTCACTGATGTTCACAACAAATATGAACGTACACTTCATCCCTTTCTGTCCGAATGCTGATTTCGCTGCAAGCAATGCTATATATTATGATGGAGAAAAGAATTGTTAGATTTGTTTACATGAACAGAGAAGTTCGGTCGATCATGTGCTACAGTATTCCTTTTTACTATGTAGGGAGAGCTTACCAAATGTGATTTGCAAAAATGAAAAAAAAAAAAGAAGAAAAAAAGAGAGAGGCTATTTCTCTTTACTTGATCTATGAAGAGCTTATATCTATTGTTGAGAAAATGAAAAGGAGTGTTAAAGAAGCAAATAGCTGAAAAGATGCACTACATTTTCTAGAAGAGAGTACTGCATACACTCACCAAAAAGAAAAAAAAGAAGAAAAACTTCACTTGACCCCGGTAAAATTTCGATGTTTTTTCAATTAATTATTTTCTTAAACTTTAAAAACTTTTAATTTAGTGTATTCATCTTTCATTTTTTTTTTAATTTTTTAATTTTTTATTTCACCCCTCTGTTAAAAGTTTCCTTTAAATTCTGTCAAAATTTTAAAAATACCATTTAAAAAACAAAATTTCAAATATTCAAGCATATGTATTTTACAAATTCAGTTAAATCCTAACCAAAACCTAAATCTGTGCATTTTTTTTTTTTAACCTAAAAAAAAGGATGGGTATTTTAAAAATTTTGACAACCTCCGTTAGGATTTTACGTAAAATCCTAACGGGGCAGTGAAATTGAAAAAAATTGAAAGATGAATACATTAAATTGTGAGTTTTTTAAGTTTAAGGAGATAATTACAAATATGATGGAAGCTTAGGAAGATTAAGTGAAGTTTCTTCAAAAAGAAAAGAGCAGCATACTGACTAGATGATTGGTCCGATAATGGGTATACTCAGATGTTGATTGAGAAGCTAGGGTCCTTGATGGGAATAGATGTTGGTGGTTTGGTTTTGGACGCGTCCGTGGTTTTGGAGACCTGGGAATTGGTCGAGACTTTGATTGTTAATGGGCTTGTTGAGCATTCTTGTTATTGGAATTTGGTCAATGAGACTTGTGGCAAAGAAGAGGTCAGACTTGATTTGTGTTTGTATTAAGCATGCTTCGGATCTTGGGGGCGTCTGAATTACTTTGCCATTTTGAAGTATTTTCTTTGTCCTCCAAAAGATGCTTATAGTAGCATGGTGAATGTGAGAAGGAATGGGAGAAGCAGGCTTTGTCAGCAATTGAGAAGGCAAGTGATTAGAGTCTCACAGGGAAGAAAGCGTGCTGGGTAAAGGATGCTTCAATTTTGCTTATGATGGCGCACGACGGGTTTGCACTACCCTCATCAAATGTTGATGCAGTGATACTATCGTCCTCCATCAATAAGTTGAGTGGCAAAGAGATGATGAAATTGATTCAGTATTTAGGGAAGTGGTTGAAGAAGTATGAGAGGTTTCCTCAAGCAGTTCCATGTTCTGAAACGTCATCTAAGTTAGGTTTGAAGGCCTGCAGTTGAGTTCCTAAACTTGAAGATGTCATCAGCTGTCTTGGGTTGGTGCTGGATGAAAAGTTTTCTTTGCTGGTGTTGCATCCGGAGTCTCATCAAGAGCTGAGATCTATGGAGGGAATGGTTAGTTCTTTAGCCTCAGAAGCCAGACTATGTTGTTTGATGGGTAATGTAGTTGAGAAGCTGAAAGTTGAAGTTTGAAGCCCATAGAACTAGGAGCTGTCACTAATATCAATGCTCCTGGTATTGCATTTGCAGAATTTGGCCTGGCCTATACTGTCAGTAATTTTTTTGTGTTTCTTTTCTCCTTTGGGGATGTTGCTTTGTCAGGTTTAATCTGAAATTGCAATAGGGACATTAAGCTTCAATTCTATTATGCCTTCATCTACTCTGGCTCCTCACACTGCAAACAGGTAGGACACCAGAATGTGAGATGAAACAAACACTAATTACAAATAGTCCCCTCACTATGACATATGTCGAACAAAAACTAGGGTTTATGGCATCAATTTGTGTTTAGTCCAATAAAAATTGTTGTTCAACTTAGTTGCCTTAATTTGTCTTAGTAATACGTCAAAGGCGGGTAGTGTCCTGTAGATATATTTCAGGACTAATGCTAGAAATCACATTTTTGTTCTATTATTAATATGTTGATATGACGGTGCTAATTAATTATTGGCTCAGCACGTTAGTAAGGTATGATAGTGGTGAAATAAAGTGTTGTTTCTAGCATTACTCATATCTCAATAATGATGATCAGGATGAAACTTGCAAAAATGTACAATTTATTTGACTCCTAACATCAAAACATCTTAACTTAGCTTTAAAACGAAACATAGTGCAACTAGAATTGTTAAGGGTCATTGGACGTTCAATTTTTTTTGACGAAAAGCAAATTCCTTCGACACCTCTAATGTTAACAAAGCATATTTGGAAGATAGTGGCGTCTGAATAGTGTATAAGCTTTGGATTTGGAAAATAACATTCAATTCACTACTTTTTATCGGCTTAAACTTTTGAAATAAGTGATAATTTAACATATTATTATAGCAAAAAGTCATAAGTTTAAACATTGACTCCAAATTCACATTCCATTTTATCTAAATATTCCACATGTTTTAAGATAAGTGGTAATTTAAGAAACACAAATTTCAAATGGTAACTAGGATTTTCTTTTTAATCTTTTGTGAAAAAAAAGCTAATTTAATAAGTTTCTTGTGTGAAAAATTAGAGTTTTAATTAGTGTTTTTTTTTCTTTAATTTTTTCTTACTTTAAGGAGTCGCTAGTAAATTTCTTTAATTAGGATTCAATTAGTGCTTCATCATGACCTATAAATATTCAATGTCATATTATCACTGTTATTATGAAATTTCAATAAAAATTTCGAGGTGTTTATCCTTGTATTCACTTTCGTGCTATGTCAATATAAATATCAACACATTCTATGGTTAATGCAGAAAGAAGAAAGAAAAAGAAGATCTCTTTGCTGCACTTCCCATCAGAAGCCTTCAGTATGAGCAAATACTCGGCCTGCCAAAGGTGGAGGCAACGCAGATACAGCTTGTTGAATTTCCTGATAAATCAAAGTACAAATTAACAATTTAATTACCACTGATAATAGTGGAGGATTCATCAGAGAAAAAAAGACAATATCTTGCTGACAGAAATAATAAATTACAACAGAAATTTGTATAAAGATACCACAACTCCATAACGAGCTGAAAAGTGGATGAGAAGAATTGCCTTGTTCTCAAACCTCTCTGCATGACTTACTATCTGACAGCTCAACCACCAAATAAACACAAACAGTAAGTACACCCAGAAAGATGCATCATATGAGATAGTCAGATGGAGGCCAATGAGGGCATGAAACATGATAGTTTCTAATAGAAGGGTTTGGAGACTAAACCTCAGATAGATGAGTGTGTCCATAGTCTCTTGCCTGCTCCACTGAAACGGAGTTATCCACATAGGTGCTCTGCAGGAAAAGACATGAGGTATAATATCACAAAAAGTATATAAGAGCCTCAGTCAAAGTGCAACCTATCATAGATGCTCAAATGAATTTGAGGATAGTGGATATGAGTGACTGCATCATATGTATCTCTGTGTGCATGCATGCTTGGGTGATATGACACATAGGAAGTGTCACTTTGATACTCTCACTGACTAGGTATCTGCATGAGCAGAGACTATAAATCGTACCCATCCGAAGAGCACATGTTGCAGAATTGTAACTGATCAATATTAAAGACCCAAGAAGTGGAGGAAAATGGTGATTTTCAGTAAGCTTTCTCTCACCTGGTCCACATGATCTAAAGCAAGTATTTGTTATTGAGAATAGCAATCTACAAAAATCTAGAATTACTTTTGGATGAAACTACAACTATAAATACTCTGGTTAAATCTCAATGTACCAAAATGTCAAAGCAAAAGCCCATCTTTCGAATAAACCCTATGTGAAAGGCAAAACGCTCAATCATAAGCAGCATTCAATTGTTACCATTATATGTTTCCCTAAATCACTGAAGTTTCTTTTTTATAGTTTTTCTTCTGTGTCAATGTGTGGGCGTGGGTGTGTGTCTGAGAGAGAGAGAGAGAGAGAGCACTAGATATAAATACATCCAGTGAAATAGGGAATTTTAATAAGTAATGAAATGCACCTCCATAACAAGAATCCTTGATCTCAAAACATCAATGTTATTTTGGTCAACTATGAAGTCAGACATGGTATCTCCAGTGAAAGCAATTTCAGGTACTGTCACAGTGTTTGTAATCTGCAAAAGCAATCCCATCCTAGTTATAAAGTGTATTCTATAAGCACAAAAACCAAGGTGAGTAGGGACAGGGAGATTCAGTTATAAAAAGGGGAAGAAAAAAAAAATTGAAGGCCATGTGACCAGTGAACCAAATGCCAAAAACTTTTGTGCATTAGAAAATCAAAGAGGAAAAGGCAAGGTGAGCAAAAATAACATGATGAATAGGGAGAGGGAGATTTAGTTATAAAAAGAAAAAAAATGAAGGCCGTGTGACCAGAGAACCAAATGACAAAACCTTTTGTGCATTAGAAAATCAAAGAGAGAAACCAACACTCATCGAGATATCAAGTTTAGAAGTAAAACTTCCTACTGCAAACATCTATCAACCATGTCCTTATGCCCCATAATACTCTAAGCTCATTTTCATCTCAAATAATTTCAACAAGAAATTGCATACATTGAAAGAATGCGTGATAACAAGAAAGATATTCTAATCTTTTGAACAAGAAACAGTACAACATATCTTATTACTGTATGCCATACACTGATATTTTGAATTTTAAAAGGAGGAGAAAACGATCAAATTTAGAATATCTATTGGTTTTACTCATGGCCATGGTTACTTTTCCACATCTCGTTTCGAGTTCTCTCCTTATCAAATTAGCAGGAGAAAGAAAAATATTGCATTCAAGAGGTGCTAGAATAGTTAGACAAAAAAAATTGAATTATGAAGGGTGTTGTTAAAGTAAATGAAGCAAATTACCAACCCGTATTAATCACAAGAAATCTATGAAGGCAACTCTCAAGACAAACCTCCACGCCTGATGACTTCAAATTCTTAATCTCATTTCCAGGAAGGCCAAGGTACTCCTGCTTAAGTTTCTGTTTTACAGAGTAAACGACATAACCCTGCCAGGAATCATTCATGGTCATTCAATACTTACAGATAGCTTCTAGTATATACTAATTGATCAGCATCTACAAGGAAAGCCAGAAGAGAACAAATTACAACTAATTATGATACCTGGCTAGGTATGCAATGGTAAGTCTTAAAAGCTCTTACTTTAAGGTCTTTTCTCAAATAAAACTCTTCTCCTGTAACATAATCTATTAGCTTAACTTGAAATTATGACGAGAAGAGAGCAGCAGACACCAATTTTCAGTTGGTGAAAGAATTGAAGATTGGCCATTACCAATATCCAAACCAATTAGATTATGCTTCAGCTCTGATTGGTCCATTCTTCTGTGCACCTCAAAGAGTTGTTCTACATCTTCTTTTATACATTTTGGTATAATGATTGTAGGGGGCTTCATCCTGTATAAACCACGAGTTGCAACATACATGGGAAGACCTCCCTGTAAATGTATTAGGTCGCAAGTAACACCCAAACAATTATAAATAATATGCCATAACATCAGATAATGACAAAAAGGACCAACAATGTGATGCATCACAACAATTACAACTGAGACCATCTAGGCATTACAAGTCATCTCACAGCAAAACTGCAAATACTGAAGAATTTTTCAACTTTTAATTCCAAATTCATTCAAAACCATACCTAAGCTCTACAATACTCCACCAAACACTCCAAATTACATAATTTCTTACATAGTATTTACCATTTAACAACTCTAAACTATGACACACTCCAAAACAGACCCAATACAGAACAGGGGCATACCGAACCAAAATAAATAGCTCCACCAACATCAAGACAAATAATAACATGAAGTACCCACGATGCTGTCCAGATGGTGTAACAAAAACATATGCATGAAAAATAAAAATGAAACAGTTCCAGTTCCAGTTCCAATTCCAACAGCAACAAAAACAAATAGGAAGCCAAGGAAAGCATAAAAGGGACTCACAATGTGGTCCATGTGGGCGTGTGAGATGCAGAGGAAGTCGTGGTAGATAGCGTGCTGGGGGCAGCGGCCGATGTCGAAGGCCAATTTGAGAGTGGGGAACATTATGCAGGTTTCGTGGCCTGCAATTGACAGACCCTTCACTGGGTACCCTTGTATATTCATAGCACCCTTCGTTTTCTCCGAGCCCGAGCTCGAGCTGGGTCTCTCTTTCGCCGTATCGTAGTCTTTGGTTTCCGTCTCCATAGGCTCCAAGAAGAAGAAGAAGACGACGGAGAGTTAAAGCAAATTAGAGCACAGCGCCAGCCGCCAGCCGCCACCGGTGGTTTTATAGAGACAGGGAGGCTGTTGGGTCTAATTAAGAAAAAAAAAAAAAAAAATGTAAAATTGGTTGTAGTTCACTTAATTTATAAATTATTTTTTATGGTTTAAAAATTAATTAAAAATAAATTGAGAGGTCCTTATGATAGGTGAAATTGATAAATTACTTTCTGAAGTCAATTTTCGTCCAATACTTAACAGAAACCATTAAATTGTCATGTCAAGTTCAATAAAAACATGATACGTATATCTTTTAATAAAAAAAATATTAATATACTAAAAATTAAAAACCTTCAAATATTACTATTTATTTAAAAAAAAATAAAAATAAAAATTCCTGTTTGAGTAGTTACTGTCACTTAATTGAAGATACCAAAACCCAGCTTCAAAGTTTTCTTTCGTTCCAACTAAGGCACACAAGAAGGATTGCCAATACAGTAGCTCACCTCTTGGCTAAGATAGCCGTTAAGGGAGTGTTATGGTAGACCTACCTTATGTGAGAGGTCTGTAAATTTGGGTATTTTATTTGAGCCCTTCTACTCATCCTCCACTCATCCTCCCTTCATCATCCTTTTATAATAAAAAATTTGATTTTTATTAAAAAGTTGTCTCTGATGTGACATCAGAGACAACTTTTTAATAAAAATCAATTTTTTAAAGAAAAGAGGGTGATGAAGAGAGGATGAGTGGAAGATGTTTAGCATTTCCCATTTTATTTTAACATTTTCCTAGCCATTAAGCATGTGTTTGATATTTGTTGGGCGGATGAATGCCCTTCCTATATACTACTCATCCATTTGATTTTTTTTTGAGACATTTGATTGTTAGAATAACATGATCTTTCTTTTAAAAAAAACTACTAGATATTGTTTCTTTTCTTCTTTTAATTGAGATTGCATTAAGCTTAAAAAGTACTTTTAGGTCAACAAAATTACTAATTACTTTTGTTCTTCTTTCAGAAATACAGACATAGGCACACCCTGAATCACCGAAAACTTATAAAGACACAACTATTCATATAGTCATAGAATTTTTTAATACCCATTATCCTATACTTTCCATAATTCTTCTCGGCAACCATAAAGAGGGTAAAGAAAACGTTTTTGTCTCAAGCAGTGTGAGTCTAACCCAATACACACCCAAAAGAAAATAGCTAAATGAAGAGCTCGAAATCATAGGACATACCCATAAAAACACCATTGAGAATGAACATCTCATTCTACAAATTCTGATAACTTTCTGATAATTTAAAGATAAAGAATTTAAGAAAAAGAAAAGACTTTGTGCTTGCCTACTTTCTTGTTTGCCTCTATGTAATATTGAAAAAACCCGTATTGACAGTGAATGAGCCGCAAAAGGAGCGGGAGGAGGAACGGAGGCGGTGGGGCGGAGGAAAGGACGAGCTTTGAATCGGAATGAATTTGTGCTCCGAAACACTTTTAGGATTGGGGAGTCTTCGTGGGTTTTGCGTGTGGGGCTTCAGTAGTCGGCTGTGACGTTGCATGGGGCGGAGGAATGGAGACGTTGGGTTTAGGTCGATTGGTTTCTCTTAAAAGAATAACCTGTGATCGGATGTTTTCTTCTCAAAACGTTTTGGTGTTCCATAATGACGTGGTCTATTTCTATTGGGTGTGTAAATAGCATTCTCCTCTTCATTCAACACTTTCTCAGGCAGAAATATCCGGTGCAATGGCCTAACTTGGGAGAGCAATATTCTAAACTTTTCTCCTAATCAATTAAAATTGCACCAATATAATTAAGTAGATCTTCTTAATATTTTATCTTCTGAATAATAATAATAATTAGGGTAAAGAAAACGTTGTTGGCTCAAGCAGCATGAGTCTAACCCAATACACACTCAAAAGAAAATAGCTAAAAGAAGAGGTTGAAATCATAGGACATACCCAAAAAAGCACCATTGAGAATGAACATCTCATTCTACAAATTCTATTAACTTTCAGACAATTTAAAGATAAAGAATTTAAGAAAAAGAAAAGACTTTGTGCTTGCTTGCTTTCTTGTTTTCCTCTATGTAATATTGAAAAAACCCGTATAGACAGTGAATGAGCCGCAAAAGGAGCGGGAGGAGGAACGGAGGCGGTGGAGCGGTAGGGCGGAGGAAAGGACGAGCTTTGAATCGGAATGAATTTGTGATCCAAAACACTTTTAGGATTAGGGAGTCTTTGTGGGTTTTGCGTGCAGGGCTTCGGCGGTCGACTGTGACGTTGCGTGGGGCGGAGGAATGGAGACGTTGGGTTTAGGTCGATGGGTTTCTTTTAAGAGAATAACCTGTGATCGGATGTTTTCTTCTCAAAACGTTTTGGTGTTCCATGATGACGTGGTCTATTTCTATTGGGTGTGTAAATAGCATTCTCCTCCTCATTCAACACTTTCTCAGGCAGAAATATCCGGTGCAATGGCCTAACTTGGGACAACAATATTCTAAACTTTTCTCCTAATCAATTAAAATTGCACCAATATAATTAAGTAGATCTTTTTAATATTTTATCTTCTGAATAATAATAATAATAATAATAATAATAATAATAATAAAATAAAAAATAATAATAATAATAATAATAATAATAATAATAATAATAATAATAATAATAATAATAATAATAATAATAATAATAATAATAATAATAATAATAATAATAATAATAATAATAATAATAATAATAATAATAATAATAATAATAATAATAATAATAATAATAAATAATAATAATAATAATAATAATAATAATAATAATAATAATAATAATAATAATAATAATAATAATAATAATAATAATAATAATAATAATAATAATAATAATAATAATAATAATAATAATAATAATAATAATATAATAATAATAATAATAATAATAATAATAATAATAATAATAATAATAATAATAATAATAATAATAATAATAATAAATAATAATAATAATAATAATAATAATAATAATAATAATAATAATAATAATAATAATAATAATAATAATATAATAAAATAATAATAATAATAATAATAATAATAATAATAATAATAATAATAATAATAATAATAATAATAAAATAATAATAATAATAATAATAATAATAATAATAATAATAATAATAATAATAATAATAATAATAATAATAATAATAATAATAATAATAATAATAATAATAATAATAATAATAATAATAATAATAATAATAATAATAATAATAATAATAATAATAATAATAATAATAATAATAATAATAATAATAATAATAATAATATAATAATAATAATAATAATAATAATAATAATAAATAATAATAATAATAATAATAATAATAATAATAATAATAATAATAATAATAATAATAATAATAATAATAATAATAATAATAATAATATAATAATAATAATAATAATAATAATAATAATAATAATAATAATAATAATAATAATAATAATAATAATAATAATAATAATAATAATAATAATAATAATAATAATAATAATAATAATAATAATAATAAATAATAATAATAATAATAATAATAATAATAATAATAATAATAATAATAATAATAATAATAATAATAATAATAATAATAATAATAATAATAATAATAATAATAATAATAATAATAATAATAATAATAATAATAATAATAATAATAATAATAATAATAATAATAATAATAATAATAATAATAATAATAATAATAATAATAATAATAATAATAATATAATAATAATAATAATAATAATAATAATAATAATAATAATAATAATAATAATAATAATAATAATAATAATAATAATAATAATAATAATAATAATAATAATAATAATAATAATAAAATAATAATAATAATAATAATAATAATAATAATAATAAATAATAATAATAATAATAATAATAATAATAATAATAATAATAATAATAATAATAATAATAATAATAATAATAATAATAAAATAATAATAATAATAATAATAATAATAATAATAATAATAATAATAATAATAATAATAATAATAATAATAATAATAATAATAATAATAATAATAATAATAAATAATAATAATAATAATAATAATAATAATAATAATAATAATAATAAATAATAATAAATAATAATAATAATAATAATAATAATAATAATAATAATAATAATAATAATAATAGAAGTCAAACTCAACAAGAGTGGTTTGGAATGGATCCATGACTAATTTTGGGCCTAATAAGTTTGAGAAATGTTAGAGATACAAAATCTTTTACTAAAAGATGGGTACCAAGATGATGTGAAACTTATTTATTGGTGCTCGAAGCATTTTTTCTTATTAATTGTTTTGATCATCTCCAATGAATAAGCTCCACATCAATGACATCATCTTAGTACCCATCTCTTGATAAAAAAATTGGTACACCCAGCATTTCTCAGTAAGTTTAGCCCATCTCATATTTTTTGGTGTTTTAACAAACTAATTTAATAAAATGGCGCATGTCTCTTAGCATATAAGAAATACATGTTTTTTTTAATAGTATGTACTTCTCACATGTTTTTTTTAATAACATTAATAAGAAAGCATGTGCTTTTCGCATACTTTTAGAATATACGTCACTTTATTAAACTGATTTGTAGCTAATTTTTATCATTTATCTAGGAGTGGCAAAATGTGTTGGCGTATTAGGTTCGGGTTGACTCGTCAACTCGAGCCTGACACAATTAGTTAAATGGGTTAACACCGTAAACCCGAACATGGCACGTCTGACTCGTTTAGTTAATAAGTCGTGTCAACCCACGAGCAGAATGACCCGATTCTGTTTTTAGGAATTTTTTTTTTCCTTTTTAAAAGTATGAAAAAACATCTAGGATTAGGATAACAAAAAAATTAAAAATGATTTGATTTTTTTTATGGAGAGCATTCTCTTCTCTTTATTTTTTTTCTTTTTTCTTTTTTATATGAAGAGCATTCTCCTCTTCATTCAACACTTTCTCAGGCAGAAATATCTGGTGCAATGGCCTAACTTGGGAGAGCAAAATTCTAAACTTTTCTCCTAATCAATTAAAATTGCACCAATATATTTAAGTAGATCTTCTTAATATTTTATCTTATGAATAATAATAATAATAATAAGGGTAAAGCTAAAATAAGGATCCTATTTTAGGTGTGATAGAGCTGAGGATAAGACTGAACCATTTGATTTTGCAAGTACTGTAGGCATCGAACATTCAGTGTACGATCAAACCAATAGTCTTAGGGTTTTAAGCAAACGTTCGACTGTAATATTGAACGTTTGGAGTACCATCGGACCAATGGTCTTAGGGTTTTAAGCAAATGTTCAACTGTACTATCAAACATTCGGTCTAAGGCTACAATCGAACATTCGGCTCTACTATGACTCATCTAACCACTAGCCCACTCGACCCTTGCTTGTTAGGTCTTTTTAGGTCTGTCCCTTGGACTCCCTAAATGCCTTCCTATCCTATGGGCTCCATGATTGTTTTGATGAGGATGTTAGCCCTCATCATTATGTGGAACATGTTGCCTGTCCAAGGCACATTGAGTTCACCTACGAAAGAGCGTGTTTCATGCATGCCTTGGTGAAGGGCCACAAGATGGACATCTGTTCCTACATAATCACTCTCATGGTTGTTGTACATCAAACCGATATGTTGTCTCTTGCTTATGGTGGTGTCAGTATCTCCTTGTTCAAACATCTCAAAATTCCTCTTTTTCTTGAGCCAGCTTAATCTCTCGTCGGTCCCCCTTGACAAGTGTACTAATGCCAAGTCTGAGGCTCAGCATGGGACCAAGTTTTCCTATTCTTAGCCTGGCCCCTCAATTACTCTTGCTGCATCGGATGCTTCTTTGGCGTCATATTTGTTTTAGTATCTTGACCAACTATTTGCAGCTCAGAGAGGGGTTTTTGAAGAGCAATTGGAGGTTTTGAAGAAGGAGAATGCAGACTTGTAGGCCCAACTCAAAGAGACTAGCAACGCTATTTCTTTTACTTGTGCAAATGTAACACCCAAGAAGATAATTAGAATGGTTTATTATAGTTTGGGGTAATTACATTTTTCCCATATGAACTAGCAACCTATGTCAATATGCCCCCACAAACTAACACTCTCACCACCCGACCGCATTGAATTACCATTTACTTACCAAAACCCCCCTCCGTTAAGGAATCTCGTTAAATCAGATGGAATATTCTAATTTTAGATGTTAAATTTTGTTTCAAGACAAAAATATCCTCAAAAAATAATTTAATAGAAAATATCAAACCTAAAAATACAAATATATGAAAAATATAAAATCTAAAAATTTAAAATGTTAGGGGAGGTGGAGTGGCCGCATGAGCTTACTCTAGGGTGGCCCACAAGCCACTCCAGATGCAAGCCGGGGGAGGGCGTGCGGCACCTTGAGCATGCTTTAAGGTGGCTCACAAGCCACCCTAGATGCAAGCCGGGGGTGTCTACACGGCCACCCTAAGCTTGCTCTGGGGTGGCCGGCAAGCCACCCCCGGCTTGCATCTGGGGTGGCTCGCGAGCTAGCCGTGCGCCACCCGCAAGTTCGGAGGTGGCCGCGAGCCACCCAGAGAGGGGTGGTTCAAAGGCCACCCCAGATGCAAGCTGGAGGTGGCGCGCGGCGGCCAGTGCCACCTCTGGGGGTGGCTCGCAGGCTACCCGCCTTCCCTAAGTGGCAGCCACCCCCTTTCTTTTCCTCTTTCTTATTTTCTTTTTTATTTAAATTGTTTAATTTTGAGGGTATTATATGTAAATTTTGATTAAAAAGTTAGGGCATTTGAGTCATTTCAAGTTTTTTAACGAGGTTGGCTAATGGAAATGGGGTTTTGGTAAGTAAATAGTTGTTTGATGCGGCCAGGTGGTGAGAGTGTTAGTTCGTGGGGGCATATTGACGGAGGTTGGTAGTTCATGAGGGAAAAAAGGTAATTAACCCTTATAGTTTATATGAACTAAACAACAATTAGGAGTAATAGCACATGAGTTTTACTTTAAATGTTTGTAGGAAAACCTAATCTTTGTGTTTGATTCGAATTGAGAGGATTCTTGTTTGAACAGGACTCTAAATGAACAGTATAATGCATTCCAACAAGTCTCATTTGAACGGTAAGCTCTAGAGGTGTTCCAAAATGTCTCATTCCATTATGTTCCATTTCCGTTTGAACAGGCATCAGACAAAAGGTCTCGTTCCATTCTAGTCTGAACACGAGATAGACAAGTGTCTCATTTTTAGCTTATTTTGAGGTTGTTCGAACGGGAAATTAATCTGTTTGAAAGTGGATCGCCAGAGATGACTATAAAAGGGATGAAACAACGATTTTTTGCCATTTCAACCAATTCTCTCATCTCTCTTATACGTTTTCCTCTCTTCCCTCTCTAGGGTTTGAACCCAATGCTTTGGTATTGAATCAAAGAGTGTTCCATAGCCAAATCCAATTTTGGGAACGCGATTCTTGGTGCTAAAACGTCGTTTTCACTGATTATTTCAAGGTAAATCCATAAACCATAAGTTTAGTTAAGTTAAGCTACATTTTAAAGTGTGATGCTTAACCTTAATGATTTCTTTAGGGATTTTTCTTATTGGGGATTTCTTGTCTTGGATTAAGTTCTGAGTTGGGGTTTCGTGGACTAAAATTTATCTCCTTTGATTGAGCAAGGTATAGAACCAAACCCTAATTTTTGTAAAGTTATGTAAATTGAGTGTTTTGGGTGCCTAACCCTAGAGTTTCTCTATGAGTTAGCTCATTAACTCGTGGGTAGTAAAGGTAAATCCTTGCTTGCTATGAGTTGTCATAAGGGGGTTATACTTAAGGTACTCATGTATGTTATGTTGTGACTTGAATCTTATAGTTTATTTACAATGTGTAAATGCAGCTAGGCATTGTAAATTCGAGTTGGGGATCCATCTCAAACATTAAGCGGATATTGTGAGTATATTACTCATTGAGAAAAGATATTATGTATTATTGCTTTAAGGGTTTTAACGTTTAATGAATAGTAAGCATTTTACTTATTGAGCAAGAAAATAGTTTTTAAGATGATTTCTAAAGCATGATATATGAGTTAAAATTGAGCCAATTGTATGTTGTATTGACAAATGTATGATGGTTACTTTCGATGTTTTCAAGTATGTTCAAGATATGTTTGATGAATTATGAGTGAGTAAATGTTGTTGAATAATGCATGAACACGAAGCAAAAGTCTGATAGTTGTATGGCATGAAGCATGATCATGAACACGAACGAATAAATGTGTATAAGAGATTAATGTATTGGGACAAGTCCTTAGCATTACACTAAGGGACAAGTTGCTGGGGCAAGCACTCGATGTTGTTAACATGATATATGGAGGACAAGTCCTCAAAAGAAGTGAGTATCAAGTTCTTAATGTTTAGGGATAAGTCTCTCATGATGATATGTATATTATGCGCAAGAATATCCTAAAATCTGTTGAGACAAGTTCTTATAGATAAACAAGGAAGAATGTAAAAGACTGAAAGGATTGAATGAAAGCATGCATTGCATAATTTATGATTGTGAATATGCTGTGAATTGTCAGGCTTTTCATGTTAGATATATCAGTGTGTATATGCGTTTGAATGTGACAGATCATATGCATACAGTTATGGCTAGTTGCATGTGATATTTTCATACGTTTCATGCTTAGAGATACTTATATGCTGGTGTTTCGCAACTCAAGATGGCGGGACACATGTATATAGGTGTAGCTGAGTTATGACATTTTATGGTTTCATGCTTAGATAAGTGTGTATGCTTGTGTTACACTAATTAAGAGGTTGGGACATATGTATATGGGTATAGTTGAGTTATGATGCTATATCTTTCCATACTTAGATGTGCCTATATGCTTGGGTTTCACTACTCCAGAGGGCGGGACACATGTATATAATACTTGGTTTGTAGACTGAGGTCATGGGATGCCGGGCGTTTTGGGTTTGGCTAATAGCTTAGTCAATATTTTGTATATCTTTTGTCATGTTCATAGAGCTTTATGGTACATATATATGGCTTGTGTCACATGTAACACTTTTGTATAGCCATTTTTTGTAATATAATGGATACTATGTTTAAGCTTTAATGATATAGATGTATTTGTCAGGTCTGTGTTATGTATGTTTTTCTTTTAAGTTAATGTTTTCATTGCTATGTGTTAAATATGATATGTTCATGCATGAGATGATGATGGGTATGTACAAGTTATTTTGTCGGTTCGGGTTAAAAGAAAATGCATTGAACTGGGTCGTCACAACAAAGGTTGTACAAGTTGAGTTGGATGTGAAGACTCTTCTTCAGAGGACTCAAGAGGAGGCTGTCAGGCTGGTGAGAATGAATTTTCTTCGGAGGATACACATTCGAGGCTGATTTGAATATATTGGACTTTGGAGTGATTGATACTTCTTTTTTTGACGACCCTCCTACCGCGCCAGTTCAGGATCCTCCCCAGGACGCATATGAGTCTGCTTGAGTTCTTTCCTTTTGTCCATTGTGACAATATAAAGGGAGAGTGTTGAGAGCAGGTTGGGACCTTCCTAGGAAGTTGTGCTTTGTTTGAGGGAGAGTTTCAGGCTGCTACAATTTTAACAATATATATAATTTTTTATTTTTATTTTTTTTACCATGAATACTTTTACCCTTGTATCAGTTTCGATGTATTTAAATTGGAACTTGATGTATTGTGTTGTTGGATGAATTGAAACTTTGAATATTTTGGATTTCAATGTGAATGGATGGCTTTATGTTTGTCAATTTAGCTTATAAACTTCTGATCATACGTATTTTTTATTTCATATCTCAATACGCGTAATGAGTTTGTAGATTGTTTCAAGAGAACATGTACTTTAACATATTCTATAAACCAAAGTCTAGTAGTGGTTTGTTAGGCTGGGGTTGGGGTTCTAAACAATTATTTACATGTAAGTGTTGTTGTGTTTGATGTATTTTGGTTTTGTCACTGAGTGGTCAAAGGGGAGATTGTTAAGTCTTAGAAATTTGTCTCATTCGGTGATCAAAACTTGGATTGTAAAAATTCTTCAACACCCAAGTGTTTTGGAGAAAAAAGTTGAGTCTTTGTATTATTTGGTGTCACATAAGCTGACTGTCACCTAGCCATGCTTACGGTCCTCATTATGAATAATTTGAAGAAACCAGTAGGTATCGTTACTTGGATGTCACCTAGCCGTGCTGATGTTGGTGCTCGAGGGACTCCCATTACTAAAACATCACATGGACATCACTTCAACGTGCTGGCAAAATTCAATACATAAAGTTTCGTCACCTAGATGTTACTTAGAGGTGCTGATGTTTTCCACTCCCGAGAGCACATGCCACTTGGACATGCTGACGAAATCTTTCACAGAATGTTTTGTCACTTGGTCTATTATATTGTCGTCTTGATGCTGTTGGTTTGTTAGAAAAGTTAGCGATGAAACCCTAGCTTTTGTCCTAACGTCAAATGGGCCGTCTTGACCCCGCAAGGATTTTTGCACTAAAAATGAAAATTTTTTCACACGTTGTATGCATCTTATCCCTTTGCCTATAAATAGGAAATGACGTCCATTGTTGTTGTAGAGAGGAATAGGCCATTCTTGAGCCCTAGAACCTCTTGTGAGGAATCCATAGCTTCTCCATTGTAGTGCTAAGAATGTAAAAGGCTTGTAGTTTTCTCTCTATTGGAGCTTGTTCTTTCAAGCCACATCATACACAACCTTTAACTGCAAAGAAGTCTCTCGAGGGGTAGGAAAGGAGAGACACTGGTAAAAGGTTTTCCAACCGGTAAGGGTGTACAAGCGATTACGGTTAGTGGTTAATGCATTTAATCGCAACCGCGCCGCCTTAGGCGGTTATTAAAACTCATAACTGCACCATATAATCGCCTTTTAGTTATGGGTCTTTTAGGCCTATTTTAGTGTTTTAAGCCTTCCTTGAGCCTCTTCTATATGGTTTTGAGCATATTTTAAATAATTAGAAGGCTTCAACTATTTGCTATGAATCTTAGAAAGAAAAAAGAATATTTGAATGAAAGATACACACGAAATATCTTTGGTAGTGAAAACAATGATTTAGTCAAAAGTTCATCAGTAATAATAATACCTAATGAAACAGAGTAACCTAACAAACTAGTTGAAAGATGCTACATGTACAATCAATCTTGGTCTCAACTGGATAGTTTATGAGTTTCAATAGAAAGTTGTAGGAAAACAAGAATAACCCCACCAATTACCCAATAACCATCATACTTATCCAATCACAATGTTAGGGATATCATATCCAAGTTTGAGGAACATCACAAATACAAATAAAACATTGTAAATCTAAAATCCGTGTAAAAAATGACATCATTTTGTATATTATTATCATTATTTTATATTTAATATTATAATATATATTACATATAAGGGTAGGCGGTTAATAGTTATTAACCAACTCTGCCTACCCCTAAAACCGCTAACCACATCACCCTTTGTTGTTAGCTATTTTTTCCAATCGCCTATAAAAGCGATTATGTTGTTAGCGGTTATTAGCGATTACTATTGATTAGACGGTTAATAACCGTCCACTTATACAGCCCTACCAGCGGGGAGCTGGAGAAAAGGCAAGTGATTGAGGAGTTTGTTGTTCAAACAGATGATCTGAGTAATTTACATGGGTTGTGAGTTTACTTTGCTTGTATTTTTTTCTTCTAAATTATAGTGATTTTTTGGATTTAGTTGCTTTGGAGTGATTTTACCTTTGAGGTGCTTAAAGGGTTTTCACTTTTGTAACAAAAATCCTTGTGCTAATTTGCGGTTGTGATTTTAATTATGTGATTATGTTCTTACAATAATTTTATCTTTATGTTGTTACTATTTTATTGTGTTGGGGTTGGACCTGGTCCTATTTCAATATTCCTTTTCCTGCGGTTGCCTCATAGGTCGCCATAGATCTGTCATGTACATGATATTCTAACAAGTTCCCCCATTTATTTTTTTCTCTTAATTCAAGGATTAAAAAGATTACTTTATCTAATTTTACATATACATGAACACCGTGAGTAGATGCTTCATATGTCTAAATGGAAGAAGATGTCGTAAATCTAACATATGGTCTTAAATTTATTTCTAGATTTATTGGTTTATTTGCTTTGTTACTTTCTTTGTTTTGGCGAGAACGCATGCCCTATATGATGAGAGACATTTATCGGTAAGAAGGTTGTGATAGCGGTTATTTGAGTTGTCGTCGGAGTGGCCTCTGTAGTTTTCATTGGCCTGGTGCTAACCATTTTTATGGCATCACTATTGGCATGTGGACCCAATGGCTATTATCATACTAAGGTTACCTATTTACGTGTTTGTTCCTTGGGGAGAATCCAGTGTTGGAGATAGCTAGTGCAACATAAGTCTAACAGACTTTGTTGATGGGGAGCGTCTACGTATTCTACCATGTGGAGACATACACCATTGATGATGTCTTAGAGATTTGGTATCTTTAGAGAGAGCTACTTGTCCTGAATGTCGTCGCACTTTTGGGATAATGACCCATATGAGATCGATTAGAGTAGTTTGTTACCATTTTATTATTCATAAACAACAGTTATCATACCCTATATCTAGTTTTATCATTTATGAGGTTTTAATGCATATTTAGAATTGTTGTAGATAATAGAGCTTTGTTTTTTTTTTTTTTTTGTTTTTTTTTGGGTGATTTTAACTGTAGAGCTTTACAGCCAAAAGCTTTACAAACAAAAGCTCTATTACTCATACCAAATCCAAATATGCACTAAAACTTCATAAAACTAGAAATACAATATGATAACTATTTATGAATCATAAAATGGTAAAAAAACTACTCCAATCAATCTCATATGGGTCATTATCCCAAAATTGCAACGACATTCTGGACAAGTAGCTCTCCCTAAAGCTACAAAACCTCTAAGACATAATCGATGATGTATGTATCCACATTGCAAAATACGTAGGCGCTCCCCATCTACGAAGTCTGTTAGACCTATGCTACAGTGGCTGGCTCCGAAACTGGCTTCGAAACTGGCTTCTTCGATTGGGACAAATACGAAAATAGCTAACCTCTATGTGATAATAGCTATTGGGTTCACATGTCGTTAGCGACGTCGTGTCCAGTAAAAACTGCTGACGCCACTCTAACGACAACCCAAATAAGCTCTATTGCTTCCTCTTTACCGGTAAAATGTTCCTCATCATATAGGGCCTACGCTTTGGCGAAAACAAAGACACTAACAACGCAGATAATCTAATGAAACTAGAAACTAATTTAAGACCTTATGTTAGATTTACAGTATATTTCTCCATTTGGACATACGAACTATTAGCTTGTTGGTACATTTGATTAAGTAAAATTAGAAAAAGTAACATCTTTAATCATTAAATTATGAGAAAAATGAATTGGGAATTGGTTTCTAGGTTCTTTTAGTTGATGTATACTTAAAGAGTAATGCATGGAAGCGATGATGCAATTTGTTGGATTTCATCTAAATGGAAATTATTTGAAGTTAAGTCTTACTATCAGGTATTATCTAATCCTATAAGGTCCTAAGACTCCTTTGAGAGCGGCGTTTTATTTGTAGACGACTGTTTTAGTGAAAATCTTAACTTTGAATAATTTACGAAAGATGAATGTTATTGTGGTGGACTAGTGTTGTATGTGTAAGAAATGTGGGGAGTCTATAAATCATCTACTCCTTCCTTATGAGGTTGCAACAGAGTTGTGCAGTGCCATTCTTCAATTGTTTGGTGTTGCTTGAATTATGTCTTGAAGGGTGAGTGAATTGTTGGGAAGTTGGAGGAGACAATTTCGAAACCATAATGCTTTGAAAGTTTGGAGGTTGAATCCTTTGTGTTTAATGTGGTATCTTTGGAAAGAGTGGAATGCAATGAGCTTTGAATATCGTGAGACTGGATTGTTAGAGATGAAGAAGATGACGTTACAATCATTTTATACATGGAGAGTGGTATGTAATAGTTTGCTCGCTTCTAGTTTTTCTGATTTGAGTTTTTGAAGTTATTTTTTTCCCCCCTATAATTTAAGGTTATCCTGTATACTCCCTATGTACTAAGGTTGCGCCCTTATGCACTTTGATTGAATATACATTACTTATAATAATAATAATAAAATGAATCGGGAAAGTAAGAAGAGCTCGAGAGAATATTTTTTTATTGGCTTATACGTATTGTGGGTTTTAAATATTTACTAAAACGGGTGACACTTAGCCTAGATCGACAAGCATAAATGTTGAGTTATTGGGTTTTAGTGACCATCGCCTTAAGCAGCATGTGGCGGCCGCGTGCAATTGCAGCTGAGATGTAGCTGCCAACCCTTAACGAAGACCATGAAGCGCCGAGTCGTCCAACACAAGCGGGGACCACATGTGGCCCTGCCGATTTTATATGCCCGCAACAATCTCCTTGCCGCCTGCCACTGCATCCCCGTGCGGCAACCTAGTCACCTCGAGTCCTCCTTTTCCTAATATGCCACCGCATATCTGCCATGTACACATGTACATGATATTGTAACAAGTTCCCCAACTTTTCCCATTCACCCATTAATTTTTCTCTTAATTTAAGGATTAAAAAGATTAATTTTTCTAATTTTACCTCCTCTTTTTTTTTTGAAATTTCTCATACTAGCCCCCTAATTGGATTGAAATGAATCACTTATTATTGAAATATATAAAATATATAATTATCTTAAACAATAATTAAATTTTGTTGAATTTTCTATAAAACAATAATTAATATTTTTTTAATTGTTTTACTTATTTTGTTAATTATATAATTTTTTAATTTTTTAATCATTTTTAATTCATTTTTTTAAATTTTAATATTGCCGTTGATAAACCAAAATTCTAGGTCTACCACTAGCAGAGCGGTCTTCAATTTGAACTTCTTCAGGTTAAAAGTGAGACTAGTACAGCTAGAGCTATCCGTCTTGTCTTTTGCTATGTGCTGCTATGACTACAAATTTGCAAGCATGACAAAGATGGGTTAGAAATTGAGGCCATCAAACTCGATATTGGAGTTTTGAAGCCAATTTTTTATTTATTTATTTTTATTTTAAGAAATATGATGCCAAACTTCACTTCTATATTAAAGTTGAACTCAAGCAGTTATCATTACCCTTTAGGGGCCTTTTTGAAATCCTCAGCTACTTAAAGCCAGATCTTGTGGTCTTTGAGAAAATTGGGTGGTCTTTGAGAAAATTGGGCATGGATTTGACCCAAATAGTGTAGCATTTGCCATCCAATGTAACCTGAATATGATGAGAAAGCTCATTTTGCGCCATTTAGAGATGTCAAAAAAAAAAAAAATGAAATTAGGGTAAAAATTTGAGTAAGAAAAACTTGGTCAACTCTAGTCAAACGTGAAAGTCAACAATTAATTGCCAACTTTGGTCAACAGTAAATTGTTAACTATGGTCAATTGTTAAAGTCAAAGCCAACCTTAACTATTACTAATGACATGTCAGGTGACAAGGATTGATGTGTCTGCTATTGATGTGACACTAAATTGATAGTTTCTGTTGGCACATATGCTAATGTGCCACTAGAGTTGACGTGGTGAACTGTTTGAATGACATGTGGCACATGGCATGTGGATGACACATGAAGCAAGAGTGGTAGCACCTTGTTGGAGCAGCCAAAATTCAAGTTGTACATGCAAGAGCGTGGCGACTTCGATCAGAATGGCGTCGATGGTGCTGGAATGATAGGTCTCGGATCTCTCAATCGGCGCAACCACCGACTCAATGGATTGATCATTGCAGCACGGGGTTGCACGAGCAGAACCTTCAGGCGTGCACGTGTAGCAACTTCGATGAGACTAATCTCAGTAGTTTTGGATAGATCGTCTTCCTAGGTTTCGATTGGTGTTGTAACTGGCTGAAAAGATGCTTGGAAGAAGGATATCTGAAGAAGGCATAGTTATTAGAATTGCCAAAAATACTAGCGGCACCGGGGAGGATGCCAAAAAAAGGGAGTAGGATGGAGAAAGTAATTCAAAATCTAGTCTCGGATACCATGTAGAGAAGATGACTATATATTAAATCACACATAAGATTGTATATGATGGGCCTATATAGACACACACGCAATAAGCCAATATGGAACAACAGTACAATATTGTACAACTTATAACCTAAGAATAAGAGTTAGAATAAGAATAAGAATGATGATGTGCACAAACAACAATGGAAAGCTTGTAGAAGTGGATGATTCGTAATAAGCCCGGCCACCGTTCTCTTGGGATTTGAATGGTAAATAATGCCAATAACAAACTCTTATCTTGTCTTGATAAAAAATGTATTATAATTAAATTAACAATACTTGTACCACTTAAGCTATAAGGCCTTAGGCCTATCAAAATTGTTTTTATGCATGCTGATCTATTTAATGGGATTTTTTTTTTTTTTTTTTGAAATGACAATGTTATTGTTATCTATCTTAAAATAAGGAACTGGCTCTTCGATCTCCATAAATGAAATGGACAGGATCTTATTCCGATAAATGGATGATGGTTGATGAGTGAAATATTGTTTCCCGCTTTTTAGTTTGAAAAAAAAAAATAATAATAAAAAATTGCTTTATAACAATTGAAAAATATGGTATATACATGATCTGAAAATCAGATGGGGCTTCTAATTTCAAGATTCCACACCCACCAAGCATCCCCATCGAGAGAATTACAAGAAATGCTTTCTTAATAGCATTTGCTGATTAAGAAACAAGAAACAATATTAACACAATAACAACATTTGCTAATTACTTCTCTTTATTCCATATGATTGATGAATTATATTTAAGAATTTCGAGATTTTTCAAAGACACAACATCTAATACACTATCTTATTTAATTTAAATAGAAATAAAACAAATAACAACTATTAATAAAAAGAAAAGCTAGAAAGCAAACGAAGAATTAAAAATAAATAAATAAATAAAATCAGACATATATCATCAGGCTGCAAAGTAAGATACCTTTCTTCCGTACGAAACTCCTGCGAATGGTTTCTTCGCCATTCTGCAATCCACACACCGATCAAATTCAATCCTCATGCAGCAAATACTAACCAAACAACTAATCTACTGCCGACATTATGGATCTGTTTGGATCAAGAAAACGAGAAGTCAAAATTTATTCTTTCCACACCTTCATGATATAGAAGCAAAATAATGGATCTGTTTTAATTCCCACGTTCAAATTCAATTTCTTTCATACGTTTTCTCACCACCCAAACAGAACATTAACGTGTAAAAAGCGAGAAAATTCAAAAACCAGCCTTAATTACAATCAAATTGAAAACTTGGATTCACAATCCAAACCTTTCTCAACGATCAAGCCCATTAATAAAAAAATTCAAGCTTAAAAACCTATATCAACAAACCCACAATACAGCGCAACAAATCATCCCAATTTACCAACCTTCTCTCAGCAACCAAACACTAAACTAAACCAAACCCAACAAAGAAAAAAAAGAAAAAAAAGATTCTATAAACCTCACCTTGATCACCATGGTGGGCTTCATAGCCGCAAAGAAACTTTTACACCTAAGCAGCAACCTTTGAGATTACACACAGAAATTGCGACAGCTAACCAGAGATCTTTGAAGGTGTAAGAAAGTTTCCATGGTGGTCTGGACTCTGGACTGTTTGTGTATACGTAGGCCAACAAGAAAACAACCGGAAAGTGAGGTATTGCCGGAAGGCCAGCATTGTGAAGAGCGGAAGAACAGAGAAACAGAGGAAGAGCAAAACAGAGAAGAAAGACAGGTCATGTATGTGGTGTACGTCTGACAATCAATTACAACTCTTTTTATTGGAAGCATTTCTTTTTATTCTTCTCTTGGTGAACTGGCATATTAATTTTTGTATATATATTTAGTAAAAAACTTGGATTATTGGGGTATATATTGGTTGAGCATTAATATCCACTTAATGGGGATAGTTTGTATTATTGCTTATTACCTGCCCATTAGCAAAGGTCTCCTTTTCAATTTATTTTTTATTTTTATTTTTATTTTTACCACAAAAAAATAAAGAGGGCTGGGTTAACCTTTCCCGTCGCATTGCACACATCACAAATACGGAAGGATATTTTCAGCAATTATCTGTCTAAATTAAATGTGAGAGAGCTCATGTGAGATTTACCTGTCCAAATAAAATTTAGAATGCCTAATTAACCGCCCACCTGATCGGGTATGTGAGTTCTATCTAAATTAATTTATCATATGTGCTATCCTAGCAATTTAGACATCTAATTGCTTATCGCAATCAAACCAACATCAATTGTTTTAAATGATTTTATGCCTGTTTTTTTACAAGGCATAATGATAAAATAATAACACTATTTTATTATGATAATGACGTGTTCACCACCTACTTTAATTTGATCCCATTCAACTGATAATGATAATGGACGATTTATCTTTAATATAGATAGACAAGGCCAAAAATGGTATGAGGAAAGCAGCAATAAAACAACCACATGCATATAAATTGATTGATCGATGGATGTAGTCATCTTTAATTTATTTTCTACATATGTTGATAAGATGGGGAATTATAGATCAACATGGTCTTTTTTTTAAAAAAATAAATAAATAAAGTACACATACCCCCTAAAATTAACACTCAATTTGCAATATTCCCCCAAACTAAAGATTGCATCAATGTCTTCCCAAACTACTAAAAATTTGCAATGTGCCCCCAAATGACAAAAATAAACTAAATAAAAAAATCAAAATATAAACTAAAAATTCGAAAAGGGCTGATTGGTGCTAATGTGGCACATTAACAGATCTTGTCAGCTTTTTTAACGGTAGCGGCCGATTTGTCTTTTTTTTTTTTTTTTTTTTTTTTCTTAACCTATAGAGTATAGAGTACTAATTAATAACTTTTTTAAACTCAAAAGAGTTATTTCTCAAAACCTCAAAGCACATAGATGAAGAAGAAAAATGCATTTATTCCGTTGATATAGACGATTAGATTTGGCTTTAAGTACTGTAAAAAAATTATAGCATATGTGCTGTAGTTTTTTCAACAGTTCAAATTTAATTCCAAATTTTTCATAAGAAATAAAAAGTACAATTAAATCTAAACAGTTCAAATTTAATTCCAATTCTTTCATAAGAAATAGAGAGTACAAATAATTCAGTACCTCAGGTGATTTCTAAAGAAACAAATTCACGAAGTCATGTGGTTGCTTAATTATTGCCATTATTGATAGAAGGGGTACACTTCAATGGGAAGTTATACAATAAATTCTTCTTCTTCTTTTTTTTTTTTTTATATATATATATATATATATATATATATTTGCCAAACTTTAATTAACTGGCTAAGATATTAAAATGGTTAAAAGCTCACTTATGAGTGTCTAGTATTAAAATTGAGAGATAAGTATTTTTCAGTTTTAACTCTTTTCCAACCTACCTCACTTAATTACCACATGAAACACAAATGAATAATCGAGTCATTTAATAAAAATATAATGTTATTAGACTCTTCCCAGTGGTGAACGTAGGCTCCCCTGCCACCAGTGTACAATGTTTTTCTATTTATTTATTTTTTATGCTTTCGATCACTACTCTCTTACCTTTTACATTTTATTATAAAATTTACATAGATACTAATATTAAAAATGTATATCTTTTGTTCAATCATAAGAGTTTTGCCATTTGATTTTGTAGATACTTAAATTGCGAAATTTAGGCCTTTTTAAGCATCAAAACGCTTGTAAAATGCCACATATTAAAAAGATAGCATGTTACTGAGAATTGAGTATATTTTCATCTGATTCTTACTCTCTATGTTGTAAGAAAGTTGAGTAGTTGAGTGAAAAACTCTCTTAATTAGTTTTCTGAAGAAAAAAGGTCCTAAATTCCGATGCCTAGAAACAACCTAAATTTTGTAATTTGAGAATCTATCATTTCTTTGAAATTGTAAGCGATCGTGATTCCCACCACTTTTGAGCACTTAAGTTACCAAAGCAAAAGGCATGCATGTAGGGTGTAGAAGCGGGACGGTTATTATCTGTTAATAACCACTAACAATCGCTAACTGCAATCGAACAACTGGATAACTGGTTTTATCATATATATTATTAATAATAATAATTATTAAAACCTGTTGTTGTGTTATGTTTTTTACATTTAGACTGATTTTAGATTTGTAATGTTTTGGATTTATACTGTTGTTGTTTGTTTGTTTGATTTTCTTTATAATTTTGTAAGATTAATTTTATTTTAATCATTTTTCTTGAAGATAATTAGAAATACGCATGCATTTTGAATGCATTGGGCATACTTTTTTGGGCTCCCAGTTGCTGGATTGATGCCATTTGCTGTACAAGATTACGTTCCTAATTAAGGTAGTGATCGATTTTTTTGTGCAAAAAAGTATTATATATATATATATCTCCATTTCAGCCTAGATTTCGAATGCCAGGAGAATGATTTAACAGACAAAGCGTTTAAATAAGATTTTATGAAACTACAAAAAATTAAAATTTCAATTATTATTAGTATTACAATCACACTAAATCTATGGGTAAAAAAAGCATGAGAATCACGGCACATGCAATATTTGTGTGCAATGGGCACAAGAAATTGTCATGTACAATTTTTTCCATCACTAACCAAACTTGTCTATAAAAACTAAGTAAACTACGTACTTCATAGTTATGAAACCACCCTTTCTCCCTCACTCTCAGAAAATTGTATTTTTCTGATTTTCTCCCTTAAGCAATCACACGCGCGGATTCTTGTTATTTCTTTTTATTGATTCAATGACAACTTTTCTTAGATGGAATATATTAGAAATACCGAGGCATTCTTTCTTCTTGTGGTTGCTGTACCCGGATGCTATTGTTACTAAGCATAAGATGTGTTCTTGGGGGTATTCTGGTCACAGACAATATTGCTTGTTCTGTCATGTTTGTCAGGAAAGCAGAGAACATATCTTCTTTAATTGCAGTTTCAGCCGTAGGATATGGAATGCCCTTATGACTGATTGTTTGTTTGATAAGGTGCCAGTTGGATGGGAAGAGGTTGAAGTTTGGAGTGCTAATGTGTTTTCTGGAAAGAGCTTGAGAACTTGTTTGGGTTGGCTTTGTCTTGCTGCAGTGGTGTATATCATTTGTGGCAGCAAAGAAATGCTCTCTTGCGTGGTAATCATCCTAGAACGGAAGAAACTATCTTGGCTCACATAAGATGGGAGGTTAGAGCAAGTATTATGGCTAAAAGGCACTTCAAGGGGTTAGGAAATCAGTTAGCTCTTGTCTCTAGATGGAATCTGGTGTAATTGATGCTGTCTGACTTGAGTGTTTGCTGGTTGGAGGGTTTCCCCTGCAAAGGGGTTTTATTGTGAATGGGATTTAGTTTGTATTTTTCTGCAGGATTTGTGAGGTTTGTTTCTGATGTTGTAGTAGCTGCTTGTTCAGCTTTTGAGTGTTTGAAGTTAGTTGTTTTGCTACTGTATTCCGTAGCTGTGTAAGTGTTCCGTTTGGATGTGTTCCAGTTTTTATTGGAGAGATGTACTGATTTCGAGTTTGGTTATAAAAGGTTTAATTCATCCAAAATATATATATATTAGAAATATTGCAACAAAATAAGATTGTCGGTTTATCTGCGATTTCATGGTTTGAACTCTCTTTTTGGTTGCGTCGGTGGTTGGCTGTGCAACGACACTGCCAAGTTCAATGTTTGTACTTACTATGTTGATTTCTCTCCCTTGTTTGTGTTGTAGTTGGAGGAGAATTTTCTGCAAAGAAGCAAATTAAAAATTCAGTTGAAGAGCAAAAACAGAGAAGAAAGACAGGTCGTGCATGTTAACCATGTCATTTTTTAAGGTGATTCCTTGAACGCTGTCTCAGCGCTACCCAACCTAGATTTTAATTGGAGTAACTTTGGTCAATTGATTGAAGATACTAAGGTAAGGATCTATAGTTTGCAAACTTCAGATGTTCAATACTTTCGCCGGGAGGCTAACAAGGCCGCCCATCGAATGGTCAAGGCGGCGTTGATTAATTCTTTAAACCAAGTTTGAATAGAAGAGTGTCATCCTTTTATTAAGAGCTGAACAAGATTTCTCTTTATGATCAATGATATCATCTTTTATTTAAAAAAAAAAAAAAAGAAGAAGAAGAAGAAGGAAACATCGTCATTTAAATGAAAGAATGTCTTTCCAAACAAGAAACAATAACAACATTTGCTAATTATTTCTCTTTATTCCGTATGAATTTAAGAATATCGAAAATTTTCAAAGACACAACATCTAATTAATACACTATCTTATTTAATTTAAATAAAAATAAAACAATTAACAACTATTAATAAAATTAAAGAAAAGCCAGAAAGCAAACGAAGAATTAAAAATAAATAAATAAGTAAAACCAGACATACATCAGGCTGCAAAGTAAGATACGTACCTTTCTTCCGTACGAAACTCCTGTGAATGGTTTCTTCGCCATTCTGCAATCCACACACCGATCAAATTCAATGCTCATGCAGCAAATACTAACCAAACAACTAATCTACTGCCAAAATAATGGATCTGTTTGGATCAGGAAAGCGAAAAGTCAAAATTTATTCTTTCGACAACTTCATGATCTAGAAGCAAAATAATGGATCTGTTTTAATTCCCACATTCAAATACTATTTCTTTCTTACGTTTTCTCACCACCCAAACAGAACATTAACGTGTAAAAAGCGAGAAAGTTCAAAAACCAGCCTTAATTACAATCAAATTGAAACTTGGATTCACAATCCAAACTTTTCTCAACGATCAAGCCCATTAATAAAAAAACTTCAAGCTTAAAAACCCATATCAAGAAACCCACAATACAGCACAACAAATCATCCCAATTTACCAACTTTCTCTCAGCAACCAAGCACTAAACTAAACCAAAACCAACCCAAAAAAAAAAAAAAAAAACACAAACAAACAAACAAAAACCAAACCAAAATTTCTATAAACCTCACCTTGATCACCATGGTGGACTTCATAGCCGCAAAGAAACTTTTACACCTAAGCAGCAACCTTTGAGATTACAAGAGAAATTGCGACAGCTAACCAGAGATCTTTTAAGGTGTAAGAAAGTTTCCATGGTGGTCTGGACTATGGACTGTTTGTGTATACGTAGGCCAACAATAAAACAACCGGAAAGTGAGGTATTGCCGGAATTGAAGGCCAGCATTGTGAAGAGCGGAAGAACAGAGGGAGAGGAGCTCGTCTATACGGAGGACGAGGGTCAGACCCTCGTCCGACCCTCGTCCTACGTGGCAAGTAAGTTTTTTTTTTTTTTTTTTTTTTTTTTTTCTGAAAAAAAAAAAAAAAACGTAAATTCCGCAAGGTATAGAAAACGCATCTGCCATTTTCTTCCCCCATTTTCAGAAAACTTTCATTCCAAAATTTCAAAATCCTCTCAAAACTCACCCCATCTCCACTGCCGACGACCACCGAAGTTTGCCGCCCACTGCAGTTAGCCGGCCACTGCTCTTCACCGCCCACCAGCTCCGGCCACTTCCCAAATCTTCCCCTCTCCACGGTACATCTCCACCGTCCAACGGACCGGCCGCCGCCCACCAAACGGCCCACCGACCGAGCGCCTCCCACCAAGACGACCGGCCCACTGACCGACACCGTCCCTCTCCTAGCTCACTCTCTCTGATTTATTCATGGATTTTTTTATTTTTTTTTTCGGTATGGGTAGGTAAGAAATGGGTTTGTTTAAGGTTATTGATGCTTGGGATTTGGTTTTTTTCTTGTTTGATTTTTTTTTATCCCCTTTTCTCTAAAATTCGTGCTTTTTTTTTTTGCCCATTTAGTCACTGTTCAGAATGGGTGTTTGAGAGGAGTGATTTTGTTTAATTTGGTGTTTGGGATTGTTTATTTTTTATTTTTTTGAAATTTTTTTCTCAGTTGGTTTCGAGGTTTTTTTTTTAGAACATACGGGAAATTGGTTTGTACAACTCTTGGTTTCACTTGTCTTAGTTGTACTCTTTATAAATATTGTTTCTTGAAGATCTTGGTATGAAAGATAAATGGCCAAGGATAATGTGGATATGAGCTTGTTTGTTTTCTTAATTTTAGGGATATTCATGGAAAGATGTTTTAAGATTTGCTAAGCTGAATTGTGATTTTAGCTATGGCTTACCGCTTATAAGTAATTTTGATATTCTATACAACAAATGTTTGGACCTCTTATGTAGCAATTGTGGAGCATTTTGTAGTATTCTTTGCTGACTAAAAGAAGTACTGCTCGGTGCTTGCCGAACAACACCATTGAGTTTTAATTTTTAGTAAAAAAACATTTAGTGAAATTATTTATACCTTGTTGTGAGCTGTTTTGGGGTTTTGTTTCAGATAACTAGAGTGTGAAGGCCATCATAAAAAGACCACTGAAACTGGCCGAATGAGGTACCTCTGTCACATGTCTCGCAGGTCAAGACCAACTTTAGAGAAGGTAAATTATCATTGGCTGTTTGCTTATATATTATATGCTCTTGAGTTTGTTGATATGTTTTGGCTAAATGATTGGTTATCTTCTGTGTTTGTTTAGGTACACAAGATACTCCAAGGAACAAGGAATATCTGCGGCCTCTTGAAATTTGGAAGTGCATGCTGTTCTGTTTTTTTTTTTCTTCTTCTTTTTTTTTTTTTTTTTTTTTTTTTTTTTTTTTTAAATTCTGGAATTGTCAAATAAAGTTTTGAATCATTGTATGAGTCTTACTTCAATTTATCTTGGAGTTATCTCTGTTTAAATTTTGATAATCAGTGGTAATTTCTGTGAACTAGTCTGTCTTGTGTGTTCATGAATAGGTTTTTGGTGATGTTGAGAAGTTGTGCTTGATGTGATTATTTCATTTCTGTTGCATAATATTTTTAGTTGAGACTTGCTATGTTTTTAACGTGTATGCAGAATTGGGCGAAGAGAACAAATGTAATGTACATTTTTGTCAATCTCAGGAAACTAAAAAAAAAAAAAAACAAAGAACAAAAAAATCAATCAACAATTTGGGTGAATAGGAGCTATAATAACTTTAAGGTAAAACTGGTTTCTCTCCAAGTAAAAGTTCCCTTAAAATGGCCTCACATACTTCAGTGCAATACATAAGCAAGTGTCTGCCATCCATACTTTCAAGCCAACATCATTCAAATCCATCAACACCAATTTAACACTTAACGTTTGAGCATTTTAATACATTAGAAAATTTTAGATATTCACATCCTTTACAAAAACGCTTCAAAAAAGAAAAGTTCACCACATGAATATAGGAAGAAGCCAAAGCAGAGCTCCAAAACATAAGAAATAGCAAAACAGGGTTCCAAAGCAGTTTCCCTGAAATCAAACTGATATTACAATCTAATATCCAACCGCTTGTTCTTCATTTATCACTGCCTCCATTGCTTCCACCAACAGATTAAGATCCTCGGCTGGCATATTTTTCCTAGCACAAACATAGACCAACACGACTTAGAAACCAAGTTAATCAAACAAACAATTCCACTCAAATCAGTTAAAATTTTACCTTTTCCTCTTGTTCCTCTTCTTCTGCCTCTGCCTCTCTTCTGCTCATTAATATTTGTTTTTCTTTCCACTAGACATCAAAATGAATTCGATATCCCATGGATTAATCACATAGAGAGAGAAATCAAGAAAAACCAATGAACTTGGTCACTAAAATAACACATGTTTAGAGCAAGTTAGATGCTCTGCGTAAATAACCACCAACATACAGATTTGAGAGCAAAATAAATGAATGGCCATGGAATTTTATACACCTCCTAGATCCTAACTCCTCAACTTTCTAACGACTGCTGTCCTAAAACATCTAAATCAATAAAATCAAAATCCATGATAATATTCCCAAGAAAATAAGTAATAGCAAAACAGGGCTCCAAAGCAATTTCCCTGAAATTGAATTGATATTACAATAAAATCTATAAACCTAGCTGCGGAAAGCAAAAACTCAATAAATTAATCAAAATCAAGGAATACGAACTAACAACAGTGGCCTAGTCGCAAAAACCTAACAAATCTTAAATAATGAATCATTCATTCAAAAAAAATAAAAATGAAATCACAAACCAAAACCTAAAAAACATTTTCTTCTTCTTCTTCTTTTTTGGTTAGTAAAACCAAATCAATCCATTAAAACAAAACATAGCAACAATTTCATATACAAATATAAGGGTAAAAAACTTAAAAATATATCTACTACATAAAACTCAACACAAAAAATCAGGTTCTGGAGGGCACCCATTTACAGAAACCCCATAAATAAACAAGCCCAAATCCATACACCCACATAAGAAAAAGAACAAAAAAAAAAATCACAAATTCAACAAATACATGGTGCAGAACGAGAACCCATTTACAAAATGACTACAAAAAGCATAACTTTGAAGCAAACCCACACGCAAACACCCTACAAGTAAACCAAAATCGAAATATCCACCCGCGCAAACCTAAAAAAATCAACAAAAAAGCACCAAGGAGAGCAAGAAAGAGCTTACCTTTCTGGGTCACACCAAAAGCCTCAAAGCCCTAGATCACCATCAAGGAAAAAGACGAGCCTGAGAGGGAGAGAGAGGGAAGAGGGAGGTTAGGTCGGCGATGGGCGGCGTTGGGAAGGGGGAGAGGGAAGATGGAGATGGAGGGATGAATTTTAGGGTGAAAACCAGATCTGAGGTCGCCAGAGGTTGGGCGGCGTGGTCACCGGTGCTCGGAGGTTGGGTTTTGTTGGTCGCCGGTGGGTGACTTTCAGCCGAAGGTGGGAGGGAGAGGGAAGATGAAGGAGCGTGGGAGAGGAGATGAGGAGGGGGAAAAAATTTGGGGGAATGAAAAATGTTCAACAAGATAAATGATGCATCAGTTTTTTATTTTTTATCTTTAAAAAAAAGAACAAATAAAAAAAGCAAAAACAATTGCCACGTAGGACGAGGGTCGGACGAGGGTCTGACCCTCGTCCTCCGTATAGACGACCTCGGTCATGTATGTGGTGTTTCACACTCAAATACAACTCTTTTTATTGGAAGCATTTCTTTTTATTCGTCTCTTGGTGAACTGACATATTAATTTTTGTATATATAATTAGTAAAAAACTTGGATTATTGGGCTATATATATATATATATATATATATATATATATATATATATATATATATATATATATATATATATATATTTTGAAACAATTATTGGGGTATATATTGGTTGAGCCTTAATATCTACTTAATGGGATAAGTTTGTATTATTGCTTATTACCTATACCCAATAGCAAAGGTCTCCTTTCATTTTTTTTTTTATTTTTTATTTTTTTATATATATTTTTTGAACCTTTACTCTCTCAATATTGCACACATCACAAATACAGACGGAGATTTTCAACAATTAATTGTTTAAATTGAATATGAGAGAGGTCATATGAGATTTACCTGTCCAAATAAATTTTAAGACGTCTAATTAACCACATATTCGGATATGTGAATCCCATCTGAATTAATTTCTCATGTGTTATCCAAGCAATTTGGATAGCTAATTGCTGATTGCAAAAAAACCAACATCAATCTAACATCAAAAGTTAAATATTTGATATTTTCCTTGGTGTATTTCACTTTTGTTCATGATCAATATCAGTCCTATATCGTTGTATATGTATAGGTTAAACCAAAAAGAAGATATGATGGATGTGTTTGTGTAAAATATATCGATCTCTCATAAATTGAGTTGAAATTCAGGTCATGAATAACTTACCCGAGAGAATCAAAGACCTTTTATAGGAGAATCAGGCAAAGAAGCCCCGGCACTAGCTCCACTTGCATGCATGCATGCATGGCATCGTCTTAAAATTTTTTGGGCATGTTTGGAACAACGTTAAAAAATGTTTTCAATTTTAAATTTTGAAAAGCGTTTTTGGAAAATAGAAAAAAAAAAAAAAATTATTTTATGCCTGTTTTTACAAGGCATAAAATAATAACACTATTTTATATTTTTATTATAATAATAACGTGTTCGATCACCACCTACTTTAATTTGTTCCCATTCAACTGATAATGATAATTAATGGACGATTTATGTTTAATATAGACAAGGGCAAGGCCAAAAATGGTACGAGGAAAGCAGCAATAAAACAATTACCACATGCACATAAAATATTGATTAATCGATGGATGTGGTCATTTGGTGTTATGAAAGAGAAAGGAAACTCATAAACAAACAAGTCGCGATAGGGACAACATGGTCATGAGAATCATCAATCAGTTACATCATCTTTAAGATGGGTAATATAGATCAACATGGTCTTTTTTTTTTTTTTTTTTAACAAAAAAAAAAAATCTCGATGACATGTCATGCTTATGTGGCAAGTCATAGTGTTCATGTGCTCATTAGACATGCTAACAATGTTATTGTGACACGTGCTAATTTTTATTGCCAATTACGTGACATGTACGTTAAAAAATTAACAAAAGAGTAATGTTAATTTTTACACCTATGTCAAATCAACTGATCATGTGGTGTATTTTAAGTGATTTCTTATATCAAATACTTATTAAAAAAAAAAAAAAGAACGAAAAAGTACATATACCTTCTAAAACTAACACTCAATTTGTGATGTTCTCTCAAACTAAATATTGCACCAATGTCTTTTTAAACTACTAAAAATTTGCAATGTAACCCCAGATGACAAAAATACCCTTAAGAAAATAAAATGAAAATTCAAAACATAAACTAAAAATTCGAAAAGGGCTGATTGGTGCTAATATGGCACATTAATGGATTCTGTCAGCTTTTCTAACGATAGGGACCGATTTGTCTTCTTCTTTTTTCTTACCCTATAGAGTATATATAGAGTACTAAATAATAAATTTTTTAAACTTAAAGAGTTAATTGTCAAAACCTCAAACCACGGAGATTAAAAAAAAAATTGCATTTATCCCTTTGTTATAGACGATGACATTTGGCTTTAAATGCTGTAAAAAAAAAAAAAAAAAAAAGTACAACATATATACTTTAGTTTTTTCAACAGTTCAAATATAATTCCAAATTTTTCATAAGAAATAGAAAGTACAATTTAATCTAAACAGTTCAAATTTAATTCTAATTTTTTCATAAGAAATAGAGATTACAACTAATTTAGGACCTCGTCTCTAAAGGGTAGCTCAATCAACTGGGGACCACACCTTATGAAACGAAAGTCACTAGTTCGAATTCCTCCTCCCTTTTTTGTGATAATATGTCAAAAAAAAAAAAAACTAATTCAGGACCTCAGGTGATTTCTAAAGAAACAAATTCATGAAGTCATGTGGTTGCTTAATTATTAATTGCCATTATTGATAGAAGTGGTACACTTCAATGGGAAGTTGTACAATAATTTTTTTTTTCTTTATATATATATATATTATATATATATATATATATATATATATATATTTGACAAACTTTAATTGGCTAAGATATTGAAATGGTTCAAAGCTCACTTATGAGTGTCTAGTATTAAAATTGAGAGATAAGTATTTTTTCAGTTTTAACTCTTTTCCAACCTACCTCACTTAATTACCACATGTAACACAATTGAATAATCGAGTCATTTAATAAATATATAATGTTATTAGACTCTTCCTAGTGGTGAACGTAGGTTGTAGCATCCTGGTCCCATATTAGGAAGATATGAATAGCTCACATAGAGTGAGGGGTTTATAGAGATGATCATGGGTGATAAGTCTCACATTGTCTAGTTATTAGATGAAACTGGACTTTATAAAGAATTCTAGAAAAAACTCCAAATTGACTAGTCCTTTTAGGGTGATAGCGCAGATGTGGCTAACACTTTTCCTTACACTTTTCCTGCAATCGCCCATTTGAACCCTCAGCCTATAAAGATACTTACTAATTATAATCAATAATTTGTGTTACGAATATATATAAACTGTTTTGTATAATAAATATGCCGGGAACGTTTTATAAATTGTAAAGTATTTTTTGAAACAAATTTTAAATGGAGAAAACAAACTCGCCATCATTTTAAACTTGATAATAAAAGGATCGTAACCAACAATTTTAGCCAAAATTAAAATCAATAATTATAATCAATAATTTGTGTTACTGATATATATAAACTATAAAAATAATAAATATGCCGCGAATGTTTTTATAGATTGTCAAGTATTTTTTGAAACAAATTTTAAACGGAGAAAACATACTCGCCATCATTTTGAACTTGATAATAAAAGGTTCATAACCAACAATTTCAGCCAAAATCAAAATCAATAATTATAATCAATAATTTGGCTAGAGCTGAGCATGGGGCGGGGGGGATGCCCCTTTTTGGCCCCGCACCCCGCAAAATTCCCCATGCACCCGCACGGGGCGGGTGGGGATGGGGTGGGGATCCCCGCGGATATGCGGGGATCCCCACGGGTGTAGAACACCTAAAAAATAAAAAAAAAATAAAAAAATTGTGCAGGAAGAAAAAGAAAAGAAAATATATGAGAGGGGGGGTGATTCTGTGAAGAAAAAGAGAAGAAGAATGGTGCAGGAAGAAGAAGAAAAATCTGGAAGAAAAAGAAAAAGAAAATATATGAGAGGGGGGGCTGTGAATTTGTGAAGAAGAAGAGAAAAATAAGGAAGAAGAGAAGAAGAATGGTGCATGAAGAAGAAGAAAATCTGGAAGAAAAAGAAAAAGAAAATATATGAGAGGGGGGGGGGGGGGGCTGTGAATCTGTGAAGAAGAAGAGAAAAATAAGGAAGAAGAGAAGAAGAATGGTGCATGAAGAAGAAGAAAAATCTGGAAGAAAAAGAAAAGAAAATATATGAGAGGGGGGGGGGGGGGGGGCTGTGAATCTGTGAAGAAGAAGAGAAAAATAAGGAAGAAGAGAAGAAGAATGGTGCAGGAAGAAGAAGAAAAATCTGGAAGAAAAAGAAAAAGAAAATATATGAGATGGGGGTTGTGAATCTGTGAAGAAGAAGAGAAAAAGAAGGAGAAGAGAAGAAGAAGAATATAGAAGAAAAGGAAAATATATGAGGGGGGGGCGGGGCGGGGCGGGGATCCGGGGAAAAAAAAAGATTAAACCCGCGCCCCGCCCCGCCGGGTTGGTTAAAATCCAACCCGTACCCGTAAAAAAAAATCAAAAACCGCAATTTTAGGGGGGGGGGGGCGGGCCGGGGGGTGCGGGTTGGGGCGGGTTTGCGGGTTTTTGCTCACCCCTAAATTTGGCTTACGAATATATATAAACTGTAGAAATAATAAATATGCCGCGAATGTTTTCTTAAATTCTAAAGTATTTTTTCAAACTCGCCTAAAAAAAAAAAAGCAAAGACCCTAACCCTAACCCAAAAAAAAAAAAAAACCCTAACCCTATACCTAAACCCTAAAACAAAACAAAAACCTAAACCCTAGAAAAAAACAAAAACCCTAACCCTAAACCCTAAACCCTAACCCTATACCATAAACCCTAACCCTAAACCCTAAACCCTAAAACCTAAATCCTAAACCCTACACCCTAGAACCGCAACCCTAAACCCTAAACCCTAAAACCTAAAACTAAAAACCTAAACTCTAACCCTAAACCCTAAACTCTAAAACCTAAACCCTAAACCTAAACCCTAAACCCTAACACTAAACCCTAAAACCCTAACCCTAAACCCTAAACCTAAACCGTAAACCCTAACCCTAAAACCCTAAACCCTAAAACCTTAAACCCTAAACCCTAAAACCTAAACCCTAAACCCTAAACCCTAAAACCCTAACCCTAAACCCTAAACCTAACCCTAAACCGTAAAACCCTAACCCTAAACCGTGAAACCCTAACCGTAAAACCCTAAATCCTAAAACCCTAAACCCTAAAACCTAAACCCTAAACCTAAACCCTAAAATTTCAACCTTGCTATGAATATAGATGAATTTGACTATATTCGAAAAAAAAAAAAAAAAAAAAATCGAATATAGGATGTAGGTGCATGTCGGAAGGTTCTAAAAATTGTAAAACAATACTCGGCATCCATAGTTTAAAACAAACATTATATGAAAACAAGAGCAACGGCCATGTCGTTTTTTTTTTTTTTTTTTAATAAGTTTATACTATAAAGAATTTAAGCAATTTAATTGCTGAGATCAAAATATTTACTTATCCAAAAAAAAAAAATTGCTGAAATCAAATATCTTAATTTGTTTCGGTCTTTTAATAATATACAGAGAAATATGGACAAATCTTGGATGTCAGCAGTAGGGGTACGACACAGTATACATGGGTGTAGAGCGTTTGTGGAATTTGCCATTAGTAACTGTACGGCCGCTGATGGCAAAATTTATTGCCCATGTAAGTACTATCGAAATAACCAGTGCCACACCCTAGATTACGTTCTTGCACACCTGACAAGGGGTAGGGGGATGACTTTGGGATATAGTTTGTGGTATGCGTGAGACCGCGAGCGAGTTTGTGTTCGTGGTCGGTGTTCAAGTCATCCAGTGTCACAAATTCAGCTGCCGGTAGCACTGAACAAGGTGAATGCATTGATTAGGGCGGGGGCCTGGAACAGAGTGGTGACATGCGCGCCATGTTGCGTGACGCCTTCGGCGTGCATGATGTTGCTGAAGCTGTCAGTAGGCAGCCGCAAGAAGTTGACGAAGGAACCTCTGGCGGGGACGCATTGAACTATCACGAGTTGTTAAAGACTGCCAAGAAGCCACTTCACATTGGTACCAAGCATAGTAAATTGAGTGCTACTGTACACATGTACAACTTGAAGTGTGTTGGAGGTACTAGTAACAAAATTTTTTTTTTCTGATATTCTCAAGCTTCTCAATCAGTTGTTGCCTCCTTGCGATGAGACATTGCCAGTTAATACATACGAGGCGAAGAAGTTCCTCAGTTCCATTGGTCTCGAGTATGAGAATATTCCGGCGTGCAGTAATGACTGTATGTTATTCTGAAAAGACAATAAAGACTTAGATTCATGTACCGTATGTGGAAATTCTAAGTGGAGGGCTGATACACATGTAGACGAGGATGGTGAGGTCATAATATCGAGGAAAAAACGTCCAGTAAAGGTGTTGAGGTGGTTTCCATTCATCTCACGGCTACAAAGGTTATTCATGTCTGAGCATACTGCGGCCTATATGAGATGGCATGCAGAAGGCTGCACCAAGGATGGCGTATTGAGGCACCTGGCCGACGGTGAGGCATGGAGATCGTTTGACATTGTACATCCAGATTTTATGACAGACAGTAGGAACGTCCGGCTTGGTTTGATAGTAGATGGATTTAATCCTTTTGGGAACATGAGCACAACCCACAGCACATGGCCCGTAATGCTTGTGCCGTACAATTTGCCTCCTTGGATGTGTATGAAATAGACGTCGTTCATCCTGTCACTGGTTATCCCTAGACTGAGCTCACCTGGTATGGATATCGATGTCTACCATCAGCCATTGATTAATGAGCTGTTGGAACTGTGGAATGTAGGGGTACAGACATTTGATGCTTCAAAGATGGAAAATTTTAATATGTGAGCTCAGTTGATGTGGACAATAAATGACTTGCCGGCATATACAGATGTATCCGGTTGACCTAATAGGGGTGTGAAGGCATGTCCTTGCTGTATGCAATCAACACGTTCTAAATATTTAAAGAATGGAAAGAAATTTTGCTATATGGGGCATATGGGCGCGCCAAATGTGTCATGCGGAGACAAGATCCTCCAACAATTGGACATAATTGAATTTGGGGATGAGAACATGGGTAAGAAGAAACGGAAGAAGCGGAAGACGGGTGCAGCAAGTTTCGATGATGTTGTGTGGAAGAAGAAAAGTATTTTCTTTAGATTGCCGTACTGGAAAGACAATTTGCTTTGGCACAATCTTGATGTCATGCACATAGAAAAAAATGTCATGGACAATATACTTGGCACTATTTTGGATATCAAAAGGAAAACGAAGGACAGCCTGGCAGCTCGGCTGGACTTGCAGGAAATTGGGTTGAGACCTAAGTTGCATCCGTTCACAGCCGCAAATGGTAAGACATATATGCCCTCTGCCTGTCACACGATGTCCAGGGAGAACAAAGAAATTTTTTTGAAGGTTCTTCGAAATGTGAGAGTCCCGAATGGATATGCCTCGAACATTTCACGATGTGTTCGACTCAAGGAACGTACGATTTTGGGGTAGAAGAGCCATGATAAACACGTACTGATGCAACATCTTCTCCCAATTGCATTGTGCCAGTCACTGCCAAATAAAGTGGTTAGACCTCTTGTGGAGATGTCTGCATTTTTCAGAGGCATATGCTCAACCAAGATAACACAAGATGAAATGGATCGGCGTGCAGGGTGATATCTGTATCAGTTTGTGCAAGCTAGAAATGTATTTCTTCCAGGGTTTTTTAGCAGCATGGTCCACTTGGTCGTGCATCTTGTGCTGCAAGTGTAGACTCGGCAGACCCGTGCAGTATAGGTCGATGTACCCGGCAGAGG